>SJYQ01000086.1:467585-529595 GCA_006410935.1 Redunca redunca | reverse complement strand
GCTTGTACTTATGAATTAGCTCTTTGAATATTTGAATGCTTATGATATTTGAATACAGATGTAAATATTTGAACACATAAGATCAAAGAATTGTCATAGTTAAAATTCAAGGCCAACTCAATAAATTTCTTCTTAAACTCACAGTGAAGTTGAAATACTCTTTAAGTTTTTAGTGAAAACTAGTAGAAATGAGTACTCTGAAAATAGTACTTTAATGGAAGAATAAATAAAAAAATCTTCATATCTGTAATTGTTCTGTTTCAGGTAAAAGTAGACTTATGCAAATAGAATACTAAAAAGATACTTTTTAGAGAGATATTCACTGGCATTTCACGGACATTAGAGGTTGATAACAATGTTGCTTTTTGTTGTTTTACTGTCATTTCCAAATAGTTAATTTTATTCTTCATTCAAGCATAATTTATGATTATTAGACATGATTAAGTTTACTTCTAGGGATTCCTAGGTGGCTCAGTGGTGAAAGAATTCACCTGCCACTGCAAGGAATGTGGAAGAGGTGGGTTTAGTCCCGGGGTGGAGAAGATTCTCTGGAATAGGAAATGACAAACCACTCCACTATTCTTGCCTGGGAAATCCCACAGACAAAGGAGCCTGGTAAGCTAGAGTCCATGGGGTCGCAAAGAGTCAGACACGACTGGTAATTTTCTGAAGTTATGAGTTCTAATTGATGAAAGGCAGACAGAGCTTGGTGAACTGTCTTTGGGAAAAAGGGAAATTGATGGGCCTGAAACTTTCTAATATGGTAATGAGCAGTCACTGAATGGAGAGGAGGAAGGAAGGAAGAGTAGATAGCAGTAAACAAGCAGTTATTAGGTAAGAGTTTAAAACAATTGATTTTATATTCTTAAATCATTGTCAGTTACCCTTAAAATAAGATTTTGTTATAATCAGTAATGCAAGGTAGAAGAATACATGTTTTTTAATATATTTTATTTATTTTAAAAAATATATATATTATTGAAGTATAGTTGACTTACAATGTTTCAGGTGCACAGCAAGGTGATTTGGTTGTACAAATACACATATATTATTTTTGAAATGATTTTCCATCATAGTTTATTACAAGATACTGCCTGTAGTTGCCTATGCTATAGAGTAAACCTTTGTTGCTTGCTGCATATCTGCTTTTTAATTTGAAATCTAGCATTCTATTTATATTAAACAAGTGGAATCAAAATGTCATAATTCTTTTAGTTAGGCAAACATTTTTAAGTTTTCTGAAATATATACTATATACATATTTATATATGTTTTTGTACTACACTTGATAAAGGCTTGAGAAAGAACAACAACAAAAATAGATGGAGAAATTGGAGAACATAACAAGTTAATGAAATGGGAGCACTGAATATGAAATAGAAAAAGTGAAACAAAATAGATAAAAGATCATCATATGGCCTTTTTTTTTTTTTAAACATGACCGCTTTCTCTGATAATGAGTGATGTTGAGCATCTTTTCATGTTTTTGTTAGCCATCTGTATGTCTACTTTGGAGAAATGTCTGTTTAGTTCTTTGGCACATTTTTTGATTGAGTCATTTATTTTTCTGGAATTGAGCTGCAGGAGTTGCTTGTGTATTTTTGAGATTAATTCTTTGTCAGTTGCTTCATTTGCTATTATTTTCTCCCATTTTGAAGGCTCTCTTTTCACCTTGCTTATAGTTTCCTTTGTGTGCAGAAGCTTTTAAGTTGAATTAGGTCCTGTTTGTTTATTTTTGCTTTTATTTCCAATATTCTGGGAGGTGGGTCATAGAGGATCCTGCTGTGATGTATGTCGGAGAGTGTTTTCCCTATGTTCTTTCTCCTCTAAGAGTTTTATAGTTTCTGGCCTTACGTTTAGATCTTTAATCCATTTAGAGTTTATTTTTGTGTATGGTGTTAGAAAGTGTTCTAGTTTCATTTCTTTACAAGTGGTCGACCAGTTTTCCCACCACCACTTCTTAAAGAGATTGTCTTTTCTACATTGTATATTCTTACCTCCTTTGTCAGAGATAAGGTGTCCATAGGTGTGAGGATTTATCTCTGGGCTTTCTGTTTTGTTCCAGTGATCTATATTTCTGTCTTTGTGCCAGTACTATCCTGTCTTGATGACTGTGGCTTTGTAGTAGAGCCTGAAGTCAGGCAGGTTGATTGTTCATTTCCATTCTTCTTTCTCAAGATTGCTTTGGCTATTCGAGGTTTTTTGTATTTCCATACAAATTGTGAAATTATTTGTTCTAGCTCTGTGAAGAATTGCATTGGTAGATTGATAGGGATTGCACTGAATCTATAGATTGCTTTGAGTATTATACTCATTTTCGCTATATTGATTCTTCTGATCCATGAGCACGGTATATTTCTTCATCTATTAGTGTCCCCTTTGATTTCTTTCACCAGTGTTTTATAGTTTTCTATATATAGGTCTTTTGTTTTGTTAGGTAGATATATTCCTAAGCATTTTATTCTTTTTGTTGCAATGGTGAATGGAATTGTTTCCTTAATTTCTCTTTCTATTTTCTCATTATTAACGTATAGGAATGCAAGGGATTTCTGTGTGTTGAAATTATATCCTGCAACTTTACTATATTCGTTGATTAGCTTTAGTAATTTTCTGGTGGAGTCTTTAGGGTTTTCTATGTAGAGGATCATCTCATCTGCAAACAGTAAGAGTTCTACTACTTCTTTTCCAGTTTGGATTGCTTTTATTTCTTTTTCTGCTCTAATTGCTGTGGCCAAAACTTCCAAAACTATGTTGAATAGTAGTGGTGAGAGTGGGCACCCTTGTCTTGTTTCTCATTTTAGGGGAAATGCTTTCAATTTTTCACCATTGAGGATAATGTTTGCTATGGCTTTGTCATATATAGCTTTTATTATGTTGAGGTATGTTCCTTCTATTTTCTGGAGGGTTTTTATCATAAATGGATGTTGAATTTTGTCAAAGATTTTCTCTGCATCTATTGAGATAATCATATGGTTTTTATTTTTCAATTTGTTAATATGGTGTATTACATTGATTGATTTGTGGATATTGAAGAATCCTTCCATCCCTGGGATAAAGCTCACTTGGTCATGAAGTATGATCTTTTTAATGTGTTGTTGGATTCTGTTTGCTAGTCATTATCAGAAATGCAAATCAAAACCACAATAAGGTACCATTTCACTCCAGTCAGAATGGCTGCTATCCAAAAGTCTATAAGCAATAATTGCTGAAGAGGATGTGGAGAAAAGGGAACCGTTACAGTGTTGGTGGGAATGCAAACTAGTACAGCCACTATAAAGAACAGCATGGAGATTCCTTAAAAAACTGGAAATAGAACTGTCATACGACCCAGCAATCCCACTGCTGGGCATACACACCGAGGAAACCAGAACTGAAAGAGACACGTGTACCCCAGTGTTTATCGCAGCACTGTTTATAATAGCCAGGACATGGAAGCAACCTAGATGTCCATCAGCAGACGAATGAATAAGAAACCTGTGGTACATATACACAATGGAGTATTACCCAGCCCTTAAAAAGAATACATCTGAATCAGTTCTAATGAGGTGGATGAAACTGGAGCCTATTATACAGAGTGAAGTAAGCCAGAAAGAAAAACACCAATACAATATACTAACGCATATATTTGGAATTTAGAAAGATGGCAACGATAACCCATATGTGAGACAGCCAAAGAGACACAGATGTATAGAACAGTCTTTTGGACTCTGAGGGAGAGGGCGAGGGTGGGATGATTTGGGAGAATGGCATTGAAACATGTATATTATCATATGTGAAACGAATCGCCAGTCTAGGTTCGATGCATGATACAGGATGTTCGATGCATGATACAGGATGTTCGATGCATGATACAGGATGTTCGATGCATGATACAGGATGCTTGAGGCTGATGCACTGGGATGACCCAGAGGGATGGTATAGGGAGGGAGGTGGGAGGGGGGTTCAGGATGGGGAACATATGTATACCCGTGGCTGATACATGTCAATGTATGGCAAAACCAAATACAATATTATAAAGTAATTAGCCTCCAATTAAAATAAATAAATTTATATTAAAAAAAGTGACTGCTCATCAGAAACATCTGGAGCTATGGAGAAAAAAAAGCAATATCTGAGCATTTGTAAATTAAATTTTAATGAAATTAAAAGACGCTTACTCCTTGGAAGGAACGTTATGACCAACCTAGATAGCATATTAAAAAGCAGAGACATTATTTTGCCAACAAAGGTCCATCCAGTCAAAGCTTAGGTTTTTCCAATAGTCATGTATGGATGTGAGAGTTGGACTATGAAGAAAGCTGAGCGCTGAAGCATTGATGCTTTTGAACTGTGGTGTTGGAGAAGACTCTTGAGAGTCCCTTGGACTGCAAGGAGATCCAACCAGTTCATTCTAAACGAGATCAGTCCTGGGTGTTCTCTGGAAGGAATGATGCTAAAGCTGAAACTCCAGGACTTGGGCCACTTCATGTGAAGAGTTGACTCATTGTAAAAGACTGATTCTGGGAGGGATTGGAGGCAGGAGGAGAAGGGGACGACATGATGAGATGGCTGGATGGCATCACTGACTCGATGGATGTGTTTGAGTGAACTCTGGGAGTTGGTGATGGACAGGGAGGCTTGGCGTGCTGCAATTCATGGGGTCGCAAAGAGTCGGACACGACTAAGCGACTGAACTGAACTGAGCATTTGTAGAAGAATACATATGTTTCAAGGAGGAGAGATTTTCCAACTAGTCCAGAAGAAAAGAATAAAGCAAGCCTGTTATATAGATGGTCAGATGTCATCAGAGTCAAGTAGCTAGAGAGTGGAAGAGATAAAGGTGACTCTTCTTGTCTGGTGTTCTTTTTATTATATAGTTTAAGTAATCAGGTACGTATTTACTTTGTGCACAAAACTTGGGATCCAAAGTTGAAAAAACCCTTTTATTTCTTTTGAGCTTATGGTTCATGAGGGACACTTACAGGTAAGCAGTTAATTAAAAGGTGGTTTAAACATTGCCATAAAAAAGACGTAGCAAGGGAAACCGTTTACCCATGCCTGGAGCTTAGGAAAGCTTTCATGGAATCAGTCATGTGCAAGGTGAGACATTAATTATGAGCTGGAGGAGAAAAAAATGGGTCAGGTTTGGGGAAACTGCAGTTAAGTTCTGTATCGGCTTGGAATTGAAGGGGGAGCATGATAAGAATTAATGTCTGTTGAGATCAGCAAGCTCCCTCGGGTTATGCAAAACCTCGGAAGTCATTTTAAAGATTTTGGATTGAGGGCCATATGGAGCATTCAAAAGTTTTTATCATCATCTTTATGCTTTAGAAATCAACATAGTTGTATGGATGATGGTAAAAGACAGGAAGCAGGAACATTAAGAGAATGTTGCAGTGAAAAAACTGATACTGTCAATACAATCTCCCAAATTTCGGGTTTGTAATGTGTTGGAATCAGCAGGAGTTGAATATGATCATTGAATATGATGGCCAAGGGAAAGGGTGTAGCAGGCCAGTATCCCATGTCTGGTTTAAAAAGCTGGAGAGCTGGGTACTAGGTACAATGCCTGTCCCTACGATGAGGTCCAAAGGAATGAGAATCAGGTTTGTTTTTGGATGATAGAGACATTTGGTCTGCAGCACGGGAGATGCAAGAGATCCAGGTTCAATCCTTGGGTCGGGAAGATTGATCCCTGTGGTAGGAAATGGCAACCTACTGTAGTATTCTTGTCTGGAGAATTCCATGGACAGAGGAACCTGGCAGACTACAGTCCTTGGAGTTGCAAAGAGTCAGACACTACTGAGCGAATAACACACACATACACACACAGACAGTTGGTATTATAGTAATATTTTTCTGGTTCTTCTCATGCACCAGGTATTTCAGTAAGCATTTTAAGAAGAACCCAAGCAGTCCGTCTCTAGAACTCATACACTTACCCATTACACTAAGAGCCAAGGGTAGGGAAGAATGCAGATCCCCCAAAATTGATTAATCAGCTCATTTCATTCTGCTTAATTTCATTTATTGACTGTTAGCTACATGCATGATACTGCTAAAGGGTGGTATAAAAATGTATTAGATATGAATCTCCATTGAGTAATATACCCCTGTAACTAATTCTAGAACACAAGCTTAACAGATACTATAATTGATTGGGAGAAAACTACATCTATCTGAAAATAGTTGGCAGAGATTAATTTGAATGGGAAGAGAGGGTTGGATGATACTAGGAAAGTTTTCTCAAATAAGGATAGATACTGAAACCTGGACTGATAGAAGATTACATATGAGTTGAAAATTCTTACTGTTTAAACATTGCAAATACTTTCAGTTTCTGACATTGTTTTACTTTAAATGTTTGGTAATTATTATGAATCAGCTTCCCCAGTGGCTCAGGGATAAAGAATCTGCCTGCCAATGCAGGAGACATGGGTTTGATCCNTCTAAAGTGTTTCAGTATATTCAGATAATTATAATCAAAATTGTATTTAAAATTTTCAAATTTTACAGTGTGATTATATAATATGAAATATTTGTAATACTTGCTATTACTGCTTTTGTTTCCTAAGACACTTTTTAAAAATTAAATATTTGGATCATTAGATTGTATTTATATGGCCTTGCTTGAAGTTAATTATTAATATTAAGTAGAACTTGATTTTTAGCTTTAGAAAAAGAAATAGCAGAAGTTAATAATTTTTTAAATTGTATGCATTGTTAACAAACCATATCATAAGTAAGCCTCAGTCAGCCTGTGAAAGGGATGACTTAACACAACTGTTGATGCATTTGGAGTGAAACATCTTTATCAAGTTAATACAAGAAGCAGTCATGCCCTACTTGAATTACTCATTTATAATAGCTGAACAGCAGCCTGCATGTGGACTTTGAAATCCTGGGAAAATAAGATGCCTGTATATATCCAAATGTTGAAAGCCTTTACTCTCAGCAGCTGGAAAATGTTGAGCTCCATTGTCATCTACTAGGTTTTTGGTTTCCATGGCGATGTGATCAGTGTAATTGCTGACCAGCTTTATGCATTACTTTTAATAATGATAGCCTCTGATGTCAACCTCTGAAGTTTGTAACTTAAAAGATCGTGTTTAAATTCAGTGTATTTAAAATTTACAGAAATCTAACACATAGATGATTTTACTTTGCTCAAGCTTATCACATATACTCTGATTACTAAATATCTTAAATATTTTAGATGACATGATAGATATTACTTGTCTACTTAAATGAATCCTGCAATGTTTTTGTCTCCATGATTCACAAAATATGCTCAACATATTGCTGTTCTGGGTAAGTTTTTATATAATCGATCCATTCATGTGCAGAATTTTTATATATTTCCTAAAATGCAGGCTGTGGTTCTATTTTAAATCAGAACTACTTATAAACAAAGCAACTAACTATTAGTACTTCTTAATTGTCATCTTTTTACTACCATCTGATGTCAAGTGAGGAGAAGAATTAGAAAACATGGAATGATAAAGGATAGCCTAAGAGAGATTGTTATGTGAAGGAAGAAATGGATCTGTAACTTTGAAGCTGTTACTTGCATTTTAACTGTGGAACCTTATCTTTGTATAAGTCACATGATATCAGTTTGAATGTGTCTTAATCCATTACGTGATTGCAACACCAGGCACTAAATAGTTTTCTGTGGATTGTCCACTGTACAGAGATATCCCTTTAAAAAGGTCATCGTTCATGTCATAAACCAAGTGTATTTGCTAATTAATATTATTTTTATTATTCATTTCAGGGTTCTCATACAGAGGACAGTAAAATTATTACTCTTACAAACTTAGCATGTTATGACACTATTGAACAGATGGAAGTGAAATTAAGGAAGGTACCATGTGACTGGTTAATAAGCTACAGATAATATTGATGTTGCCATGTTTGACCAGTTTCCTTTTTTAAGTTGGTCTGTTAAAAATATTTCTCACCCTTAAAAAGTGTTTATATAAGATATCATCCTCATTGACTGACAATTGATGATCCTATACTTACAGGTATTATGCCAGTGACATAATGAGAAAATTTTACACATACTCATGGTAACTATCATTATATCGATATTTAAATAAAATCAATTGGTAGTTAACATGAGCTAAGTAGTTTGCTTTGCCTTTTTTTTTTTTTAATTCATTAATTTTTGGCTGTGGTCATCGTGGCCACAAGGTGGCTTTCTCTAGTCCTGGGGAGGAGGGCCTCCTCTCTATTGTGGTTAGCAGGCTTCTCATTACTGTGGCTTCTCTTGTTGCAGAGCACAGGCTCTAGAGCTACTTGGGCGTTAGTAGTTGCAGCCCATGGACTTGGTTGCTCCATGGCATGTGGCATCTTCCCAGGCCGGGGATATGAACCCATGTCCCCTGCATTGGCAGGTGAATTCTTAACCATTGGACCACCAGGGAGATGCTGCTTTCCTCTGTTTCAAGACATGCTCCTGTAACTGTATCCTACTTTTCTGGAAGCAGCACATGCCTCGAAGAAAAGTTTTATCTACAAAATCAGAGTTGTATGTTTTTCTGAATCTTTGAATCTTCTTTTAAACATATCTTGATATCTTTCTCTATGGCTGTTTTTTATTTAGACCCCTTTTAATAAACCTGTATTTGTGTACATATATGTGTTTAGCCAAAGGTGCGCAGTTATATTTGTGTGTGTGGGGGTGTATGTTTTTTGCTTTTGGCCACACTGCATAGCATGCGGGATCTTAGTTCCCTGACTAGGGATCAAACCGGCACTCCCTGCGTTCGAAGTGCAGAGTCTTAATCATGGGGCCACCAGGAAAGTCCCAAGAGGGAGCAGTTCTGCAGCACTGCCGCCAGCATGGTATCAGTTCATATACTGTTGTTTGTTTCCTATGCCCTTCTCTTATTTCCAGTTCTGAAGTAGTTCCTGGGCTTTATCTTTGGTTATACCTAAGTGAATAACACATGCAGCATTAATTTGTTCTTTGATAAATAGTAGGTTGCTTATCCTAAATAATTTTATGTCAACATTTAAAAAATAACTTGTCAGTTTAGAAAAAAAAACTTCTAAGCAAAGTGTTGGTTGTAGAGTAAATACTGAAATAGTATGCAGCTGGAGCATGGTAAGGTTGCTGTGTGGATTGTCTTCTGTATTCTAAAAAACAAAACAAAAACTCTTTGAAATCTATTTAAATCTTTCTTAACTCAATGAGTTGTAGCTTAAATTTGTTGCTATTCCCCCTGATCGGTCTGTGACCAACTATAATATTTGTTTGGTTAAGAGTACAGTATAGGTTTCCAGATCATTATTGGTTTGTTTCTACCAGTCTTGGTGTTAATTATGAAAGGGCTTTTACTGGGAAATATGATGGTGTCTTTTCTGTGTTCTCTTACTTATATTTCTTTTACTTTACTTAACCTATTCAAGAGAGATTGCCTGTGTTATTCTAGAGCTGGGTTCCAGTCTCAGCTATGTCTTTATTGGGTGTTTATCACTTATACAGGGCCTTCTAGATTTTTTGCTACACTAAGACTGCTATCTAGTCGTCATCCGGGGGTTTCAAGATAATGAATTTTCTGTCTATTCTTAGACTCATTTGGCCATTACTTTATTCTCTATAGCCAGGTTACTAGGGCAATCTCTAGTAATCTGTAGGACCTCAGATTAGCATATCAATATTGATATTTTAATGCTGAATACCAGTAAAATACGCTAATTAACATTATGAAAAGGTCTTTCTTTGTTATTTGAAGCCAGTTGAGAAAGAGAAGACCTAAAGCATCATTATTTTGTAAAATCGATGCTAGAGACAGTAGGCCCATATTTCTGACAAGGTGAAGATTACCCCATAATTCATACTATGTTTTAACTTTATAATTACATGTTTTTTTCTATAGTGATGCCATCATTGAAGGAATTGAGGTGGCATTAGGAATGAAGTCTGTTTCAAGTATTTTAAAGGCTAGTGCATTCCAGGATCAGTGAATCCAAAAGCGAAATTCCACTAGTAGAAGGATTTCGAAGCAGCTGCAGAATTCTGTGCATTGTTCCACATGCCATGGAGCTTTAGAGTGCTTGTTTCTTGTTTGCGACCACTTTAGTGCTGAGTGTGTCTCAGTGCCTGAAACGAAATTTATACTACAGATGTCTCACTAAGGAGAGCTGCTTTTCCATTTATACTCACATCTACTTACTTGTGGTCTATCTGTAATTCTCTACAACTTCTGAATAAATTTTGATGTTTCCATGATCCTAATTTATTAGAGTAATTTATGACAGCATAAATGATAGATTGTATAGTAGTTAAAAGCATGGGCTTTGAAATCTGACTGATTCCTGACCCTATGGCATACCATCTCTGTGATCATGAGCAAGTTTTTGGATTCTTCACTCACTATGTTTTCTCGCTGGTAATATGGAGATAATAGTGTCTGTAAGATTAAGTGATTTCATGTCGGGAAACTATTTTAGAGTAAGATTTGTCACATAGAAACCTCAGTAGTTATTGTCATGGTAAAAGTTTGTGACTAGAATTCCCCAAACAGAAATAAACTAGTATTTATTTTCTAGTTAATCAAAAATTACTTTCCTGTGAAAAGATATTTAGGTATAAGAAGAAAAATTTTAATTAAGTTCAGTTTTTGTGTGTGTGTGTGTGGAATAAAACTTTGTATCCAGTGTGTAAAATGAATTGATAGTAAGTATCTGCATTAGATGATTCTTATCATTTCTGTAAAGTTAACTCTTAAATTTATGCTGCTCCCTATTGTTTGGAGTACCAACATTTTCCCTGATCAGCAGATGAATTTTTGGTTATCTTTGAAACGTTTTCTCTTGAATAATTCACAAGCACATTATACTCAGCCCTTAAATTCACCGTTTTACTCCAGCCCTGCACCTTAACCAGTGAATGGTAGTATTACCAGTCCAGTCAGAAACCTAGTAATTGCCCTAAACTTTTCCCTTCCTTCATTTCCCATGTTTCCTGTTGGGGCAGTAATCAGTTTTTCAAGACTTCTCTATAAAACTTTTCTGTAAGACAGATCTGATCCTTTCCCTTCTTTTTAAAATACCCTTCAGTGACTTTCTCATATCTTTCTGGATAAAGGACAGATTTCTTAGCCAAATATACGAATTTGTTCTTAGGTAATGTTTTCACTACACTGTGTGGAACTATTTTGGATTCCATGAACATGCCGTTCTCCCTTACCATCTTCATTTGTGTGTACAGTTTTCAGGGCATAGGAAGCACCCTGGTTTGCTCCTCTCCACTCTACAGTTAAAGCATTACTACCATTAAAAATTCATTCCCAGGTTTACCTTCCAAGACAAGTTAGGTGCCCTTTCATGTTTGCTCTCCCCCACCCCCACATTCTGTAACCCCTTAGGAAATGTTGTTAAACCATTTATCAAAAATTATGATGATTAATTGCCGGGGTCCAGCCCCGGTGGATCCAGGGAATTCGAAGGTGGGGATGGCGTCGGCGTCTTTGGAAAAATACACATTTAATCACAGATATATAGAGAGATTAGAAATGGATAGTGTAGTAGGAAAATTAGTGGAGATAAAGAGGCTGAATAACTTGGAATAGCATCCATGCTCCAGATGGGAATTCAGCCAGAAAAACGGGAGCAAGAAAGAAACGACATGGGGGAATCAGTCTTTCCGGAAACTGATCCGATTTCTTTATTTTGGGGTTTATATACCTTTTGTTACATATAGGGATGAATACAGAGTCACGTGGGGGGTCAGCAGTCCTGACCTTAATCAAAATCAGGTGCTTCACATAAATGTATTAAAAAAAAGGTCTTAGGGATATTACATCATCTTCTGGCCATGAGACCTGCTGATGTTTTATGATCCTTTCTTTCTGATAACCAAAAAAACTTGTTTCTTCCAAGGGTGTTTTTTCTTAAAACCAGGCACCACCCTCCAAATAAAGTTACATTCCTGTAGGGTGAGGGTGTAGTGAGTTACAATCAAGAAAGGAATTTATTTAACCCAAGGTTAACATGATTAATCTTAAAGGTTAATACTTATTTCTCCTATATGCTAGTTATATTCATTATAAGGGCAGGGAACATGGAGATTTAGCAGCAAGCATCAACCCAACAAGTGAAAATCCCTTCACCAATGTTCCCCTTAAGATCTATTTAGTCTTAAGATAGTGATAAAGTTACATTTTTACATAGCAAGGACACAGTGGTTCATAACGAAGTACAGTGATCTATTACAAAAGAGAAAATTCATTAACTCAAAAAGTCTAGTATTGCTGACCTTAAAAACTGCTATATTTCATTTTCTATATTCCAGATACATTGATTAATATATTCCCAGGTGCCTAAGGATATGGAGGCCTGGCAAAAAGCAATCATTGACTCGACAATGAGAAAAGCCCTATGCTAATTAAGACTTTAAAATACTCCAAAACTCTCTGTGCTGTTTATGGTTGAGAAGTAGTAAACAATCATGTGTGTAGTGGCAGGAATATAGATAATCCTGTCACACAAGCTAGTCTGTCAGCAGAGAGGTTTGACCTGAGACACTCTTGTCACACCCAGGACAGGGAATTGGCAGCAATTATTGACACAACAAATGAAAAACCCTTCACCAATATAATTTCTAACCAACCCACTATACTAATAATTTCCAACTCCCCAAAAGAATTTGCCTTTAGTAAGTCTAAAACATCTCATGCCTCTCAGGTTGGGAGGATGAACCTATACAGGTAAGCTGAAACACTCTTGTCACGCCCAGGAATTTTTATTGCCTTGGAGCTGCATGTTAACTCCTTCTCGGAGAGAAATGGTTATGGGGGAGAGCTCCCCGTAAAGTCAGAGGTGTAGGTGAGAGCATAAAACAGACTCTGGTTTTGGGGTAGATGTGCGGGAACAGGGGGTTTCCTGAGGCTGGATCACACCTTTGCTTATGCCAAGCCTCCTTCCTCAGGACCTTTGCCATGGGCGGAGTTCCCCACACTGGCTCCCAGCAATTAATTTTTGTCAGCATTTTCCATTGAATTATAATAGCTCAAATACAAGGACTGTTTCTTAATATCTGTGAATGGTTAATGCTTAGTTCTAGGCAAATGGTTAGTGGTCAATAAAAGTTTGTTGAATTAATAAATGTATTTGAATGAGAACAAAGTCCTTGGTAACATTTACATGGTAAACTTGTCTTTAACGGAAGATAATGAGATTAATTCCTAGTAATTATTCTCAGGAGGCAAAAATGGATTGAACTACATGCTTTTGCCCCCTTTGAAATTAGTCATTCTGTTAGTTTGTCTTATTTATTTACCACTTTGGCTATAACTATTTGGTGTTACCATTTTTCTTGTTAATACTAGTCACTCTGTCAAAAAATACCTTTCATCTACTTATAATTCATAACTTTTAATTAATGTTGTTTATTTTTGTTTTATTAGATGACCAGAAGTATGCATTTCCCCCATAGTTTACATATTTATTATCATAAATATGAAGTGGGTTCATTGAGCTATTAAGGGAGTCTGACAAATTGGTTAGGAGGACTTGTGCTTGGAGGGCATGAAACATGGATCTGTTATTCACAGGATAAGAAGTCAGAGAACTGTGTGGCCGGGGTAAATTTATGTCAGTTAGGGAGTTTTTCCTGAGAGTGGATAAGAGACTAAGAATCTGCATACACGGAGGTCAGCACTATGGGGATAGGAGGTAAAAGTGATATCTCGAGTGCCAGAAAGGCCAACATGTTAGGGGTTTATATGTCTTAGTTATTATTTAGGGGTATCTGGCTTTTAAGTGCAAGGAGAATGCTGTTTGAA
Source organism: Redunca redunca (assembly GCA_006410935.1). NCBI lineage: Eukaryota > Metazoa > Chordata > Mammalia > Artiodactyla > Bovidae > Redunca > Redunca redunca. The sequence continues at coordinate 515,817 of SJYQ01000086.1, read as the reverse complement.
AGAGACTGGCTGTGAGTAGTAGTGAATTCCCATTAGAAGTTGTGAAGCATATAAACAGTGGAGCACCTGGACTCTGAAAGTGGGATAACATTTATGTTTATTGTACTGACACTACTAGGTACAAAACTATTTTATTTTTGAGTATGAATATGAATAGCCTAGTTCAGCCTGCCCTTAACGAAAAGCTAGAGACTAACGTTGATACCTGTTTAGTGAACAAATCTGAGTGGTTTTCTGTGCCCTTGGTGGAACAAATTAAACTTTCACTGGTTGAGTGCTTATACCCACACGATGTAGTGTGGGAGGATTATCAGCTAGTTTGTCTTATTGGCTTTTTGGCAGCAGAAAACTCTTAAACTGAGTTTTCCCATGGAAGAGGTATCTTTCTTGACATCCCACAACTTTTACTAAAAAAATTTATGAAGTGGGATGACAGTAAATTACTGAAGAATCATCAAAGCAAGTATGTTATTAATTGACAATTTATTGACTTCATCCCCTGAGCCAGTTTAAAGAAAAGGGAGGGTGGGTTAGATTTCAAGCTACACTTTGAATGCTGTGTGAGGTCTGTCTGAGATATTTTGGTTAGGCTGTGATTAATTAACTCAATTAAACAAGTACATGAGTCAAAGTACACTCTCTTATGGATCTGTCAAGTTGGTAATAGTGGGTTCAGTACTGATAAAATTGTGAATCTAAATCTGATTAGCATTGAAAGGCACACAAAAATTCACCTGTCACTAATCTTTTGTGATAAAAAATGGCAATAATTTACGGTTTCATGTATGTTTTCAGTATCTTTATATATGTATATACATACATATATATGTATCCTTATATATGTGTGTGTGCATGTGTTTGTAGATGCTTATAGACAGTAAAGAATCTAACTGTAATGCAGGAGACCCAGTTTTGATCCATGGGTTGGGAAGATCCCCTGGAGAAGGGAGTGGCTACCCACTCCAGTATCTTGCCTGGAGAATCCCATGGAAAGAGGAACCTGGCTGGCTACAGTCTGTGGGGTTGCAAAGAGTTGGACATGACTGAGTGACTTTCACATGTGCTTATTTAACTTCAGAGATAATGGGATTAAGCTCTAAACTTCCTTTTTAATTGTGTTTTAAAATATTAACTTTTCAGTTAGTTGTGTTCTTTTATGGAGAAGGCAAAGGCACCCCACTCCAGTACTCTTGCCTGGAAAATCCCATGGATGGAGGAGCCTGGTAGGCTGCAGTCTATGGGGTCGCTAAGAGTTGGACACGACTGAGCGACTTCCCTTTCACTTTTCACTTTCATGCATTGGAGAAGGAAATGGCAACCCACTCCAGTGTTCTTGCCTGGAGAATCCCAGGGATGGGGGAGCCTGGTGGGCTTCCGTCTATGGGGTTGCACAGAGTTGGACACGACTGAAGTGACTTAGCAGTAGCAGTGTTCTTTTAAAAACTGTTACAGATTACTGTCCTTGGGCTTTGTTGCTTATGTAGTTAATATAATTTTACTGATAGATGTAAAAGCAAAGAGAGGTTTGAGACCTCCCTTCTTACTGTAAATACTCCTTAAGAAAGAGGTGCTTTCAGTATGATTCTTTTAAAATATAAATGTTTTCCTTATCATTAAAAAAAAAGCTGCTTTCAGTTTGTGAACAGGAAACTGTAATTCCCTAGCTAGAACTTTGTTTTTTTCTTCTTTGAAAAAAATCACTGAATTTTGAGATAGTTTCTTTTGTTCTGTTCCCTAAGTATGATTTCATTGTCATTAATTCTGAAAGCATCTGCGTGCTATCTCATTGATTAGTAGTTTTGTGATTTTTCATATTTTAACATCTATGAAATTAGGAGTCCTTGTATAGTTAAAATATCTGACAATTGGTCATAGCCTGAGTTGAGGTCAAAGGCTGGCAGAGAAAATAGCTTGCTTATGCTACCCATGTAAGGGCACTGAAACTTGAGAGAACTACAAGTTAAATTATCTGCTTGTGAATTTTCTGGACTTTCTTGATAGTGTGAGTCCATACTGTAAATCTGTGTGAGTATCAGTTCATGGTTCAAATTCCTTAAGGTTTGTGTTTGTCTGAGATCTCTTTGAAAATTGTCCCAGATCTGGCAGTTTACCAGTGATGTACCTTGCAAGATTATTTAGTGAGCAGCCCTTGATCTGAAATTTAGTAAAAGATCTAGAGAAGCTGGGCCATTCAATTATTATTTAACCAGTGGCATCCCATTCTTATTTGTTTACTATTAATAAAGATTTGCAATACGGCGAGAATTATTCAACTTATTCTTTTAAAGTTTCGTCATGAATTTAGGTGTATGCACCAAAGTCATCTTGCTAAAGTCCATAACTAGTAGAGGATGTCTGTTTCCTGTAGATTAATATATATTTCCAAACAACTATTTGTACTTTGTGTTAGAAAAGTATGGGATCCTTGGAAAAACCTTAATTCACAGTTAACATTTAAACCTGACTTTAAAAAAAAAATTCAAGTAGTAAGCCAGTTCCATTGTATGCTTTCTCTAATTTACTACCTCTGCAAACTGAGCATTCTTTTTGTGAATTTTTATATTGGATGGGAGTAATATTTGCACCTCTATACTCAATAAAAATTTATTGTGAGTAGAAAGCATTTATATAGTGGTTGATTGATTATTCAGTTCATGCTATACTGTATTGAATAGGAATACTGTGGAATTACCATTCTATGAATAGATAAGTCTTTGAATACATACTGGGAAATATGGTAAATGAAAGAGGGAGACTGATAAACACATTTCACTGATAAAATATAGCTGCTATATGGTGCTTTTATTGAGCTTTTCTTGTCCTACCCAGATGTTACTTTAGAACAGAGAAAACAGTAAACATATTTAAATGATAGAATAAGATACTTCAGTTCAATACAAGAAAACATTCTGCCATTGAGAATAACTTGTATGAAAGTCTTCATGAGTAGAGGTGAATCGTATAATTAAGGTAGTTTCAATTGTATTGTTTTTAGGCCAAGGATATGGCACAGTTAGTATCATTGTTAGGGGCACAATGATAGCAGTGGTTCTCAGCACTGAAATCTCATGCTTCTTTTGATAGCATGTATTTTCTGATGCCTCCTTACTATGTTGATATAAAATTCATAGTTAAGGTACATTTTTAAGGTGATAACTTATGGAGAGATCAATATAATGCCACAGTTGTAGGAATGGGAAAATAAGAGAAAGTAATTTATTCAGTATTTGGAGTGTAACTAGACTAGAAGGCACAGATTGCTCAGGTTAAGACACTTAGCCTGCCACATGTGTTATATCAGCACAGTTATACACTCTGCTTGCCAGTATGTTGATAAATTGCTAGTGCAAATAGTCCAGTGGGATAGCCTTGGGTGAAGTGATTTTTCTGAAATGGTAAACACTTCTTGGTCAAATTCTCAATGATATAATTTTTCTTCTGTTTTCCTGATAGTTAAATTACTGGACTTTTCAGATTCATTAAAGTAGGTGTGAAAGCTACTGTATGTTTAACTGTAAAACAGATTCTAGGTTCAAATAATTATGAGTAGATTTTTTCACTCACATGAATGTCAGGATACTTTAAAATTGTTATGGAATGTGAGATCATTTTTTGTTGTACAAGAGACTGTTTTGAGTGTTCAACAACTTTGATGTCTTGGTTGATGCCAAGACCTCGCTTTACCAACAAAGGTCTGTCTAGTCAAAGCTGTGGTTTTTCTAGTAGTCACGTATGGATGTGAGAGTTGGACCATAAAGAAGGCAGAGTGCCGAAGAACGGATCCTTCTGAACTGTGGTGGTGTCAGGTAGCGTCTCCTAATCATTGTGCCAACCAGAAGCATTAATTTCCAAAAATGCCCCTAGAGGATGTTCACTGTTGTTCAGTCACTGAACGTGAAAGTGAAGTCACTCAATTGTGTCCGACTCTTTGCGATCCCACAGATGGTAGCCTACCAGGCTCCGCTGTCCATGAGATTTTCCCAGGCAAGAATATTGGAGTGGGCTGCCATTTCCTTCTCCAGTGGACCTTCCCAACCCAGGGATCGAGCCCGGGTCTCTTGCATTGCAGACAGACTCTTTACCGTCTGAGTCACTAGGTGTGTCCAACTCTTTGTGACCCTGTGTGCTCTAGCATGCCAGGCCACCCTGTCCTTCACCATCTCTGGGCATTTCCCGTAATTCATGTCCATTGAATCCATGATGCCATCCAACCATATCCCTCTTCTCCTTCTGCCTTCAATCTTTCCCAGCATCAGGGTCTTTTCCAGTGATTTGGCTTTAGCATCAAGTGGCCAAAGTATAAGAGCTTCAGCTATCAGTCCTTCCAATAAATCTTCAGGGTTGATTTCTTTTAAGATTGACCAGTTTGATCTCCTTGCTGTACAAGGGACTCTCCTCCAGCACCACAGTTCAGAAGCATCAATTCTTTGGCACTCTGCCTTCTTTATGGTCCAACTCTCACATCCATACATGACTACTAGAAAAACCATAGCTTTGACTAGACAGACCTTTGTTGGTAAAGTGATGTCTTTGCTTTTTAGTATACTGTCTGGGTTTGTCATAGCTTCCCTGCCAAGAAGCAAGCATCTTTTAATTTCATGACTGCAGTCACCTTCTGCAGTGATTTTAGAGCCCCAAGGAAGAAATCTGTCACAACTTCCATCTTTTCCCCTTTTGTTTCCCTTGAAGTGGTGGGACTGGATGCTTTGATCTTAGTATTTTTTTATTTTGGGTTTTTAGCTGGCTTTTCCACAACCCACATAAAGAATCTACTGAACGTGGAACAAAGATCATGGGTTACAGATGGGAGTCACAGACTTGGATTTCATTCTAAACCCTTCTTCTTCTTTGGACTTTGTTTTTTGGGCCAGTTAGTTAGCCTCTCATAGTCTCAGATCCCTTTCTAAAATGCTGGGAAGATAATATCTTATGGAGTTATTAAGTGGATAAAACTATATTTTAGATACCCGACCTGTGCTTCATGTAGGATGGGATTGTTTCTGTCTGATTAACCCCGTTACTTTCCAATACTAGTCAGTCAGTTCAGTCAGTCTTGTCGTGTCCGACTCCTTGCGACCCCATGGACTGCAGCACGCCAGGCTTCCCTGTCCATCACCAACTCCTGGAGCGTACTCAAACACATGTCCATCGCGTTGGTCATGCCATCCAACCATCTCATCCTCTGTTGTCCCCTTTTCCTCCCCCCCTTCAATCTTTCCCAGCCTCAAGGTCTTTTCCAATGAGTTGGTTTTTCGCATCAGTTGGCCAAAATATTGGAGTACTGCCAATACTAGTAGGCATTTAATAAATATTTGCTTACTATTACTTAAGAACATGTGAGGGAGTGGTGGCTTATAATAGGCCCAAGGGCTATCATGTGTGTCTCTACTCTTGTGTTTTGGAACTTTGTGAATTTTAGTTGAGAATGGTAGCTCTTTGGATTATAGCCTCTGGTATCCAAGAGAGTATTAAATTAGAAATGCAGTGGTTTGCTTTCTGTTTGAAAGAGACCTGTACGGGAAGTCTATCTCAGTAAGCACATTAATTTTCCAGAATACTAATGTTTTTTTAATTTATGTTGTTTTGCTAATGTCAAAGTGTTAGTGGGAGATGTGGTAAGGGTGTAAGGACTTTTTAGCTCCTAGTAATCCTGATCTTTGTTACACAGATTCTTAAAATATAGCATCAACAATTTCCGATTTTCATCTTTTTTCTTCCTGTCATTATGACCAATTGAAGTTTACACATTGTATTTTCTCAGTAAATATTTTGTAACTTTGTCCAGTTATTTGACTTGTTTATCTTTCATCTTGGTCAGTTCAAACCATTTACTAACAGACTGCAATTGAATAGCTACTTCTGGCTATTTTAATGAGGCTAATTACATTGTAAATGTCATAAGTGGGCGTCTGGACCACAGTTGTTCCATTCCCACCATGAACTGCACATCCCAGCCCTTTTTCACTGGTGCCCACAACATGGTCCCCCAAGCCTGGAAGATGCTCCAGGAGGAGCATGAGTTGGCCGTGCTGGAGGCTTCCCAGAGCCCAGTGCCTGCGATGACCACAGTGGTCAGCATCTGCAGTGAGGCCTTCGTGCCTGACCACATCGTCTGATCCCTGTTCAACAGAATCTTCATGAACTGGTGCTGCTTGGGCTTCATGACATTCATCCGCTGCATGAAGTCTAGCGACTGGAAGATAGTGGGCAACATCACTGGGGCCTAGAGCTACACCTTCACTGCCAAGTGCCTGAACTTCTGCACCCTGATCGTGGGCCTCCTCTTGATTATCGTCCACGTCATCATTTTGTCCACTGGCTTCCTGATGATTATTCAAGCCGTTTACGAGCTCATAAAGGACTATGGAGGCTACAAATCCTGCCTGCAGCCCGGGGCAGTCATCCCTTTTCCCTGCACCATATACACGCATCTGTTCACCATGAAATAAAATGAAACATTTGCTAAAAAAAGAAAAGAAAGAAAATGTTAGAAGAGACCTTTGTCTTCCTTTTTAAATTGCCATACAATTTATTTAAGAGAGGAAGCATTTAATTTATAAATGCTGTTCTACACTTTATAAAATGGTGAACATTATGAATATTGAAGTCTATGAGTGTTGAAGTTCTCCTTAAATGTTTGTTAAAATTTAACTCCCCCAAATATTTGATGATAATTATGAATATGAGTTATTTTAAATAGTCACTGTGCTTTGATGTTTAGAGCATGAAAAAAAAGTCAATTTTTCTGTTTTCATTTTATTCCTCCAGGTCACCTTTGGGTCAGCACTGCTGATTTTGCAAATAAGCTTACCCTTGACCTTTAGTTACTCAGAATTTAAGTTTGGTTCTGAGCCAGTGAGTGCTTAAATGTATAAAACTAAACAAATGTTTAGTATTTTTGGTTTTAACCATTTGTCTTTAAACATTCAGTTACTTCCACACAAAGAGTAACTATTGCCAGTTCCAGATTCTATTATCAAATTCTAAGCATGGAGCATGCTATAAATTATGGAAAACTTATCTGATTAAATTCAGATTGGTTCAGATGGTTATAGGCTATTTTAAAATCTGAAGATTCTTTTATGCACAGTTTTATAACTCTGCTTAAATAATTAAGGTATATAATGACCATTTCTTTTTCCTGTAAAAAGTTTAAAGTTGTTTAATTTGTTCTGTTATCACACTTATATCAGATGAGCTTTTTATTCCTTTCTGGTTCTGTGTTGGATAATTTTAAATTTGCATTTGAATAGCATTTATAGTTTCACGTTACTTCCAAATAACATTATTTTTTCTTAGTAAGCTTAATGGACCATTTATTTAAGTCCTGCCATACAAGGAATGTGATATGAGATAACCAGCAGATTAAGACTTAGTCATAATAAATAATTAATTCAATCTCATTTCTGTTTCTTTGAAACACAGAGATTGTGGACTTCATAGATACCTTTTATATTTGCAAGAAAGAAGGTGGGACTTTCATGCTGTTAGAGTTACTGATCAAATTGTAAATTTCTAGGAGGGCTTTTTTTTGTCTTCTGTGACGCAATTGTTGTTGGAAGCCAAACAGGCTTTTCTCAGGTATTAGGCCCTGGTTTTACTGTGTTCTCTTTTTGCCTGTGTCCAGAGAGTGTGTTCTCCTTTAGTTGTATCATTTTGATGAGATCCTCGATTTTTGGTTTTCTTGCTTTTGTCTTTGTGACTTTGTTATTTTCTTAGAGCTTTTTTTTATTGACTGGCTTTTACTAAGAGTGTGGAGCAGAAGAGTCATCTTTTTCAGTGAGATACTTGAGATCTCTACATCACTAAAATATATAAGGCTCTATTAAAATGTATTCAATTATTAGTAAGATTAAATTAAATTATTAAATATAGGGTTTTACTAGATTGCTAATATTTTCTGGATAGCTCACCGACTCAGTGGACATGAGTTTGAGTAAACTCTGAGAGATAGTGAAGGACAGGGAAGCCTGGTGTGCTGTAGTTCATGAGGTCACAAAGAGTCAAACACAACTTAGCAGCTGCAACTGAACAAAAACAATAATGTTTTCTGAGATTTGGGAGACCCAAGATTATACTGCCTCTCTTTATGTTGTATTAGATGTACAAATATAAATTTGCATATTAAAAAATCTGAACTGGACATGGAACAACAGACTGGTTCCAAATAGGAAAAGGAGTATGTCAAGGCTGTATATTGTCACCCTGCTTATTTAACTTCTATGCAGAGTACATCTTGAGAAACGCTAGGCTGGAAGAAGCACAAGCTGGAATCAAGATTTCTGGGAGAAATATCAATAACCTCAGATATGCAGATGACACCACCCTGATGGCAGAAAGTGAAGAAGAACTAAAGAGCCTCATGATGAAAGTGAAAGAGGAGAGTGAAAAGTTGGCTTAAAGCTCAACCTTTAGAAAATGAAGATCATAGCATCCAGTCCCATCACTTCATGGCAAATAGATGGGGAAAGAGTGGAAACAGTGGCTGACTTTAATTTTCTTGGCTCCAAAATCACTGCAGATGGTGATTGCAGCCATGAAATTAAAAGATGCTTACTCCTTGGAAGGAAAGTTATGACTGACCTAGACAGCATCTTAAAAAGCAGAGACATTTGTCAACAAAGGTCTGTCTAGTCAAGGCTGTGGTTTTTCCAGTGGTCATGTTTGTATGTGAGAGTTGGACTATGAAGAAAGCTGAGGGCCGAAGAATTGATGCTTTTGAACTGTGGTGTTGGAGAAGACTCTTGAGAGTCCCTTGGACTGTACGGAGATCCAACCAGTCCATCCTAAAGGAGATCAGTCCTGAGTGTTCATTGGAAGGACTGATGCTGAAGCTGAAACTCCAGTACTTTGGCCACCTGATGTAAAGAGCTGACTCATTTGAAAAGACCCTGATGCTAGGAAAGATTGAGGGCAGGAGGAGAAGGGGACGACAGAGGATGAGATAGGTGGATGGCATCACTGACTCTATGGACATGGGTTTGGGTGGATTCTGGGAGTTGGTGTTGGACAGGGAGGCCTGGTGTGCTGTGGTTCATGGGGTTGCAAAGAGTCGGACATGACTGAGCAACTGAATTTAATCCTAAAAGAACATTAGAGGAAAATAGAAGTAAAATTGTAATTTGAGGATTGGTTTTGGTTTTTGATCATATGAGTATAATGTGAACAATGATTATAGTGTTTAATCTGAATTATTAATATTAACCTATTTTCTTTCAGATTTACTTTGCTTATGAGATTGAGAACATGAATGCTCATTTAACTTTTGAATTAAGAGTTTAATAGGAATGCAATCCACATGTCAGTGGCAAGGATTTGTGTTTTTTTATTGGATGTGGAAAGCATAAATATGCAAGGATTTAGCTATTGCAAGAGTCCTATGTTGGTTCCTATTCTGTTTTGTTATCTGCATTACAAAGGGACTTGAAGAAATTGAAATGGATTCAAAGAAAAGAAATAACATTTATTACTAGGATAGTAATGAGAACATGTTAAAGTCATGCAGTGATGTTTCTTAAATATTTTTGCCATAATTCATTGATAGTTCACTGATGTATGTTATCCTCTGCACTTTATACTTACAAAGGTCAATAACATTAGAATAATTTTTGTCTGTTAAGAACAGAATCAGAGTGTGAATTACTTTCCTTTGGGAAATTAGTGTTGGACCGTGTGAATTTTACCTACTTTCATGTCAGTTCCCTATACTATACAGGTACTCATTATATGATTTGAGTATAATCATACTTTGTCTTTTCTACTCATTTTCTTGGTAGAAAGTTTCAGACCTCAAAAAGTGGTCGTCCTTTCCAGATCCTGATGATAGTTCTGAGAAAGCTATAATGCCTGGTAGTTAATAGTTGCCTAATAAACATTTAATGAGGGAGCTCTCAGGCAATTAATTTCAACCCAGAATAGAATGTAGGTTTCAAATTTCACTGGGATTAATTTCTGTCCATTTAGGCAGTTTCAAACTAAAGTCCACCATAAAGAGTCTATAGCTTGGTCAACCAGAGAGTGTAAAAATTTATTTAAGCCTGGGCTGGTCTGCTTCAAGATACTTGGCTTTGAAGTTTGCTATCCAACGTGGTTTAATATTATAATTGTCATGACAGCCAAATACTAGCAATGACAGGGATCATCAACTTAGAGTGTGGGTGCACAGGGTTAGCCGGTTTATATTCTCTCATTCCTGTTGAACAAAGGAGAAAAGAGCGTAGACATACGTGTTTATGGGTGTATTTTCACTTACAGGTATGCCTAAAAGTGTTCCTTTCACTTTCTTTTTCCCTTTCATACTTATTGTGACTTTCTTGACTCCATGACTGCAGATGCAGAGATAAGATCTCTTGGTTGTGGTATCCTTAGAGCTTGTAGAGAGCTTGAACAGTAAATCTCACTCAGCTTGGCAGTTTTCATCTCTACAGCGGATAGAGGGCAGAAAACTAACAAATATTGAACATTTACTGTTATTACCATTATTAAACATGTTATTGTGGCTGTTATATGCTATGCTTAGTGCTTTTGCCTGACATCTTTTTAAATCAGAATAACTCAATGAAGAAAATTATTTTCTTCATGTTTACATGGAGAAAGCAAGGTTTAAGGAGATAAGACACATAGTTAACAAGTGGCGAACCAGGAATGGACCCAACACATTCATGTCTCCAAAACTCTCTACTGCCTATCAAACTTCCTGAAATCACGTATCTGAATGATTGGGAATTGGTTATAATAGAGAGTCAAGTATATCTGTGTAACTATAAACACAATTAAAAACTGAGGTTACCAGTACAATTCAAGTATACTTGAATCACACTGCTTGACTCTCTTTTCCCCAAAGGTTTTAGTTCTAAATAATCAGCTTGTGTTCTGATTAGTCTTTATTGTACTCTGATGCAAATTTTACCTTTATTTGACTTGCAACCTGCTTTATAGAGTTAGTGATTTATTGAATATCTTGGAAGCAAGTGCTTGACAGGCAGTATTTTAAGGTGAAATTGCTGTGTGAGGATTTTGTTAACCTGACATTTTGTGGTTTCGCCTCATAAAACTAGCAAAGGACTCCCAGCGTGGAATGTTAATGGGGTGAAGTAATGAATGCAGGCTGGGACATCAGCAACTAGGCGTGAGCCCTCCTATAGTTCATAGCCCATGATTCTTGGGGGAGGTCTTTGGAGACGGTAGCTTTACTCAAAGATAAAAGCAGTAGGAGAGCTTTTTAACTCAGCAGTTGATCAAACTCTTTCTGAAATTTAGATTTAGAAGCCAAGCAGTGGAATGAACATGGGAAAGTAATTAAAGTTAAGCAAGTGCAATCTCTCATGATAATTTTCACTTTCTCAAAGTATTGAAGTAAATAATTGCTGAGTACTTATTTCCTCTAACCAAATATTAGCCTTTTTAGTCCATTCAGCTTTCAAGGACTGCTTATTTCGCTTGTATATCTCAGTCTGTCAATAAGATAACTAATTTGATTTTAGTTTTGTGTAGGTTTTATTCCACTGGACAAAGTGATATGTAGTGTTTTCTTTTCCATTTACTTTTATTTTAAAACTTGCATTCTATAGAGTCCAAGATTTCTTAGAGTTTACATTGGGTAAGGCTCTAGACCTGTATTTCTAGATTATATAAAAGTAACTCTGATTTTTTTTCTGATTAGTTTGTTGGATTACTATTTAAGATTTTGAGTAAAGAATTCTGCTGCTGAGAAAGTTTTAAAGACTCATGTTTAGCTGCTGTAGGGAAAGAGCAAATTAGTCAGATGGTGTGGTCAGGCTCTCTTGCCCCAAGTTTTGTGAATGATTATGTACTTATAATAATTCCCTGGGTTTGGAAGCTCCCCTGGAGAAGGAAAAGGCTACTGCGCTTCAGTATTCTGGTCTGGAGAATCCATTGGAATGACAGTCTGTGGGGGGGGGCTCACAAAAAGTCAAACAGGACTGAGTGACTTTCACATGTACATATAGCACTGCGCACGCGCGTCACAAGGTACTCGCTTGGCCACAGGCTACTTTTGTTATGTAAGCATATATACGCTCCACCTGAAGTCCTGAAGGAATGCTGTGTTGTGTTGTGTACGGCTGCATTAAGGCTACCTTATGGCTGCATTATGGTGGTGAGGCTGCGTTAACGGCTGTGATCCCTGGTTTAACCACCAGAGGAAAGAATATAGTGTGTCTGCTACTACTGCTGCTGTGCCAGTCAGGAGAGAATAAATGTGTTTGCAGTTCCTACAGCCCCTTGAATTTCTTCTAGCTTCCCCGGCTCGCCTTGCCTACCCTGGGTTCAGCAAATAGGATATTAATCCTAAAATGTATTTTCAAAATTTTTATGATTGCACTTCAAGTAATAGAGCACTTGTTATGCAGATTACCTTGAATCATGTATTATAAAGGAGAGAAATGATTGTTTATAGGTTGAGGGGAACTTTTTAGATTTGTTACTTTAATCAGCTTCATAGGATTATCTTTAGTTGCAGAGATTAGAATTATTTTTAAAATAATTGTTTTTTATGTTTTAATACTTTTAATTGAAATGCCTTTTCCTCCCACTGGATAAACTATTAAGATATCTTTTAGGTAAAATCTGAGGTTTTAGTAATCATCCGTATTTCCATTTAGGTTCTGAATATGTAAACTGGTATTGTTACTCTCAAAAGCACGCTCTCAAAAGAGCACATTTTAATCTGTGTTGTTCTTTACTGTTTATTGAGTTGGTCAACAGGTCTTAAGGGTTTTTTTTCTTTAAGATTCTTTCAACTTTACCTTGTTTTTTATTCTTATTTTCCATAATTTAAACTAGATTGGCAGCATTAATCACAGAATAGTTTGGATAGTTTGTTTTCTTTCTAATTTTGCTTCTTTCATTCATTCTTCATAAATTGTCAACTGATTTTATCACTTGAAAACCACACAGTGACTGACTCCTTTTTAGCTATCTGGTGAAATCCATTGTTTCAACCTTTTCAACTGCTCATGTATTATCTAACATAGTAAAACAAGCCAGTTTAATTTTATGCCTCAGTTTTTCTTCAAAATATAACTCTCTAGGCTAAAAGGTATTTACACTTCAGTCTACCTCTCAAAGGCAGTTTTGTAAATTTATTGCTAAGAATAGTTAGAGTAATTCTAACTTGTTTATGTATGGTTTAGGTTAAAATCTCAATCAACATAAATCTGATATCTCAGGGGAAAGTTATGATCATGTTCTCTTAAGAGCATTATTTTACATGATTGACAAGGACCTAAGTCAAGATGTTAGTTCCTTGTAGAAAAAAGAACAATTTTGGTAGGACACGGTGTCTCAACTTTCAAGTTATCAGCGTGTTTTTCTGGGGTGATCTTTATACAAGTGCCTATCATTCTTATGATACTTTCTATATTATCCCTTTGTGTCTACCTTCCAAATTTTTAAATTACATATTTGTTTCAAGGTCTTTTCTATTTCAAAGAAAATAATCTTTATTCCTTTGGATTTTTCCTCCTCATTAAATTATATGTTGCCCATAGGAAGTGGCTTTGGGGACTATTCTCCCATGTTCCTATAGTGTACTTTAATGATTGGGTTACTTATCTTTTCCACTAATTTTATTGAAAGAAAAAATATCTTAATCATCATCTTTCCTTTTCATCTATTCTCTACTGGATTCCCTTCTGTGCATCTGTGCATCATACCTGGAAGTATTGAGAAGATAATGTCCCAAATAATTTTCTATCTTTTATGGTTCAGATGAGAAACCCTGGGTAAAAACACTTACATGTTCCATGACATATATACAACAGGTACTCAGTATATACAGGTACTCAGTATATATATTGAATGAATAAATTTGTGTTATTCACATATAAGCTTTGAGATGTATAACCTGTTTTCAGTTTGCTTCTAAACTTCATGAGAGCAAAGACTGTGTCTTCTCTGATATGTGAATGTTTCCAGTTGTTGAGTAAGTAAATAGTTTATGAAAAGCTTAAATAATTAGGAATAAGGCAGAATTTCTTCCTACCCAGTTGGTTGAAAGCAGATTCGTCTGGGAAAATGATTTTGCTTGAAATGGAAATTTTCAGTTTGACAAACCAAGGTATTACTTGTAAGAGTTGAAAACGAACTTGAAATTAAAATTTTCTAATAAGAAATAAATTCTGATTAGAGAATATCTAGAAAATATAATACAGTTAAATGATATACAAATAGCTGCCTAAGGTTTCACTCTTCCTTGGCCAGAATCTTATAGTTACAAAGAGAAGAACATGCAGGATAAAACTCAGTTGCTTTTAGCCATATGTTAGTTCAAGGTGGTTAAAAAGAAGACTTGAGTGAATGCATGTTAGAAATTCATCTATTTTGCAATGGTTGTTTTGCTGGAAGTAGATGGTGAGAATGACTTCAGCAGCAGCCAGATTTAAAACTACATGTTGCAGTAACTGAAAGTATTTCCATAGGCCCCCATATTTGTAATTAAATTTAATGTATTTGTTACAGATGTATCATTTATCACACATAATTCATAGCACAGTCATCAATTTTGAGTTACTTTTGAGTTACCCCCCCGCCAGATTTTAGCATTTCTTAAAATAAGTGGTCTTTTATTATTACCCTTGTTCTCAATTGGAGTCTAGTTCCTATAAAGAGAGTTTGTTTTTGCATCTTCCAGTCATCTCAGACATCATCAACCTGAGACCACTTTATATTAGTTATTTCTTAGGTGATGTTTGAATTTCATTGTGAGTATGAACTCAGACTGCCTTCACAGTGTGAGTTTTGTTTTGTGGTTTAAATTTTTTCCAGAGATTGTGTCCCTTACCCTTCACTCAGAGTAAAGGCTATTTCATGAGTTTTGTTGCTTTTTCTATAAACTAAGAGGGTTTATTTAAGTCTTATACAAAGATGTACTCCTGGGGTGCTTCATCTCTATGGATGTATGAAACAATAGTATATCATAATTGGTGGTGTTTGATAAGAAATACAGCATTATAACCAACATAAATGGTTAAAAACAGTAGCAGTGTAGAATTGAGTCAGACCAGTTCAGTTTGAATCAATGACTAAATGAAAATGGTTGGGATTTTTCTTTCAAGATGGAAATTGTACTATTGGATTATTTAGCCTTAATGTATTAACTATATCCATAGTTTTGAAAAGTATTATTTTCTCAAATTGGAAATGGCTCATACATTGAAGACAGGTTTCTCTTTAGTAGCTTCAATCCTTTTTTTATCTTTATTTTTTTACAAAATTTTATTTCTTTGGAATTAAATTTAATTCTTAGAATTACAAAATTCTAATTTTAATGGTTACAAGAACCATTACCTTGAATATAAGAAACTTTTACTAATTTAAATTAACATTATACTTGTGCTAGATAGACAGTCAGATACTTTTTTACCCTCCTGTGGAATAAAACCTCTTCTTTCACTCAATGTAATTGGGTTGACTTCAGCCACATGCCCACGTTTAAACCAGTAATTGCCATGGAATACCATGTGTTGATCAGCTTTAGTTCAGGTTCTTCAAAACCTGTAAAGGGGGATGGAATGGCCGTGACAAGCTGAGACCTAGAGTGGAGGTAGCATTTAGTTCTGGGTTCTTGCATAAAGTTTGGGATTCTGTTCAAAAGGAAGAGAAGTGTGGCTGCTGGAGAGGAGCCAACAGCATCCTCTTCAGGGTGTAATACCTATATAAACCCTTTGTTTCACTCCCTTAAATATCTTGGATGAAATTACTCATTTCCAGATTGTATTAAAAGCTCTTAATTGGTATTGACTTTTTGTGTGTGTCCCCTGCTACAGCACAATATCAGTACTGAACTTTTCTACTTTGATTTTGTCCATCCTAATATGTGTTAAGCTTCAAATAAATCAAGAAAGTTGATATAAATATGTTTTAAATATCAGCTCATAAATTATATCTTCTCTAATAGTAATAGATCCTTGGAAGAAATAAAAAAGAATCAAAGTACCAAGTTTTTTTTTCAGATTTTCTCAGTATGAAAAGAACCATATTGAGCATCTTAAAAAAAAAACAAACTTGGTGGTTAGACTCTTTTAAGTAGGGTCTTACAGTGTGTAGATGTCTTTTCTTAAAACATCAGGTTAACAAAATCCTTGCACACCTATTTACTTTGTTCTAAATATTCAATAAAGTCTGTGAATCAGGTGACAAGTCAAATAAAGGTAAAATATTGCATCAGAACACTATCAAGATTAATTAGAACACAAATGAGAAGCAAAAGGCTAGATAAAGATAAGTCAGTCAGCATGCACAGGTGAAAATGTAAGTGAGACAGTCCACACTGCTTGCATCCTGTATCCTGTGGCATACGTTTATGTGTTCTCTCTCTCTCCCTCCCTAACAGATTGCTAATTTGCTACCTATATTTAACATATTTTGCAAATTCTGTTTCAGTAGCTTCTTGCTTCCTCACATATTTTATGAGTTCTACTTGTATCTCATAAGACACATGTACCCCAGTGTTCATCGCAGCACTGTTTATAATAGCCAGGACATGGAAACAATCTAGATGTCCAGCAGCAGATGAATGGATAAGAAAGCTGTGGTACATACACACAATGGAGTATTACTCAGCCATTAAAAAGAATACATTTGAATCAGTTATAATGAGATGGATGAAACTGGAGCCGATTATACAGAGTAAAGTAAGCCAGAAAGAAAAACACCAATACAGTATACTAACACATATATATATGGAATTTAGAAAGATGGTAATGATGACCCTGTATGCGAGACAGCAAAAGAGACACAGATGTGTAGAGTGGACTTTTGGACTCTGAGGGAGAGGGATAGGGTGGGATGATTTGGGAGAATGGCATTGAAACATGTATACTATCATGTAAGAAATGAATCACCAATCCAGGTTCGATGCAGGATACAGGATGCTTGGGGCTGGTGCACGGGGATGACCCAGAGAGATGTTATGGAGAGGGAGGTGGGAGGGGGGGTTCATGTTTGGGAACGCATGTACACCCGTGGTGGATTCATGTCAATGTATGGCAAAACCAATACAGTATTGTAAAGTAAAGTAAAAATAAAAATTAAAAAAAATTTTTTTAAGTTTACTATCCAAATGGTTAATGTTTCTCTGGAGTTTTATACATCTTATTTTCCTGGACTTATACTGTAATTGAATATTCTTGAACAACATAAAGAGCACCTTGCAGAAATCCTCTGTTAGTCAAGGTTTAATCAGAGAAGCAGACGACTAGGAGATACATATTTGAAGGATTTATTATAAGGACTTCTCCATACTCAGTTTTGGGAGCTGTTTAAACAGTTTGTGGGGGTTGGTCCTTCTATGTTGGTGCTGTTACCCAAAGTCATCAGGACGAAGTAAAGGGAAGCAAGGACAAAAGGGAACCTGTGAGAATTACTGGAAACTGCCCTCTCACTCTTTCCTAGTTTGATGAATATAGTTATCTTGTGAGAGAATATTACATCCTTCTTGTAGCTCACAATGAATAATGCTCCTGGCCCAGGAGTCAGAGAAGTTGAAAGAGGAGGTTTGGTAAAAGCTGGAGTTAAGGGGCAGCTGCTGCCTGTGCCAAATAGATGAGCCAGCAGATAAGCAACAACGTGCATGAATAACAGGATCACCTTCTGAGTGTGAAAAATACATGGCTGCCGCTTCACTTGCAGTTTTCAGATCTTGCTAAAAATATCAATGTAGCCAACATTATCTTTGAGCTATCTAGAGAAGAGAATTTTAAGAATGGCTCACCTTTAATTAGGTATATAATTAGGAGGAAAGACCCTCCTTTGAGAAGTTTAGCTTGGGGTGACTTCTAAATTTTCATTCACGTTGGCTGTTCTGGGATTAGAGGACTTTTCTCCTTGGGCAGTATTATCTTACTGGTTTTATGTGAAACATATTGAGGGAAAATTTCAATATTTTGACTTTTTTTAGCATTCTAAACCCTATAATTTAGTTTGGGGCATGTTGTTTTAAATATCATTCATTTTAATAAATATTACTTAAGCAGCTACTGTAATTAGATTCTATACTACTAGTAAAATAAATGATTGACTTTGAAAGGATATATTTTTAAGGAACAGATCTATATTTCTTGGTTGCTTGACAAAATCACCTTAGGGAATGCTGATCTAAATTTTATGTCTACATTTTTTGCTTTGATATCCAACGCATGTTGTTAATGGTTCAAGGAAATCCATCTGCATTAAGGGGAAAAACCCTGTTAGTTCCAGATTATAAATAAAATTGATCTTTTTGCAGTGTTACTGCCAATTTAAGTTTTGAAGCCTTGTATTTCTTTTTGAGCCATCAGCTGTAATGGATTATATTAAATTTGACCACTAAGTTTTCTCAGTGATCTTTAGCTTCCTGTTCTGTGCTATGACAATATTTCCTATGAGATTTCACTAAATAATATCTCTCTTATCATTGTGACTAATCTAATGACATACTGCAGCACAGAGATTCTGTCAGTAAATGATTTACTAACCTTCAGTGTTCTTTTAGAGCAAAATAATTTTTGGCAGTCCTTCTGTGGACATTTTGGACCAGGTGATTCTTTATTGCTGGGGACTGTCTCGTGCCATTTAGTATGTCTTGCAGCATCCCTAGTCTCTACCAACTAGGTACCAGACATACCTTCCAAATTGCGACAACCCAAAATATTTAAGAACCACTGCTTCAGCATGTGTGTTTTATTTTGTAATTTATGTTAACTTACTAGAGATGCCTATTTACAAGTATTTCCCTAGGATTTTAGAAAGGGGTTTAAAATATGGACATATTATTTGGAATAGTTATATTGGGGGCTACTGTTTCAGAATGTAACTATGCTGGAATTGTTTTTTAAAAGTAAAAGTATCCCATATTAAAACCTTTAGATCACACATATAATGCCAAACAGTGGTAGTACTATCTGCATTGTTATATTTTTATGGTCATACATAGAGAATATCAAGTACTAGTCAGCACCCAGTGATGGAATTTGTGTGTGTTTAATTAGTATCTTATTTGAAGGATGGGGCTTTGCAAGAGAAAGGAGAATTAAATCTTGGGAATTTATTATATATACAAGTGTATATGTGGCATTTCTTTGTGTTCTCTGATTGAAAATCAGTATTTACTTGGTCCTCCTGAATGTGAACTCCATGAACACCAAAATCATCTATTTGCTTCACTGTTGTATCCCATAATTACTGTACTCAGTAATTATTTGTTGAGCAAACTGTCCTATACGTTCTTTCCATTATCTGACTTAAGCCTCAAAATAACACTGTACTCAGTCGTGTCCAACTCCCTGTGGCCCTATGGACTATAGCTCACCAGTTTCCTCTGCCATGGAAATTTCCAGGCAAGAATACTGGAGTGGGTTGCCATTTCCTACTCTAGGGGATATTCCTGACCCAGGGATCAAACCCACATCTCTTGAGTGTCCTGCACTGGGATCTGGTTCTTTACCACTGTGCCAGCTGGGAAGCCCAAAACAAAGCAGGGAAGTAGGTATTTTATTCATTTTACTGACACTCTGAAGGATCTAGTGCCTTTCCCAAAGTCTCAAGAAATCGAGTAGATGGAATCAGAACAGAATTGATTTTTTATGTATTTAATAGGTGCACTGGGATCTTCCACTTACAGCATATGGGATCTCTAGTTGCAGCATGTGGGATCTAGTTCCTGACCAGGGATCAAACACGTCCCTGCTGCATCAAGAGCCCCTGGACCACTGGGGAAGTCCCAGGATTGATCTTTCTTAGTAGCACGTGAGATCCTTATTTCTTCCCCCTTGGCACAAGCTCCTGCATTATTTCTCCTGTTGTCATCTCCTCACTCTTCCCTTACTCCTATCATCACTCTGAATTAATTTTATTTCCTGACTGTTACCTGTTTTAGAAAAGGCAGAGGAACCAGAGATCAAATTGCCAACATCCACTGGATCATGGAAAAAGCAAAAGAGTTCCAGAAAAGCATCTATTTCTGCTTTATTGAGTATGCCAAAGCCTTTGTGTGGATCACAATAAACTGTGGAAAATTCTGAAAGAGATGGGAATACCAGAGCACCTGACCTGCCTCTTGAGAAATCTGTATGCAGGTCAGGAAACAACAGTTACAACTGGATATGGAACAACAGACTGGTTCCAAATAGGAAAAGGAGTACGTCAAGGCTGTATACTGTCACTCTGCTTATTTAACTTCTATGCAGAGTACATCATGAGAAACGCTGGACTGGAAGAAATACAAGCTGGAATCAGTATTGCTGGGAGAAATATCAATTGCCTCAGATATGCAGATGACACCACCCTTAAAGTGAAGAAGAACTAAAAAGCCTCTTGATGAAAGTGAAAGAGGAGAGTGAAAAAGTTGGCCTAAAGCTCAACATTCAGAAAACAAAGGTCATGGCATCCGGTCCCATCACTTCATGGGAAATAGATGGGGAAACAGTGGAAACAGTGTCAGACTTTATTTCGGGGGGCTCCAAAATCACTGCAGATGGTGACTGCAGCCATGAAATTAAAAGACGCTTACTCCTTGGAAGAAAAGTTATGAGCAACCTAGATAGCATATTCAAAAGCAGAGACATTACTTTGCCGACTCAGGTCTGTCTAGTCAAGGCTATGGTTTTCCCAGTGGTCATGTATGGATGTGAGAGTGGACTGTGAAGAAGGCTGAGTGCCGAAGAATTGATGCTTTTGAACTGTGGTGTTGGAGAAGACTCTTGAGAGTCCCTTGGACTGCAAGGAGATCCAACCAGTCCATTCTGAAGGAGATCAACCCTGGGATTTCTTTGGAAGGAATGATGCTAAAGCTGAGGCTCCAGTACTTTGGCCACCTCATGTGAAGAGTTGACTCATTGGAAAAGACTTGGATGCTGGGAGGGATTGGGGGCAGGAGCAGAAGGGGACGACAGAGGATGAGATGGCTGGATGGCATCACTGATTCGATGGAGGTGAGTCTGAGTGAACTCCGGGAGTTGGTGATGGACAGGGAGGCCTGGCGTGCTGCGATTCATGGGGTCACAAAGAGTCAGACACGACTGAGCGACTGAACTGAACTGAACTGAACCGGCTTTATTCCTACGTTTTAAATATTCAACTATTATCACCTGTATTTTGATTTTTGATTGTCTCTTAACATCTAAGTTGTGGGAAAATGGAGTGTTGTGTTGAAAAGAGGAGTTAGAAGGAAATCATATAATACAAGGTGCTACCGTAATATTAATCATCCCAGTCGTTGTCTCTAAATAGAACAGAAACCATCAATACTTTTTCCTTCAGTGGCTTTCAAGAGAAAATTTAAAGGAAAAAAAAAAGGAATCTCCAAGTTCCCATGGTAACTGACTAAAAGCCAGTAGTCAGAAATTTCTTTTTTCTTCCCTTGCCTTAAGCAATTTAGGACTATTTTAGTCCTCTTTTTAGTTATGTCATTAGATGAAGTTCAGTGTATCAAAGAAAACTTATATTATTCCTAATGAGAATTGTTCTTTCACTTTTCTTTTTAAAGCATTAAAAATGCTTTCATTTAGTGTCTTTCAGTTCAGTTCAGTTCAGTCGCTCAGTCGTGTCTGACTCTTTGTGACCCCATGAATCGCAGCACGCCAGNGGGGCTCCAAAATCACTGCAGATGGTGATTGCAGCCATGAAATTAAAAGACACTTACTCCTTGGAAGAAAAGTTATGACCAACCTAGATAGCATATTCAAAAGCAGAGACATTACCTTGCCGACTCAGGTCCGTCTAGTCAAGGCTATGGTTTTTCCAGTGGTCATGTATGGATGTGAGAGTTGGAATGTGAAGAAGGCTGAGCGCTGAAGAATTGATGCTTTTGAACTGTGGTGTTGGAGAAGACTCTTGAGAGTCCCTTGGACTGCAACCAGTCCATTCTGAAGGAGATCAGCCCTGGGATTTCTTTGGAAGGAATGATGGTAAAGCTGAAACTGCAGTTCTTTGGCCACCTCATGCGAAGAGTTGACTCATTGGAAAAGACTCTGATGCTGGGAGTGATTGGGGGCAGGAGGAGAAGGGGACGACAGAGGATGAGATGGCTGGATGGCATCACAGACTTGATGGACGTGAGTCTGAGTGAACTCCAGGAGTTGGTGATGGACAGGGAGGCCTGGCTTGCTGCGATCATGGGGTCGCAAAGAGTCGAACACAACTGAGTGACTGAACCGAACTGATGCATATAATTTTATTATCTTTTATTTCTTATTTGTAGTTTAATCACTGTCTAGGCTTCCAGCATTGGAAGTGATAGTCAGCATCTTCTTTTCATGATTTTTAAAAGAACCCTAATACTTTACCATTTAGTGTGATAGGTGCTCAGTCATGTCCAATTCTTTGGAGCCCCATGGACTGTAGCCCTCGAGGCTCCTCTGTCCATGGAGTTTTCCAGGCAAGAATACTGGGGTGAATTGCCACTTCCTACTCCAGGGGGTCTTCCTGACCCAGGGATCAAACCCACATCTCTTGTGTCTCCTGCATTAGCAGATGGATTCTTTACCACTAGCACCACCTGGGAATCCCCGAGTGTGATATATAACTGTATTAAATATGATGTGATGTAAATATATATATCTTGCTGATATCTTAATCAGGTAGTGAAATTTCCATTACTAAACTATATTTGCAGTCCTACAACAAACCCATCTTCGTCATGATTTATTTTTATTTTTACTAAATGATAAATAATGTATGTCAAATGTTTTGAGAGATAGCTAATGCAGTACCTAGAAATTTATTGTATACACTTGAATAATTAAAACTTTATTTTATTTTTTTAAATTGAAATTTATTTATTTTAATTGTAGGCTAATTACTTTACAACATTGTATTGGTTTTGCCATACATCAACATGAATCAGCCACGGGTGTACACGTGTTCCCCATCCTGAACCTCCCTTCCTCCTCCCTCCCCATACCATCCGTCTGTGTCATCCCAGTGCATCAGTCCCAAGTATCCTGTATCCTGCATTGAATCTGGACTGGTGATTCGTTTCTTATATGATGTTATACATGTTTCAGTGCCATTCTCCCACATCATCCCACCCTCTCCCTCTCCCACAGAGTCCAAAAGACCATTCTATACATCTGTGTCTCGCATACAGGGTTATTGTTACCATCTTTCTAAATTCCATATATATGTGTTAGTATACTCTATTGGTGTTTTTCTTTCTGGCTTACTTCACTCTATATAATTGACTCCAGTTTCATTAATTAAAACTTTAATATTTGGTTTTTAGAAAGATTTTGTAAAAGATTGGAGTGGCCTTTAAAAGTTTGGTAGAATTTTCCTTAAAACTCTTCAGTCCTGCCTCCCACTTTTCTTCTCATCCGTCTTACCTCCCCTCCCATCTTACCACCCCTCCCTTTTTCCTTGTCTTTTTTTTCTTTTGTGTTTTTGTCTTTGTACTGTTATTACCCCTTTTCTATACCCTTCCTCCTTTCCTTCCTCTTTTTTCTCCTCCTCTTTTTTGTTCTATTAAAAATAATCTTAAACTACTGTTTCAATTCCTGTGGAGGGTTTGTGTGTGTGTATGTGTTACTCATGCAGTCGTGTCCGACTCTTTGCAGCCCCATGGACTGTAGACTGCCAGACTGCTCTGTCCATGGAATTCTCTAGGCAAGAATACTAGGGTGGGTTGCCATTTCCTTCTCCAGGGGATCTTCCCGACCCAGGGATTGAACCCAGGTATCCTGCATTGCATGCAGATTCTTTACCATCTGAGCCACCAGGGAAACCTATAGAAGGTTCAGTGTTCATGTTCCCTACTTCTGTTGAATTAGTTTTGGTAAGTTTCTTTTTTCTACAAAGTCACCCAGAAAATTTTGCCCAGTTTAATTTATCATTATTTCAGACTTGAATGTTAGTTTATATGGTTACAGAATTTTGCCTTGATAATTACTTTCTTTTTTCCTTTGAGAAGCTTGTTGTTAATCTGATTGTTATTCCTTTTTAGGTAATGTGTCTATTCTTTTTATTTCATTTCCTATCTTATGTTTACCATTATTTTGTGTAATCTAACCCCAGTTCATTTAGCTGTGGTTTTCATTTTATCTTACTTGGGAAACATTTTGCTTCCTGAATCTGAAATTTTGTCTTTCAGCAATGCTGGTAGATTCTCTGTTCTTATTTCCTTAAGTATTGCTTTTCCCTACTTTTCTCTTTCTGCAATTTTGATAAAACATATGCTGGATACTATTATTTTGTCATTCTTGTCTCTATATCCCTCTTTTATATTTTTAATGTTTTGTAATTTGTGTCATGTTCTCAGTGATTTCTCTTGATAACTTTTCAGGGTATGAATTCTTTCTAACTTGTATGATCTGCTGTTTTAACTTATCCTCTGTGTTTTAATTTCAGTGAAGGCAGTGTTTTAAAAATTCATTTTGAACTTCTTTCAGCTGTCTAGTCTTTTTGATTATAATTGAGTCTTAAATTTTCCACTCCATCATTTTGTTCTTTAATTCAAACATTATTATACTGTCATCTGCACTTAATAATGCTGTTATTTAAAGTTTTCTCAGGTCTGTTTTTGTTGTTGTTTCCTTTTGGTCATGGATCATGATAGTTTATTTTCTCATTTTTGTAATTTTGAATTGTTGGCCCATATTTGATACTGAATTGTCTAAGGGGGTATTTTGTAACCTGTGTTGAGCATCTGTATCTTTTAACAGCTTTTATTTCTAAACAGATTTTATTAGTCTGTTTTAATGTCTTTGTGGTTTTTTTGATTATGCAGATTATGGAAAATTGATCCTCTAATTCACTGAGCTTTTAAAAAATTATGCCAGATTTTATTTTGCAGTCGGTATTTCTAATATGTATTGATGGATTTTTATAAGTCCCTTAATTTATAGGAATTTCCTTTTATTTAAGCATGCTAAAATGTGTAATAGTTTATTTTTTAAGAATATTCATAAACCGTTCTTTTAGCTACTGCAGCGAAAAAGTATAAATTTAGGTAAAGCTCCGTCTTTATTTTTCCCTTTCTCATTTCCCTTCTCCAGCCAAGAGTAGTCATTATCTTGAACCTGGCATTTAGTGTTACTGTACATATATTCATACTTTTGGTATGCTTGTGTATGTGCATGTGCCATTCAGCAGAACACAGAGTATTCTTTTGTGTAATATTGTATATGTGATATTGTGGTAAATTAGAAAGCTTGATACAAATTTATCTCATCCCTGTTATTCTTGGAAGTTGTCACATTGTAGATCCTTCCATAAAGTGGAAGGATCATCTCTTTAATTTGGCTGGTGCATATGACTTGCTTTGGCCAAAAGGACATTAGCAAACATGACAAAGAGATTTGAAAAACACTTGCATTTTGAAGCTTGCTTCTCTGCTACATTTGGAACCCTGAGACCACTATGTGAAAAGGTTTGAACAAGAATATGAGAGACCATGTTGAGGAAAGCTAAGGTGCTGTACTCTACAGGAAATCAGCCAATTTCTAACCTGGCAACTGATCACAAATGTCAGAATCAGCCTCAACTGAGATCCATCAAGGCTTCCAGGTGGACTTTCCAGTTGGTGCCACCCTTAGTGGGTGACCTGCAGAATAAGAGGCCAAATAAATGTTCATTGTTTTAACACTCTTCAGTTTTGGGGTGGCATGTTACTGAGCAAATGTTAGCTGCCACACATATCATTCCATTTATATTCTTTCTCCAGCTCCATTTTCTTACTCAACTTATGTATAACTATAGTTCATTCATTTTTTCTCTTATTATATTTATCCATTATATGAATGTGTACCACTTTTTTTTCATTCTTTAGTAATTTTCTGTTGCCCTAAATTATAAGTCATGCTGTCATGAATATTCTTGTACATGTTTCCTTATTTACTCGTGCAAGACTTTTCAATAATCTTTTAAGTTTTAGGTCTAACTTTAGGTTCTAACTATTTATTCTGTTAAAAAAATAATCCTCAATTTATGTTAGGAAATGCTGTTCAGATCGTTATATAACTTGCCCCTGTGCATTTCGATAAGGTTGGATTGACTGAACTGGTATTATTGCCTATACCTGAGAATTATCATTTTATTTTTATAATCTGCTGACTGACTGTGGTCAAACTTGAACCAATAATACCTCTGAAGTATATGTCATAAGATTTCTCCACGTGGTGCTAAGATTAATTTTAAGTCTTATAGTGTTGCTTTTTATTCCCCTTCAGCTTTTTTGAGGTATAATTAACAAATAAATAGTCTTATGTTTTAAAGTATCTAACAAAATAAACTATTTATAGCCCATGTTTATCACATTTCTGATCATAGATGAAAGCATGATTGCTAAATAAAGTGATTATGGAGATAAATATTTTCAGATGACATGCAAAAGTTATTTGTTTTACCTCTGCAATGCTAAACACCATGGACATAATTAGATGATGCTATTTCTCCTGTGGAACTATTTAAAACAACTCTATTCTATATGTCAAGGTGATTTTGATCAGAGAATGAGGCTTGGTATTAACATTTTGAAGTTTGGTTTAAATGATGTAAGAATGGTCATATCATTTTATCGTCATAGAATAATGAAGTTCAGTTATCATGATTGATTACTTGTGAGGAAGCTTTCTTTAAAGGCTTTATTTTTCACATTCATAGAATGATTTGAATGTTTATAAATTATTTTTATTTATCCTGTAAATTTAATGATAAAATGTGATATATAGTTTATATATTTGAAATACATACAAAGTTGAATTACAGGAGTCTTTTCATACCACGAAAAGTTTCTGCTGAATGCCCATCTTTGAGTGTTACTTTCAGAAAATTTGCAACTCTCAGCAGGCTTCCAGTTTTTCATACTTAAAATAGACCATTTCTGTCTCATGGAAAGGAAAATGGAAGTTTATTTTTAAGGAATGTAAAATGCTTTACATATTTGAAAATAACGAGCTTTTTTCTTCCTATTTAGTTTTATAGTTCCTTATTGGAGGTATAATCAGTATGATTAAAGTTGTTAGATAAATATAGAATATCAATTTGAACTTCAGATAAACAACAAATAATATTTGTTACATACTTGTATGATAAAAAATTCAGTGTTCATCTGAAATTTGAATTTAGCTGAGCAACCTGTATTTCTATTTGCTAAATATGGCAACTCTAAATGTGATTGATTTTTTTAAAAAAGTATAATTTTTAGATATATACTTTACTATAGTTCTTGAGAAAAGTCTTGAAAAATACAGGTTAGGGTTAGGGTTAGAATAGAATAGTGTAGAATAGAATAATAATGGTTGTTATTTCTGGTGATTAGAGAGGAGGAAGGAAGATTTTGCATTCTTTCTGTATACTCTGTATTGCTTTAATACATTGCAGCATGGTTATATTTTTTCATACTTAACAAATTTTGATATAAAAATGGTGAAGATACTTTGCATTATAAAAAATGTTTGATGGGTACTGTCATGGAGCTTATAAGTTGGAGGAAGATGTAATCACACAAGTAAATAGAAAATAGAAATTACAGTAGTCTCACAAAAGAAAGATTATGTTATGAGATTATACAACAGGAAAATTGACTTGGTTTGAAAAATTAGTGAAAGCTTTCTTGAAGTGAAGTTTGAATTTCAGTGTGAAAGAGTTAGTGTGGGCATTAACGCAGTGAAAAGATTAGCCTTTCTGACAGAATGGTATGTGAGAAGTACCTTGGTGAGTGGGAGAAACCGAAGGGGAGAGAGCAGGAGGGAGAATAGCACAAGATGAAGTTGGAGAGAAAGAAAGGGGCTACATTCTGCTGAGACCTGTGTTCCCTGCTTTTCTCCTTAACGCAGTGTGAAACCATTGACGGGTATGATGCAGGTGGTGCTTGACAGGATCTATTTGTGTTTTATAAAGATCATTTTTGCTGCAATGTGGAGAACTGCTGTGATCAGTGGGTGCTGCCACGAGAGAGGATGTTGGTAGACCAGTAGAGAGATGATATGGTAGGAATTCTTATGAGAGATAAGTAGGAGTTGATCTCGGTAGGGAGGCTGGAGATGGAGAGGAGTAGAAGAAGACTTGAGGATTATTTAGGAGGTTAATTTTTTGGTTAATGATGATGTATGGCTGTCATCAAGAGAGAAGTGGTTTTCAGGATAACATCTGGGTTTCTGACTTGCACAGTAAATGCAATTAAAAGTAATAGCAAAGCTAATGAAAATTTAAAAGAGTTCTCTAGAGAGGAAGGTTAGCAATTAAAATGAAATTATGTGGGGAATTTTTGAAATTATATATGATAGTAGGAGGTACGTGGATCTGCACCTTCATGTATAATATGAATATTATTTCATATGTAATATGAAAGTATATTAAAATACTACTTACCTTGAAATTAAGTTTGGTCATTTAGTACTAGTTCATGTTCATATACATGGAGTTGAAATTATTTTGAAGTCATTTAATTTTCAGTATTTGTAACAAAACAATTATGATAATAATTATAAAATAAAAAGTAGCAGTTCCTTTCTCAGCTTTTCTTAGGGAGATATTCAGTACTTAAAAAAAATAAGTCTATAGTTTTATTAAGACAAAAACTGACAGTGTTGATATGAAGTTTACATGTAAACAAAAGTTTTCACAGAAACCTAACAGGTGCTTAAAAGTTACAGTGGGGTTCTAGATTCAGGTCTCGATGATGTCAGGAACTGGTGGATCTCATGATTCAAGATAGTGTTTGGGTTTTAGTTAATTCTTATGATTAAAAATTTTATTTTATATCAAAGTGAACCACTGCCCCAGTAAGAAAATTAAATCTTCTCCTGAGACCAGGGCTTTTGAAATCGTTCTACTCTTGAACTTGTACTGTCAATAACTGAACCGTGCCCCAATAGTTTCAAAGTTCAGAAACAGAGGCTCCAAAAGTTTCCACCCTATGGGCACTGGCCCTTGTCTTTCTCTGCTCACCTACCTCCTATACCACCCTCTTGAGCTTCTCCTTAGTCTCTCAGCCATGCCTGACTCTTTGCAACCCCATGGACTGTAGCCCGCCAGGCTCGTCTGTCCATGGGATTCTCCAGGCAAGAATCCTGGAGTGGGTTGCCATGCCCTCCTCAAGGGGATCTTCTCAACCCAGGGATTGAACGAAGGACTTCAGCATTGCAGGCAGATTCTTTACTGTCTGAGCCACCAGGCAAGCCCATACCACCCTCTGCCCTTCCCAAAATATTTCATCCAGTGGCTTGGATGGAGAACCTGATATTTGTAACTTTATAATTGGAAAAGATAGGGTCTTCTTGTCAGTTTCAAGAATGAGCACCTCTAAGACAAAATGATCTGCCAGTGTTCACAAGACTTTACCTCCACAACCAGTTTCCATCCCCCAAGTGGCAGCTTTGGTAGCTTCTTAACTGGCTTAGTGCATTGTTGGGAACAGCATTAAGCTCAGGCAGGGAACACTATGGCTTCTGTGTTTCAGGCATTCGTAGCTTTTAAACAGTCTCTCACTATCCTCATTCAGGTTGCCAGTGACATTTTTTGAAAAGCTGCAGTACTGAACACAGGATCCAATCATCATTAGTGGTTCTTTCCTTTGTTTCACTGTTTCCCCAAATGTTAACAAAAGTGATCCTAACCTATCTCCCTTCTTTCGCACTCCATCCAACCCAACCCAAATAATACTCTAGCCAAAAACTGTATGCATGCTTTGCTGTAAGAATCGTAGAGTTCACACTATTGGGCAGAAGGCTGTGGGCTGTGGATGTGCTCTTTTAAGTGTCTGTACAGTGTTTCCTGGTCTCCCACATCCCATCCTGCAAGTTTTGTCCTTCATAGAAGGGCCTTTGCTCTTCTTAACAAAGTTCAGAATCGGTTGCCTTGAAACACTGACCCTCCTTTCCCTCCACTGGGATGAGTGTGCAAACTATGTAGCATGGAACAGCTTTAAAGCACTTGGGCTGCTGTAGAGCACAGAAACTATACTGGCTCGTCAAGGGACATCTTCTCAAGCCATCTTTATGGTGTCAAGACAAGTAGAACTCCTCCTTTCCCCCACTTGAAACCCACAGGCTAATGTGAGAGGAGCTGGTATTCAGGAGAGTTAATTTTTGTCATTGTTTTTGTCATCATCCTCTGAGGGGTAGGGATGCCATGTCAGCCTTTCCTCATAGAGGTGTATGACTATCTGTGGGCACTTGACCTTGGCTTCCTTGTCAGGGACCAAATCAGTGGCATCAGTTTTTTGAATTCATCTGAAACATGAGTTCTCCACTGGAGTCTGTCACTCCAGTAGCCTGTTCCAGTTCCAAACCCTGGGCAAAGCCTCATGGGTTTTCTGACTCTTCTTTTTTCTTGTTTGGTTTGCTCTCTTCCACCTTATTTTCCGAATCAGAGTCAGAATCAGCTTTGTACTTGCCTCCCTCTGACCTATTTGTCCTGCTTGCTCTCTTCTGCAAATGTGGACACTCGGCAGGGAGGCCAGGGCGTTCCAGGCTCTCTTCTGCTCCAGGCACTGTCCTCTGAGGCCCCGTCCACTTCAGGAGGCGCTCCCCTTTGCCGTGTGCCACTGGCCAGTCTGGGCCTTTTTCCACCACATATTTTCTTCCTCTTCTTCTAGCACCTCCCTCCACTCTCATCTGATTTTCTTTTTCTCCATAGTGCCCGCCAACTTCCTGGTATAAAGGGTGACATTGCTCAGAGCAGTGCCCAGAAGCATGAGAGGAATGGCTGCCACACTGCTGGCGAGTCTTGTCCGGCCAGCCAGGGGAGTGGTGACCAGAAAAGCAGCAAGCCCAGTGACCTTCGTCGAACCCCCTCCCTGAAGCATACCTGGCCCAGGCCAGCTGCCCTCCCCTCAGCTGAACAAAAGGGCCTCGCACTCTCGCAGTACTTTCAATAATTTATTCTATTGGAAAAATAGATTCTTGATTTGAAAATACCATTCTGAAATAAGGTGACTTGCCAACCATGAGTTCTTAAATGTATTCATGCTGTTACTATTTCTAATGTTTATTGTAGCCTTTTTTTAAGGTTTCTCTGTCATTGGTTGATCAATCCCTTTCACTTATTTATCCACATTCCCACAGAAGTTCTGATCAGTAACTCTTTTGCCTTAAAACTTTCTATGAATCATTATTGCCCACAGGATTTTAATCTAAATTTAATTAACTTGAGTGATATCACCTATTTACTTTCACTCTCTTGATTGGCTTACATTCATTGCTTTTCTTGTCCTGAACCATAAATGTGTGTGTGTTAATACCTCAGTATCTTATTTTGTTATTATTATTTGGTCATAGTGTGTGGCTTCTGGAGTCTTAGTTCCCTGACCAGGGAGTCAACCTGGGCCCTAAGTAGTGAGAATGTGGAGTCCTGACCATTGAACCACAAGGAAATTCACCTTACTGAACTTTTTAGATCCAGATCAGACATTATCTCCTTTAAAATGCATCCACTCTCTGAGAAACTGAGTGGTTTCCTCTATCATATTTCTCTAAATTTGCATTGCATCTTATTTATATATTTACTCCATAATATCACATGTACTTTAATTATTTAAATATTTATTCACATTAAATGTGTGTGTTCAAGAGAACTAGCCTGTGATGGTCAATAAACTTTTGTTATGAGTCCTGTTACAATAGTCGTGATTGAAAAGTCTTCAACTATCTTAATATCCAGAGAGAAAAATACATGTCTTATACAAATCACTGTAGTAGTGTTATACGGGTTGAAAGTGTTCTTGGAAGAATGGTCAGTTCTGACTGGGGGAATCAGTTCTTTTTAATAGAGGAGCTCAGCTGCTCTTAACATATTTTAGTATAAGGTTATAATCCATCATTCTTATGTCAGATGAATTTTTTTAATTAAAATTATTTTTAATTAGAAATTAATTGCTTTACAATCTTGTGTTGGTTTCTGCTGTATAACAATGCTGATCAGCCATAAATATACGTGTATCCCCTTCCTCTTGAAGCTCTCGCCACGGCCCCCACCCTGGCTCATTACAGCACCAGGTAGAGCTCCCTGTGTTGTATAGCAGCTTCTTATTAGCTATCTGTTTTACACACGATAGTGTATATATGTCAGTGCTATTTTCTGAATCTGTCCTACCCTCTTCTTCCCCCACTGTGCCCACAAGTCCATTCTCTATGTCTGAGTCGCTATTCCTGCCCTGCAAATAGGTTCATCGCACCATTTTCCTAGATTCCACATTTATGTGTCAATATATGATATTTCACTCTGTATAACATGCCAGATGAATTTTTCTTTCCTGCCATCTTCATTGTGGATGTCCTCTTAGCATTCTCAAACATTTATAAATGAAACATAGTAGAAATAACTAAAATAAATCTACCTCTGTTGTTTAAAACATCCGATTTCAAAGCTATCCCAGTAGATTATAGGCAGCATTTCCTTTAAGTGATTTTATTTCCATTAATTTCAGATGTTTAGGTGCTGACAGCTTATACCATCTTGTTGTTCCTCTGTTACTGTTAGAAGGCAGGGCTCACACAAATAAAATTACCTCATCCAGTGTCTTGTGTCTTTTCTGAAGAGTTTCATCAACTTATTTTCAGCCTTAGTTTGTTTCTGCAGCCTTCCTATAGAAATAGGGACCCTCTTGGTTTACAAATAGCTTTTTAGAGTAATTAGAAAAAATGGGGAGTTATAAGAAGGAAGCTAAATTTTAAAAAGATAAAAATTATATATGACTGAGAAAACTTGACCTTGCTTTGGCTAATAAGTAAAAGAAATAACTTTTTATGTAATTTGAAGAACAGATTTTCCTTTTTAAGAAATTCCAAAAGGCAGATTCTAAAAATTTTCTGCAAAGGCTTCCTTGACAGTCTGGTGGTTAAGATGTCAACCTTCTCATGCAGGGGGTGTGGGTTCCATCCCTGGTCAGGGAGCTAAGATCCACATGCCTCATGGCCAAAAACCCAGAATGTAAATGACAGAAGCAGTAGTGCAACAAATTTAGTAAAGACTTTAAAAGTGGTCCACATTAAAAAAAAAAAAAAAAGCCAACACTATTATGCAGTAAGAACATAATCTGATATGTTTAGTTAAAAGCAAAAAACAAAAATACTTCTGTTCTTGATAGTCACACATATATCAGTACTGCAAAAAAACTGATTAAAAAGGAAAAGCAGTCTTAATATTCTAAGGAAAATTGAATGACAACCTTATAATAAAAGATTTAATTATATGAAACTAGGAGAAACAGCCTTTAGTATTCTAGTTCTTTGACATTATATAGCAGCATGTAATGAGCTTAAAGGAAAATGATTAATTTTGTGATAAATAAAGATTAGTTCATTGATTTTAAAGGCAGACCTGTGTACCTAAGATTTAAGTTGAAAAACTTATTTTGAGGAGACACAGAATACACAGTACTCCTTTGCTAATGTTATCACTTATTAAGAAAAGATAGCACTAAAGGCATTCCTGAATCTGTTTCTTGTCATTTCATTTACATGACCCGAATCTCCCCCAAAGTCTTTCTTTTGAAAGTGATTGAAAATATTTCCCCAAAAGTACTGGATTCCATATTCTTGTGGAAGGCTCCTTAATGATTTGTGGCAGGTAAAATAACTATGAAGAACAAGAAAAGATCTTTGAAATGTACACTATGTTATTATATAATATTATGTTTGATTTGTTGTGATATTTTTCATTCAAAAAAGTTTTATAGTATATAGGTATGTCACTTATAATTGATTAAATGATTATATTGATTTCCAGAATTTTCAGTTTCATGATCAAGAAAATACCTGTTATTTTAGTGTTGTTTGTATGAGAAAATGAGATTTGATCAAGTCATTTCAGCCCACAGTTTAGTTTCCTAATGAACATGCTGAAACAATAAAGAATTTTTGTTTAGAGGAATAGATATAGCAACACAGATTGCTTTCTAAGAATTAGTGTTAGGAAACGTTTGATTAAGCTGAAAAATGAGTTTTAATTTTTACTGTTAATAATTGAGAACTTACAATTTTGGGGTGAAATCATTTTTGTGAGCTTGCTACTTCTCTTCATTTTATATTTCAAAGTCTGTGCTTTCTAAACAATAGCAAAGAAATATCTTAGGATGCAAAGAAATGACAAACTAAAATTGGATATTTCATCAGATTCCAGAGAGTGGTTTTAATTTTCATAGATGTTTTTAGTGTGTTCATATGCTAGGAATTTGAATTTCATCTTTAAATATTTATTTTGAAACTGGATAAAAATTTGCCTGCATCCAGAAAGCATGTCAAAATTGAATTTTTTACATGAAAATTGCCTATTATAGTCTACATTACCTACCTACACTACCTACTCTAGTCCTTAGAGTAGATCCTCTGAAAGAGAGCAAGCGGTTTTGTCAGATTTCTTCTCCACTGCTGCTGTTTGTTGGAGTGTGTAACTTCCTTCAGGTATTTGGGTTGGGGAAAAGGTTAAGAGCTCCTAGACTACTATAACTCTGCTTGGTGTGTCTACTTCCAAGTTTGTTCCTCTGTATTCTTTATACAGAACTGATATTTTTTCCTCTTTAATATAAATAAATTCATGTTATTCTCCACCCTCTTTTATCATATTGAGAATAGAAAATTCCAGGTGCTTTTTCTAACTTAAAAATCCCCTACCTACTTCTCACCAGATCTGTGACTCTGCTTCTTTTTCACTCTGTTTTGGCTACACTGCCTTTATATTTCTGTTTAGGGCTGTTCTAGTTGTGCCTTCTGTTTGGAATGGTGGTCTTCCTGCTTTGTAGTTGGCTGCCTCTGTGTCAGTTTACAGGTCAGTTTCATAGAAAGGTATTCCATGACCACTCAGTATTAAGGAGTCGCCCATTTCCCCCCATAACTTTATTATAATTCTCTGAATTATACTTATCACTATATGATATTTTCCTGTTTTTGTTTATTTCTCTACTAACTACTATATCTCTAGTGTCTACAGTGGTGGTCGGCATACAGATGACACCTAATACTTGCCTGTTGCATGGAAGATTGTATCAGTCACTGCTTTGGGGCTAGATGTGCTATCTGTGTAATACTGGTGTATTTTGTGCAAGTGGTACTGTTCATAATTTTTAGAAACTCCACTTGCTTGGCCTATAAGTTTTATTGTAATGAAATTAGAAACCAAGTGGCAACAGTGAAATTGTATTTTCAGACTGAAGTCTGGAAAACTAGCTTTGAATCAGCATTTTCAGCTTTAATATATATTAGGATTAGTCACTATACTTCATTGACTGTGTTCCTTCTTCTGTAAAGTAACTTTTCATAGGGTCTGAGGTTTTAATGTT
Source organism: Redunca redunca (assembly GCA_006410935.1). Classification (NCBI taxonomy): domain Eukaryota; kingdom Metazoa; phylum Chordata; class Mammalia; order Artiodactyla; family Bovidae; genus Redunca; species Redunca redunca. The sequence goes on along the minus strand of SJYQ01000086.1, from coordinate 480,605 downwards.
TAGGAGTTTCTTATGAAGTATCACATTGATTATTTTAATAAATTCTCCATTATCCTCTATCCCCCACAAAGATATCAAATAACTTTACCTACTTTTAATGATAAAGTAATTTAAAAATATGAACTTTAATTTTATAATTTTATTACATGTTCTGTATGAAGCTATGACTTAAAATTACATACCTTAGAGAATCTCTAATGCAGCTTTTGAGTATTTTATGAATGGCAAATTGGTTGACTTAATAATTTCTTCCAGGTTTTCCCCGTTAGTTTTTTCATTTCTGTCTTTCTTTCCTTTCTGTTCCAGTCAGCCAATTTTTATTTTGATTGGGTTTTCATATAATTTGTAATAGTTTTTTAATGCTTTCTGATGTATTTACTATAGAATATGTTTTTAACTATCTGCTGCTGCTAAGTCACTTCAGTCGTGTCCGACTCTGTGCGACCCCATAGACGGCAGCCAACCAGGCTCCCCCGTCCCTGGGATTCTCCAGGCAAGAACACTGGAGTGGGTTGCCATTTCCTTCTCTAATGCGTGAAAGTGAAAAGTGAAAGTGAAGTTGCTCAGTCGTGTCCGACTCTTAGCTATCCCATGGACTGCAAACATGGATGTGTTATTCATCTCCAGGCTTTGAGAACTATTTGAAGAAGAGTAAAGCCCATTCAGCTTTTCTTTGTTAACATTTTCTATGCAAAACACTACTCCTGAATACAATTTTCACTTTGCTGTGTCCATATTTTCACTTGTATATTAAAATACTTAGGATGTCCTTTATTCCTCCTTCTCGCCTGTCCAAACCTCTCTGTCCATAAAGAATCAGGTAAAATCTACCTTTTCTCTAGTGATTGTCCCAGTCTGCTGCATCTGAAGTGATTGCTATTTCTAAAAAACTTCCATGTAAGCTATTGTTTGTAATTAATCATACTTTACCCTTTCTGATATCTTATATTGTTTTTTTAGTCATTTTAGTTTTCTTTAGTCTTTGGTAATTAACCAGGTTACTTTTTTACTATCTTATTTTGTGGTTTTTAAGTGTTATTATGTTTTTCAAGCTAATGAATTGTATGTTCCTATTACAGTTTCATGCTCTTCGATGACCCTGTCCATAGGGTCTGTTGTAGCATTGTTTTTTTAAATCATTTTGTGTGCTTAATAAAAGTTTTTTTTTTCTTTTACTCCTCATTAAATAGCCATTTATTTTATTCCCAAAGGAAATAGTTTGGTATTTTATGAGTGGCAATATTGTGAAGTGGGTAAGTGGCAGACTTATTATAGCCACATTGCTCAGATTCCAATCCTAGCTTTACCATTTAATAGTGGTAGGACCTTGGGAAAGTCATTCAACCTCTCTGTGCTGTAGTTTTCAAATCTGTAATATAGAAAATAATAATACCTTTTAGGATTGTTGTGTGGCTTAACTGAGAAACATAAAATGCTTAACACATAGCTTAGCACATAGTTGATACTTTGTTGCTACTTTTTAGCTACTTTGTTTGCTACTTTGTTGCCATACTAACTGTCCTCATTGAAATTAGCATGATTATTTTATGGAATAATGAAAAAGAGTCTTTGAGGTCTGATAGTCCTTTTATGATTTTGGGCAGCTTTCTTCTCTAAAACCCATTTGGACAGTGGGCATTATTTCAGTTCAGTTTGGTTAAGTCACTCAGTAGTGTCCGACTCTTTGTGACCCAGTGGTCTGCAGCACACCAGGCTTCCCTGTCCATCACCAACTCCTGGAGCTTATTCAAAGTCATGTCCATCGAGTCAGTGGTGCCATCCAACCGTCTCATCCTCTGTCATCCCCTTCTCCTCCTGCCTTCAATCTTTCCCAGCATCGGGGTCTTTTCCAGTGAGTCAGCTCTTCGCATCAGGGGTCCAAAGTAGTGGAGTTTCACCTTCAGCATCAGTCCTTCCAATGAATATTCAGGACTGATTTCCTTTAGGATGGACTGGTTCAGTCTCCTTGTAGTCCAAGGGACTCTCAAGAGTCTTCTCCAACACCACAGTTTAAAAGCATTCATTCTTTGGTGCTCAGCTTTCTTTCTAGTCCAACTCTCACATCCATACATGACCACTGGAGAAACCATAGCTTTGACTAGATGGACCTTTGTTGGCAAAGTAATATCTCTGCTTTTTAATATGCTGCTGAGGTTGGTCATAGCTTTTCTTCCAAGGAGCAAGCATCTTTTAATTTCATGGCAGCAGTGACCATTTGCTGTGATTTTGGAACCTCCCAAAATAAACTCTCTCACTGTTTGTTTATTTTGTATATATAAGGTTTCATATACATGCCCAGTACAGCATATATATTTATGTTATGTGAACTCTCTCTAGCAACTCTTTCTCTATTCTGAATTGCATTTGTTTTTCTGGAGCCAGCCTCTTGCTTTCCTCCCTTTCTCTGACCCTTCCGTGTCTTTTCCTTCCCTCCCTCGCTTCTTCTACCCTTCCTTTCATCCTTTCATCCTCCCTTCCATCTTGCCATCCATCTATGTGTTTGTCTGACTAAAGGCAATTCAAGGAAGGAAGACTTTAGCAATTGGTTTAGTGTTTTTAGAACCTACATTGTGGGAAGCTGTTTTTCTAAGAGTCCATTACATTAAGCTGAGTATGTATATAGAAGTGAGAGAAGGTGCTAATTTGGGAGCCAGATTTTGGCAATTATGAATATGAGACCCGGTTTCCATCCCTGGGTCGGGAAGATCCCCTGGAGAACGAAATGGCAACCCACTCCAGTATTCTTGCCTGGAGAATCCCATGGACAGAGAAGCCTAGTAGGTTTCAGTCCATGGGGTCGCAAAGAGTCGGACACGACTGAGCGACTTCACCTCACCTCTTTAAGATACTGAACTGTTTTGTTGTCACTTGTGCTGGTGTCCCACCTAAGAAACTTACTGATAAAGTACTAATTTTATCTGATAGTAGTATAAAATCAGTGCATGCTTTGGGGCTTCCCTTGTGGCTCAGCGGTCAGAATCTGCCTGCCAGTGCAGGAGATCCAGGCTCAATCCCTGGGTCAGGAAAACCACTGGAGAAGGAAATGGCTACCCACTTCAGTCTCCTTGCCTGGAAAATCCCATGGACAAAGGGGCCTGGCAGCCTACAATTCGTGGGGTCAAAAAGTCAGATACAACATAGTGACTAAACAGCAATTGTAAAGGGAGTTGTTCATAGACTTAAGTTCTTTTCATGTAATATATTGTAACTAAATGGGAAAAATGTCCAGATGTTAAGTCTAGATGATTATAAATTTAATTTTTTTTCTACAACAAATAATAAAAACCATGTGAATTGTTAATGATTTGCTTTTTCTCTTAGACCAGAGAATGTTGTGGTTGGGTATCCACCTTGTGGGTTGCAGAGCATCACCTTAGCCCACATCTGAAGCCTAGCAGAAGTGGTCTATCCAGCCAGTTATGAGAGGATATTAGCACCACCTTGTGGTGCTTGCTATACTGTGCCATTTACTATTAGTGTCCTGTCATTACACACATCTTGATAATCAGGAGAGGATAAGCAAGGAAGACATCAGTTTGGCAGTTATCTTTCCAAAGCAAATACACATTCTCATTATTGGACACTTACTGTCTAATCTTTAGCATCCCAGTAAAATTTTTAATTTGAGATCTTTCCAGTTGTGGTAATAATAGATAAAAGTACTTCAAATTCTTGGCCATATGTAACAAAATAGTTTTTATAGTATGTAGTAATAATATTTGAGATTACTCTGGTAGATAATACTTTTCTCTGAGTTATTTAATATTATTATGAAATGTCATATCTTTAGAAATAAGTATTTAAGTATGGTGTATTTGTTGAATTTTGTCTTGATAACTCTTGTAACATGTAGAATATAAACTCACTTTAACAAATTTTCTTTGCAAATTAAAATATTTTTGCTATTTCTTGAATAAAATTTTATAATCATAGCATAACACTGACTTTTTAAAGTAACATATTCTTAAAAGCTAGAATATTTTCTCCCAATGATTTACTTTATACTTTTTTTATTTTGAACAACTGGATCCTTAATATTTTTCTCTATTAAAATATATCTAGGTTTTTCTAATTTGGCTGTAAAGTGAATATATCAGTTATATTCAGTGTAATTCCATTAAAAAAAAAAAGCCGTGCTAATTATGATGGATAAATATAAAGGATAAGAAGCACAAGAATGTGGGTATCATAATGAAGGTATACTAGATATACTGAGTCCTATGGGTAATTTTAAAATGTACACTTATTTTTTAAATGTAAACTACCAAAGTTTACTGTTGCTCAAGAGTGAGTATTTGTAATAGAAATAAAGAATAAGTATAGAGTTAAATATAATGTATCTAGTTTAATATGTGGGTTAACCACTTAGCAGTGTGCTCATTCTAATTGAAAAGCTGGTCTTCTTGGTTATGAATCAGTGTGCAGTCAAAGTCACACATTAGTATTACTTGCCTACAAGGAAAAACCACTGTTTTATTCTTTCAAAACATTATTTTGTAAACTTGAAGATATAACTAAGATAATGAAGAGTTCTTAGTATAAGTTTATATTGCTTTCTTTTTTTGATACCAAGTTTCTTAACTTTTTCAAATAAGAAAAAAATTTAAAGTCACTATTTAAAATGTCCTTCATTCAGAAATCAAAATGTGAAAACGTTAATATTTTAAGAATAGGAAGGGTATAATTTGAGAATAAAGATATATATTCTTTTTCTTCTAGATTTATGACTACTTGGGTATGATCTACTGGTAAGAGCAAAAGGTGGTATAAGTAGTCCGTTATATTACTTAGAAAATTTGCAGAATTGTGGTATCACTGACAGAAACAAGGAAACAAACACTGAGAGCCAATTTTGTTTGTTCTTTCAAAAGGTTTCATTGGTTATTGTCCCTTCCTCTCAGGGACATTGGTTTTGTTTTCCATAGAGTATTCATTATTTCATCATTTTCCACATCATTGTGGAAAATTATTTTGTTTTGAGGCAGATCATTACTTCCAGTTTGTTTTTTTTTTTTTACTCTCTGTACTCTTTATTTCAGGCAGTTGTTTATACCCACAGGCAATAATACTAGGATTGATTTATTATCTATAGTTAACTTGAACAAGTTACCACCACTCATACAGTTTCCTCATTCATATAATGAAAATGATAATACCTGGCATATAGTAGTAAATGCTTGGCAAATGATGGCTATTACCTGGTATTATTATCGGAAATGGACTTCAGAGTGATCTTAACAGAGTCTTACTATGAAATCCATTGGACACTCACTGCATTATAAGGAATGGATAGGAATTCAGTGTTGCAGTTTGGAGCCATACCTCTCATTCATTGTGTCACATCAGGGGTTGGCAGACTCTTTACAAAAGGCCACATAATAAACATTTTAGATTTTGCAGACCATAGGTCTCTGTTTCAGTTACTCGATTTTGCTGTTGTAACAGGAAAGCAGCTGGAGACAGCATGTAAATGAATGAATGTGCTGTGTTCCAGTCAAACTCTATTATAGATACCACAATTTGAATTTAGTATAATTTTCATACAATATTATTCTGAACTTTTTGAACTTTTAAAAAAATGTTAATGCCTTTCTTAGTTTATCTGTACAAAAGAAGATACACTGAATTTGGCTTGCAGACTGTATTTGCTGACCTCTTCTTAGAACAGAAACACAGGGTCAGGAGGGGCAGGATTGCAGGCAGTCTCTATTACAGAATATCAGAACTGCATCTCCCATGAAAGAGGGATATCAGAGTTGTACTTCTGGTACAGGTGTAACCTGTGCTGATCCTAATTAAGACAACTTTTGGAGAATAATATCCAGGATTGTCAGTCTTTTCCATCCTCAGCTTATTAGATAAGTGAGGTTTGTGCACCCTGGTTTCCTAATGTGCAGAATTGGCCTATTCAGATTTTATCAGTTAGGGACAGAGTAATTCTCTGTGAACTATCATGAATACATACATTGAATACAAGGGGATGAAAAGGTGTGCTATTTGGTATGGCTGTCTTTCAAAGTGAAAGTGTTAGTCTCTCAGTCTTGTCCAGCTCTTTGCAACCCTATGGACTGTGGCCACCAGGATCCTCTGTTCAGGGAATTCTCCAGGCAAGAATACTGGAGTGGGTTGCCATTTCCTACAGCAGGAAATCTTCCTGACCCAGAAATAACACCCAGGTCTCCTGAATTGCAGGCAGGTTCTTTGCTGTCTGAGCCACCAGGGAAGCTGCCTTTAGGCATATGTAGATATTGGTGTTCTCCAGGCCCTCCTATAAAGACTGGTTTGATTAAGGAACTCCTCACTATTTGCGATTTTGATTCTATAGGATTTTCATTTCTTGAATGTACCTATAAGCACTATATCCCCACCCCACCCCAACCCCCATGATGCTGAGTTTTTCTTCTGTACATCTGTTTCTTGGAAGATCTTTTGTAGGATTTGTTACCTTACCCCGGTAATTCAAGAAGCTTTTGTTGCTGGCAAGTGACATGTCTAGTTCTGCAAAATCTAAAGACAGAACTATTTTTATTTTTTCATCTCATTTCATCCCTAAGCTGTGGTTTTGATGACAATGATGATAATGATTGCAGTAACTGTCACTTTTTGGTTTCTGTGTACCAGTCATTTTATAAACAGTGTCTCATTCAGTCTTCAGAACAGCTCTATACATTATGCGGTGTTAATCTCATTTTACATTAAGAAAATATATGCAGTGAAATGATAAGATCAGGAACTTACAGTTGGTGTCAATGCCTGATTCAGTCCTATACCTTTGACTTCAAAGCTTTCTGCACCTCTTTGTTCTCATTAAACTTTTTACATTCTTGGGCATTGCTCTTCTTGTTTGTTTACTCCAGTTTCTCTACTAAACATTGGTTAGGGAGTGATTCTGTTTTAAATATGTCTTTGTAACTTCAGCTTCTATTGTAGTGCCTGATGAATGCTGATTGAATTGGTGATTGAAGACAGTTGTGCTGTCTAATGGTAAAATAAGGGAGTAATGGTCACATATAAATTAGGAAGTCCCTGTTAATCATGTAGGATGAGTAAGATCAGTTCAGTTCAGTCGCTTACTCGTGTCCGACTCTTTGCGACCCCATGAATCGCAGCACGCCAGGCCTCCCTGTCTATCACCATCTCCCAGAGTTCCCTCAGACTCATGTCCATTGAGTCAGTGATGCCATTCAGCCATCTTGTCCTCTGTCGTCCCCTTGTCCTCCTGCCCCTAATCCCTCCCAGCATCAGAGTCTTTTCCAATGAGTCAACTCTTCGCATGAGGTGGCCAAAGTACTGGAGCTTCAGCTTTAGCATCTTCCCTTCGAAAGAAATCCCAGGGTTGATCTCCTTCAGAATGGACTGGTTGGATCTCCTTGCAGTCCAAGGGACTCTCAAGAGTCTTCTCCAGCACCACAGTTCAAAAGCATCAATTCTTTGGTGCTCAGCCTTCTTCACAGTCCAACTCTCACATCCATACATGACCACAGGATGAGTAAAGAGGGTTATTTAATGTAGAGTGAGTCTTTCCTAAGAACCGTTTGACGGTTCTAGTGCCATTATATATGGTTATTGTCTGTTGAGACTGTGTTATCTAATCATTAGATATATAAAGTTATCATTTTAAGTGATGTTTTAAATATCATATCCTTTTGAAATACTAACTCATGGTCAGGCCTAGAATAGTGACAGATACATAGTAAGTGTCTGCTGTCTTTCTCTCCCTATCGCCTTCCCCTTTCTTACTCTTTTTTTCTCTCTCTGCATTTACATATATACATGTCCTACACATATGCATATATATGTGTATGTGTATATATATTTAAGATTACAGGTAATTCAGAGTTAATAGATCCTGATTTTTGAAATGGGAAATAAATTGAAAATTTATGAGAGAATCCTGCAAATAATATCACACATATACATTTGCATGCGTGTGTGTATGTATATGGTTGTAAAGGCATTCATGCTACAGCAGAACCATTTCTGCCATAATGCCGTACACTCATTCCTAAATAAATCTTCCATTTGGCATATATGTTTAAAAGGGCTTTTAGGGAAAATTGGAGTAGAAGCAGTTACATACCTGTGCATATGTGTATGTACATGTATATAGAACTTTATAACCAGAGTACTGGTTACTCTGGTAACCAGAGTTACCAAATTAAAAGTTTTGGTGAGAATACTGTACGTAAGTCTCCTCTGGCATTTGTAATCAGCGTCATTGTCAAAGTAGCCTTAAATTTTGGGTCTCACGATTTGTTTGAGATGTAAACCTTTGAGAAAAGTTGCTTTTAAGAATGATCATTCTCCTCAAAATGAAAAACTCTGAATGAGTATATAGACTGTTATATTTTTTTATGCTTAGGATAAATGTCTTAGCATCTTTATCTGCACTCCCATCTTCAGTTAGCTTAACACATGGAAGATCTAGTGATCAGGAAGACTCTGAATCACTCACTGTCTGTGTGGGAGAAAAGCTCTTCCATGGGATTATCAGCCTTTTCACATCATATGTTGCTAAAGCTTTCTCATTCATGGTGAGAAAGCTAATAGCCTCGAAATGTGCTGAGAAAAGTCGTGTATGAATCAATATAACCTTTTGGTTATATGTGCGCTGATCTCATTACCCTATTTACTAATCATAGTTTAGTTGAGTAGCTTTAAAGATACATAAATTATAGTTTAACAGACTGTTTATAAATAAGGCTTTTAGCTCAAAATAGGTACAGACTTATACTATAACTCCAAAATAGGATGTCTTTTCACTATGGTTTAAAAATATTTACTGTAATTAGTAAGCAATCTAGTTACAGCCTATTGCATAGCACTAGAAAATGGAAAATAATGTGAACAAACATACAGTTAAAAAAGAAGCTAGAGGAAGTTCTAGTAAAATTTTGAAATAATAAGACTTAAAACAAGTGTTACGGGGCGAATAGGCTATTTAGTTGAATTATATATTTTATAAAAAACCCATTAGTGGATACTTGGAAGAGATGACCTCTTTGAGTATTATAGACCCGAGATTATAATTGTGGGGCTGTATAGTCGAATAGACCTGGTTTTAAATCCTATCTTCTGAGCTTAATTGCTTCTGTGATCTTCATGATGTGTTTTTTTTAGGACTCAATTTTAACATCTATAAAATGAGTTTAGTGTATCACTTATTTCCTTGGGTTGTTATTAAAATTAATGAGGTAAAGCCTCAAAAGTTTTTAGAGTAGTGCCTAGTACATGAAAAGTGCTATTATTTTTATTTTGCCACCTGAAAGGTAAGAATCACAACTTATCCTTTTTTACATTTATATATAATGAAAACAATAGCCATTTAAAGTGAGATTTTTTGTTGTTGTTGTCCCAGGTAACAACTCTTTGAAATCAGAAAAATACATAGTCATGTTGACTGTCTTACTGTAATTTTGTGACCACTGTTCTAAAAGCGGGCTTCCCAGGTGACTCAGTAGTAAAGAGTCCGCCTGCCCCGTAGGAGACCCAGGTTCAGTCCCTGGGTGGGGAAGATCTCCTGGAGAAGGAAATAGTTACCTGCTCCAGAATTCTTGCCTGGGAAATCCCATGGATAGAGGAGCCTGGAGGGCTGCAGTCCATGGGGTGGCAAAGAGTTGCCCACAACTCAGTGACTAAACAGCAGCAGCATCCTAAAAGCAGGATCTTACTGCCTCTTTGTAATCATTCCTTTTTCCCCACTAGTCTCGTTATCCTGTGCTCTCCTATTCTTGGTTATATTAGCATCATATGGGGGCTTGTTAGAACTGCACCATCTCAGGCTACACACTAGATCCATAGAATCATAACCTGCATGTTAATACAGTTCCCCAGGTGATTTTTAAGCACTTTCAAATTTGAGAAGCACGGTCCTTAAACCACTGTTTCTCATTTTATCCTCTCCTCAAACCCTTCTCCATCCGTGACACTCAGCTCCTTGAAATCCCTTTCATGGATAATCCCTTTGCTTCCTGCTTCTCTGGGGGAAAAAAAAAATGAAGCTATGAGAAGAAGCTGTCATACACACACTCAAGTGCACAACCATCTTAACTTACCTTGCAGTATCTTTGCAGTGCTCTGCTTTCAAGTTACTATAGATGAAATAACCATGCTAAGATCTAACAGTGAGTCACTAGATACCATTGCTTCTCCCCATTCAAGAATATCACTGCAGTAAATCTGTACTCATTCGCTGTATCATTCACTTTTTCCCTCTCTGCTGGATCATTCTTCACAGGCTGTAAACATGCTGTCTCTTGTCTTAGGAAAACAAACAAACAAACAAAACTTTCCTTGGATCCCACTTTCTTCTCAACAGCTATCACTATATTTATTTGCCCTCTGCAGTAAAATTTCTCAAAAGAATCGTCTTATACCTGTCATCTCCATTTGTTCTCTTCCTGTTTCTGAATGCATTTCATTCAGTCTTTTGCTTCCCCTACTCCACTGAAACTGAGCTTGTCCAAATTACAGGTAATCTAAATACTGTTACATTCAGCTGGCAGTTCACAGTCCTTATTTTTTTTTTTTTTAACTTGGCAGCAATAATTTAAATGCTGATCACTGTTCCTTGAAATACTTTCTTCCCTGTGCTACTTCTCCAGGTTTCTGTTTTTTCTGTTTCTTGTTCTTGTTGTCTGGTTTCTCTTTATTTCCCACTTGAATTATGTGACCTATTTCACCTGGCTTCTTCAACTTGGCATATTTTCAAGGCATATTTTCAGCATGTGTGTAGTGTGCTCAGTTTTGTCCAGCTCTTTGCAACCCCGTAAACTGCAGCCCACCAGACTCCTGTTGCCATGGAATTTTCCAGACAAGAATACTGGAGTAGGTTGCCATTTCTTTCTCCACGTTATAGCATATGTCAGTACTGTCTTCCTTTTTTGTGGTCAAATAATATTCTGTTGTGTCTATACATTATTATTTGTTTATCCATTCATCCTTTATAAACATCTGATTTGTTTCCACATTTTGGAAATTATGAATAAGTACTGCTATGAACATATGTATATATATTTAGAATATATGACTACATATATTGGTTTGAGTACTTGGTTTTCCTTATTTTGTGAATATATCTAGGAGTTGAATTGCTGGGTCATATGATAAGTCTATGTTTATATTATTGAGGAACCTCCAGATTGTTATCACATTAGCTGAACGATTTTTTAATTTCCACTAGCAATGTACTAAATGATTCCTATTTTTCCACATCCTTGTCAATATTTGTTGTTTTTGATTTATTTTTGAGTATTGTCTTCCTAGTGGGTTTATGATGTTGAACAGCTTTTAATGTGATTATTGAGCATTTACATATCCATACCTCTTTCTTCTTTCTGTTGAATTCTTGAGAAGATCCTTTTAAGTTCTATGGAGTTGTCTCTCTGTGCAGCTCTATCTTCTTTGGTACACTTTCTTGAGAACTTTAGGCACTCTGATCTCTGTGTATTCTCAGCTTTGCTTGGTTGCTGTCTCTGCACTAGACCCTGGAAGTTCTCTCAAGGCCGTCAGCTGGGATAATTTGCAGTGTTCCCCTTGTTTTTTGTGTGGTAGGGTCCACAGTCCTCTGTTGCCTGTTTTACTGTATCTTGCATACCTTCACTTCATATATTTCCCCCACCAATATTTTGATCATTTCACACAAGAGGGTAAATATGGTCCTGTAACTTAGCCTGATGTGGAATCCTTTCATCTTTAAAATAGAGAAAATAAGACTCAAGAGTATGCCAAATTCATATTAACTCTGCTGAGATTCCTGTGAAGAATTCATGTCATCTTTCCATGTACCCTCACTATCTCGGATGTCAAACATTTGTGCTTTGGCAGTCTGCTGGCTGGACTTGGCAGACTTTTGCGGGGGTGCAGTATATAATCAATTGGTTTACTTTGTCAGGGGTTGTAGACATTGATTATTATTCACCTGGGAGTGGAGAACTTTGTAAATGAAATTTGAATCTCTTCTATGACTACTGGCAAGAACTGAAAAATTCTCAGTAATGAAAATCACATGTTTTAAAAGAAATGGACCGAGGAATACTTTGTTTTAGTGATGTTGCATTTTCTCTTTATTTGTAATGGAAATATCTTTTCTTTCCAGGAATATTAAGAGACTTGTGACACAGACCTCTTTTTTTGCTGTTGTTAAATTAAGGAGCTTTCAGTATTAGGAAAGATATAAAAAATTTACACAATATTTATTCAAAAATGCAACATTTATGTAAGAACATGTCCTTGTCCTTAATAAATAGACACTGGCATATTTAGAGGTATATGGGCACCATGTATCCAATATACTCTAAAATTGATCATAAAGGGTTTTATGCATATACTCAGACACACATATGCAGATGTGTTGGTATATGTGAATCCAAATTTAGAAAATTGGAGGATTTGCTTGAATGATATTTTGAACTTCCTTGTACTATTCTTGTAGCACTGAGGCTTGGAATTATATTAAAGCTATCACATTTTTTAAAAGAATTACAATATTATGATCACTTCTAGGTGTGAAGTGTGACATTTCCTTCATTTTTGCCTTTTCGGCATTCATTTCCTTCCTGTCTGATATTTGCAATCTATATAGCTCAAGGGGGATTGATCTCACAGGGTAGTTCCAGGACTGAACATGTGACCTGTGCCTCAAAATCCAGTTCTGTTCCTTTTTTGAAGTGATTGGTTCAGAAATGATCATATAAGGCAAGCCAACACAGGGAGATTCATTTCTAAGATTTCTGTTGAAATTATTATGAAAGAGAAACTACCATCAGGTTTCCAAGTGAGTAGGTTATAATCTTGAACCTAATTGTAGTCACTAGCCATTATTTATAACACTTTACCTGAAAACAGTGAAACCAATTTAGAGGAAGGAAAACCAGCAAGCTTCAGTAAGAAAATTGTTGTTGTGTGTGTGTGTGTATAGAAAATAAGCTTGATTTAATTAGCATTTGGTGCTTTGGACTATTCCCTTGGAAATACTGAAGAAAAAGAGAGAAGCTGTATAATAACATGACTTTTTTTTTT
>SJYQ01000086.1:418089-462681 GCA_006410935.1 Redunca redunca | reverse complement strand
TATCTAAGGTTTGTAATCTTAGTTTTTGAGAATGCTATATAAAGCTAAAGTTGCCTTCTCTTCAAACTTATGTGTATCTTGTAGTGTTTTATGTCTGAATTATAAAGGAAAGATGTCAAAACTTAAACCTTTGTCAAGTAGGATAAAACATTGGCATATTTCAGAGACTTGCTGTTCTTTATATGGTGGTCTATATGGTATAGAGTAAAATTCCAGATAACCATCAAGTACTGTATTAAATATTTTTGGAAAATAGGATAGATTAAACATGCACATTTTTTTTCAGCTATCATTTTTTTCCCCCAGAAGCAAGCTATTTTTGGGGGAAAATCATTATAGTTTCAGAGTGCTTGGTGAGAAAGATAAATAGTGAAATTTGTTTGTGTTGATACATGTTAATAAGAGATTTTCTAAAAAAAATTTTTTACTGATGTTTGCAAAGTGGTAACCCTAAGGTTCTTATATTTAGAAAAGCACCCTTAATTTCTGAAAAAACTGAGAGAAATAACTTGGCTGAGGAAGGATGACTGATGGAATGGAGGGCAGTGTCCTGGACTTAGGAATGCTTAAAGTCTATCCTGTGATTTATGCCATGCAATTTTAGATGAAATGAGAAGTAATGGTATTAAGTATCAGAAAATACATACTTATCTGGTTTCAGTCAGAACAACATTGCTTTTAGTTTCCAAGTTAAGATTTATTATTATTATTAATACATGTTTAGTATTTAAAGCTTTCATAATTAAATCAAAATGTATATNAGCTTTCCTAATTAAATCAAAATGTATATTCTATCTTCTAGTTAGTTTGCTGAATATTATCATAATTTTGAAAGAGACCTTTCCAACCAGAGCTGGTCCATGGAATTTTAAATTGTAGACATGGTCTAATGTGGATGACTTTGAAGATCCTTCTTCTAGTTGATTTTAAGTTGTAATACAAAAATATTGTTTTCTGCTAGTATCTATTTAGAGAGATACATGCCTATGATCCTTAATTCTGTGTGCTTAAAATTTAAGCCAGATGTAGCTTTATAGAGTCAGTAAGATTAAAATGCTAAGTCAATTCATGATTAATTATTTCGAGTTAAACATGATCTGAGATTATCAGTGTTGGCTTTAAAAAACGTAAACCAAACTGAATACTGCTTTGTACCTTAATTCATATTTTATGTCTCATTATTTCAAAAGGCAATTGTTTGCAGTATGTTTGCAGTGCTTATAGCCTTAGGTTATTTAATATATGCAAATATGATTAAGACATACTTTGTTGTTTTTTTTTTTAACTATGATCATTTTTTTTTTTAAATTTTTATTTTAACTTTAGTTTACATTACTGTATTGGTTTTGCCAAACATTGACATGAATTCACCACGAGTGTACATGCGTTCCTAAACATGAATCCCCTCCCACCTCCCACTCCAAAGACATACTTTGGAGTTTTGGGCCTGTATATAAAAGAGATACAGAAATATTTGAAATGAAAAAACTGTTATAATACTAGCAGTAGAGAGGATTTTACGGATGTATATGAGTTAATGATAATACATTTTATAATGATTATGTGTTAATTTATAATCTATAATTTGATTATGTTTTCCTGTAAAAGAAAATCCAGTTTTGTTTATTTGATTGATTGATTTAATTCTATTGAATATAGTTGATTTACAGTGTTAATTAGACTAGAGATCTCTTCAAGAAAATTAGAGATACCAAGAGAACATTTCATGCAAAGATGGGGTCAATAAAGGACAGAAATGGTATGGACCTAACAGAAACAGAACATATTAAGAAGAGCTGGCAAGAATACACAAAAGAACTGTACAAAAAAGATCTTCACGACCCAGATAATCACAATAGTGTGATCACTCACCTAGAGCCAGACATCTTGGAATGCGAAGTCAAGTGGGCCTTAGGAAGCATCACTACGAACAGAGCTAGTGGAGGTGATGGAATTCCAGTTGAGCTATTTCAAATCCTAAAAGATGATGCTGTGAAAGTGCTGCACTCTTATGCCAGCAAATTTAGAAAGCTCAGCAGTGGCCACAGGACTGGAAAAGGTCAGTTTTCATTCCAGTCCCTAAGAAAGGCGATGCCAGAGAATGCTCAAACTACCTCACAGGTGCACTCATCTCACACACTAGAAAAGTAATGCTCAAAATTCGCCAAGCAGGCTTCAACAATATGTGAATCGTGAACTTCCAGATGTTCAAGCTGGTTTTAGAAAAGGCAGAGGAACCAGAGATCAAATTGCCAACATCCGCAGGATCATCGAAAAGCAAGAGAGTTCCAGAAAAACAATAAAGTTCTGCTGTATTGAGTCAGTTCAGTTCAGTTCAGTCACTCAGTCGTGTCCGACTCTTTGCGACCCCATGAATCGCAGCACGCCAGGCCTCCCTGTCCAACACCAACTCCCGGAGTTCACTCAGATTCATGTTCATCGAGTCAGTGATGCCATCCAGCCATCTCATCCTCTGTCGTCCCCTTGTCCTCCTGCCCCTAATCCCTCCCAGCATCAGAGTCTTTTCCAACGAGTCAACTCTTCGCATGAGGTGGCCAAAGTACTGGAGTTTCAGCTTTAGCATCATTCCTTCCAGTATGCCAAGCCTTTGACTGCGTGGATCACAATAAACTGGAAAATTATGAAAGAGATGGGAATACCAGACCACCTGACCTGCCTCTTGAGAAATCTGTCAGCAGGTCAGGAAGCAACAGTTAGAACTGGACATGGAACAACAGACTGGTCCCAAATAGGAAAAGGAGTACATCAAGGCTGTATATTGTCACCGTGCTTATTTAACTTATATGCAGAGTACATCCTGAGAAACGCTGGGCTGGATGAAGCACCACCTGGAATCAAGATTGCTGGGAGAAATATCAATAACCTCAGATATGCAGATGACACCACCCTTATGGCAGAAAGCAAAGAGGAACTAAAGAGCCTCATGATGAAAGTGAAAGAGGAGAGTGAAAAAGTTGGCTTAAAGCTCAACATTGAGAAAACTAAGATCATGGCATCTGGTCCCATCACTTCATGGCAAATAGATGGGGAAACAGTGGCTGACTTTATTTTTCTTGGCCCCAAAATCACTCCAGAAGGTGATTGCAGCCATGAAATTAAAAGATGCTTACTCCTTGGAAGGAAAGTTATGACCAACCTAGACAGCATCTTAAAAAGCAGAGACATTATGTTGTCGACGAAGGTCCGTCTAGTCAAGGCTATGGTTTTTCCAGTAGTCACGTATGGGTGTGAGAGTTGGACTATAAAGAAATCTGAGCACCAAAGAACTGATGCTTTGAACTGTGATGTTGCAGAAGACTCTTGAGAATCCCTCGGACTGCAAGGAGATCCAACCAGTGCATCCTAAAGGAGATCAGTCCTGAATGTTCATTGGAACGACTGATGTCAAAGCAGAGACTCCAGTACTTTGGCCATCTGATGCAAATAGCTGACTCATTTGAAAAGACCCTGATGCTGGAAAAGATTGAAATCGGGAGGAGAAGGGGATGACAGAGGATGAGATGGTTGGATGGCATCACCGATTCAATGGACATGAGTTTGAGTACACTCCGGTAGTTGGTGATGGACAGGGAGGCCTGGCATGCTGCAGTCCATGGAGTTGCAAAGAGTGGACACGACTGAGCGACTAAATTGAACAGTGTTAATTACTGCTCTGCGGCAAAGTGACTCTGTTATACATATACATATATACATTTTTAATATAATCTTTTCCATTATGGTTTATTATAGGGTATTGAATATAATTCTCTTTGCTATACAGTGGAAACTTTTTTATCTATTCTATGTTTCAAAGGTTACCTCTGCTAACCCCAACCTCCTAAACCATTACTTTCCTTCCCGCCCCCCAGCAAGGAACCTCCAGTTTCTTCTCAATATCTGTCATTGTTTTTCTGTTCCATAGATAGGTTCAGTTGTGTCTTTTTAAATTTTTTTAATAGTTTGTTTATTTATTTTTATTTTTCGTTGTACTAGGTCTTTGTTGCTTCCTGTAGGTTTTCTCTACTTGTAGAGAGCAGGGGCAGCTCTTTGTTGCATTGCATGGATTTCTCATTTTTGCAGTGGTGCAGAGAAGTGTTGAAGTGGCTTCTCTTGTTGAAAAGCACAGACTCGAGGCCCACGGGTTCTAGGTGCACAGGCTTCAGCAGTTCCAGCAAGCAGGGTCAGTAGTTCTGACTTGTAGGCCCTAGTGTGTGCAGGCTTCGGTAATTAAGGTTCAGTGGCTCTAGACGGCAGGCTCAGTAGTTGTGGCACATGAACCTAGGTATTATGTGGCTTGTGGAATCTTCCTGGACCAGGGATTGAACCCATGTTGTATGCATTGTCAGGAAAACTCCTCTCCACTGTACTAGCAAGCAAGTCCTGTGTCATATTTTAGATTCCACATATGTGTTGTTATATGGTATTTGTCTTTCTGACTTACTTCATTTATTACTAGTATGATAATCTGTACTTGCATGCACATTGCTGTGTATTCCTGTGTGTGTGTGTGTGTACCACAAATTGTTTAGCCACTCGTCTGTCGATGCATGTTTAGGTTGCTTCCATGTCTTGGCTGTCATAAACATAGAGATGTGTGTATCTTTTTGAATTATAGTTTTGTTTTGATACATGCCCAGGAGTGGGATTGGGGGATCATATAGTCGTTTTGTAAAATCCAGTTTAAAATGAAGAATTGGTTAAAAAAAATTTTTTTTTTTAGTTCTAGAATCCTGTGTTTGTTTATATTGATTTGGTGCAGGATACTGGGATGGGTTTCTGAATGAAGAAAATCCTGAATAAAGAATAATGACACACTGAAGATAAATAAGAGAGAGACTTTTATGAGACTGTTAAAATGGTATTTTAAAATGGTATTTACTTGGTATCAATCAAATTTATGCTTTTTTTCTCATATCAGCCGAAGTTTTCATTGAAATTCAAAACTTTGATCAGGTAAAATGCAGATACAGTTTCATAGTTGTAGACTATAATTAATATATTATTTTTATAACATGAAATGTTTGTTCTACCTTGGTTTAAGTATAGCTTGATTAATATACTTGCAGATCTGTTTTTTAAAATAATATATTACATATATTCACCTATAGACACCTTAACATATCACTATTTTATGCTTAAATATTATATATAAACATAAGCTTATATATTTATTTGTGTATAATGCCTGGAAAATCTATGCTTACAGAGGAATCTGTTTCTGTGTTCTTCTCCTAATGCTGATTTTTTTAAAATTAATTTTTATTGGAGTATAATTGCTTTACAATGTTGTGTTAGTTTCAGGTGTAGAGCAAGTGAATCAGTTATACATGTATCTACACTTTCTTAGAATGTTTTTCCACATAGGTCATTACAGAGTTTTCAATTGAGTTCTCTATATATTAGGTCTCATTAATTGCCTGCTTTATAAATGTAGAGTACATATGTTGATCTTCATTTCCCATTCATCTCACTCCTCTTACCCCCTTGGTTATCTGTACAGGTTTCTTTCTACGGTTGTGTCTTATTCTGCTTTGCAAATAAATTCATCTATATCATTTTTCTAGATTCCACATTTACATGATACTATTCAATATTTCTTTTTGTTTTTCTGACTTCACTCTGTTTAACAGTCTCTAGGAGCACCCACATCTCTGCAAATATCATTATGTCATTCTTTTTTTATGTTTGAGTAATACTCAATTGTATCTATGTTCCCGGGCTTCCTAAGTGGCACGAGTGGTAAAGAATCAGCCTGCCAATGCAGGAGATGTAAGAGACGTGGGTTCGGTTCCTGGGTCGGGAAGATCCCCTGCAGAAGGGCATGGCAACCCACTCCAGTATTCTTGCCTGGAGAATCCCATGGACAAAGGAGCCTGGCAGGCTGTAGTCCATAGGATTGCACAGAGTTGGACATGACTGCAATGATTTAGCACACTTTGATGTATCTTTGTATCACATTTTTTTTATCCCTTCCTCAGCTGATGGGCATTTAGGTTGCTTGCCTATCCTAGTTATTGCAAATAATGCTGCAGTGAACATTGGAATGCATGTATCTTTTCAAATCATGGTTTTCTCTGGGTATATGCCCAGAAATAGAAATGCTGTGTCATGGGTTGGCTCTGTTTTTAGAGTTTTAAGGAACCTCCATACTGTTCTCCATAGTGACTGTATCAATTTACATTCTCACCAACAGTGTAAAAGGGTCCCCTTTTCTCCACACCCTCTTCAGCATTTATTGTTTGTAGATTTTTTTTTTTTAATTTTTATTTTAACTTTAGTTTACTTTACAATACTGTATTGGTTTTGCCATACATTGACATGAATCTACCACGAGTATTTGCAGATTTTTTGATGGCCATTCTGAGCAGTGCGAGGTGATACCTCATTGTAGTTTTTGATTAGCATTTCTCTAATAATTAGTGGTGTTGAACATCTTTTCACCTACCTCTTGGCATTCTGTTTGTCTTCTTGGAGAGAAGTTTATTTGTTTGTTTTTGTTTTTATTTTTGTTGCTCTAGGAGGTGGATCCAAAAAGACCTTGCTGTCATTTATGTCACAGAGTGTTCTATGTTTACTTCTAAAAGGTTTATAGTATCCAGCCTTACATATAGGTCTTTTATGTCATCCATTTTGAGTTTATTTTTGTGTGTATTGTAAGGGAGTGTTATAATTTCATTCTTTTGTATGTAACTGTCCAGATTTCTCAGCACCACTTATTGAAGAGACTGTATATTCTTGCCTCCTTTGTTATACTTTGTGACCATAGGTGCATAGGTTTATCTCTGGACTTTGAATCAATTCCATTGATCTATCTTTTTGTTTTTGTGTCAGTACCGTTGTTTTGTAGCATAGTCTGATATCAGGGAGCCTGCTCTGTTTTTCCTTCTCAAGATTGCTTTGGCTGTTTGGGGTGTTTTTTGTTTCTAGAGAACTTGTAAAATTTTTGTTCTAATTCTGTGATTTCTTTCATCAGTGTCTTCTAGTTTTCTGAGTATAGGTCTTTTGCTTCATAAGGTAGGCTTATGACTAGATTTTTTATTGTTTTGTTGCAATGATAAATGGAATTGTTCCTTTATTTTCTCTTTTTGATCTTTCATTGTTAGTTTATAGGAATGAAAGAGATTTTTGTGCATTAATTTTGTATCCTGCAACTTAATCGAATTCATCAGTGAACTCTAGTTTTCTGGTGGCGTTTTTAGAATTTTTCACACATAGTTTCATGTTATCTGCAAACATGACAGTTTTACTTCTTTTCCAATTTGGATTCTTTTTATTTATTTATTTTTTCTTCTCTGATTGCCATGTTTAGGACTTCCAAAACTATGTTGAATAATAGTAGAAAGTGTGGACACCCTTGCCTTGTTCCTGTTCTTAGAAGAAATGCTTTCAGTTTTCTACCATTGAAAAGGATGTTTGCTGTGGGTCTTATAAGGCATTTATTATGTTGAGATAGGTTCCCTTTATACTTACTTTCTAGAGAGCTTTTTTAATCATAAATCACTGTTGAATTCTGTCAAAAATTTTTTCTGCTTTTATTGAGATGATCATATGGCTTTTATTCTTCAGTTTGTTAATGTGTATGTTACTGATTGATTTATATATATTGAAGAATCCTTGCATCCTTGGGATAAATCCAGCTTGATCATGGTGTATGATATTTTTAATGTGTTGGATTCTAATATTTGCTAGTATTTTGTTGAAGACTTAAACATCTATATTCATCAATGATATTGGCCTATAGTTTTCTTTTATTTTGATATCTTTGTCTTGTTTTGGTACCAAAGGGATGGTAGACTTGTAGGGTGACCTTGAGAGTGTTCCCCTCTCTGCAGTTTTCTTAAAGAGTTTGAGAAGTATAGGTGTTAGCTCTTCTCTACATGTTTGATAGACTTCATCTGTGAAGTCATCTGGTCCTGGACTTTTGTTTGTTGGAAGATTTTTAGTCAGTTTCAATTTCAGTACTTGTGATTGGTCTGTTCATATTTTCTATTTCTTTTCAGTTCAGTTTTGGAATGTTGTAGCTTTCTAAGAATTTGTCCATTTCTTCCAAGTTGTTCATTTTATTGGCATACAGTTATCTGTAGTAGTCTCCTATCATCCTTTGGATTTCAGTGGTATCAGTTATAACTTCTCCCTTTTCATTTGTAATTTATTGATTTCAGTCCTTTTCCTTTTTTTCTTGATGAATCTGTGTAAAAGTTTATGATTTTTCTTTATCTTCCCAAAGAACAGCTTTTAATTTCAGTGATTTTTGCTGTTGTTTGCTTCCTTTCTGTTTCATTTATTTCTGTTCTGATCTTCATGATTTCTTTCTTTCTACTAACTGTGAGGCTTTTGTTCTTTCTCTGGTTGCTCTAGCTATAAGGATGTAAGGATATCCTTACAACAGATGTAAGGATAGGTTGTTTATTTGTGATTTTTCTTGTTTCTTGAGGTAGAATTGTATTCCTATAAAGTTCCCTCTTACAACTGCTTTTGGGTTATCTCATAGGTTTGGGGTCGTTGTGTTTTCATTGTCATTTGTTTCTCTCTCTCCTTTTTTTTTTTTTTTCAGTTTTGTCTTTGATTTCTTCAGTAATCTGTTGGTTATTTAGTAGCATATTCAGCCTCTATGTCTTTTTGTTTTTTACACTTTTTTTCTTGTAATTGATTTTTAATCTCATAGCATTGTAATCAGAAAAGATGCTTGATACAATTTCAGTTTTATTAAATTTACCTAGGCTTGATTTGTAAGCCAGTGTGTGATCTCTCCTGAAAAATGTTCCTTGTGCACTTCAGAGGAAGTGTGTTCTATTGCTTTTAGAGAGAATGTCCTGTAAATGTCAATTAAATCTTTCAGGTCAAATGTGTTATTTAAGGGTTGTGTTTCCTTATACATTTTCTGTCTGGATGATCTGTCCATTGGTGTTGGTAGGGAGGTAGTCCCACACTTTTGTTGTGTTACTGTTGATTTCTCCTTTAAGGCTTTTAGCATGTGCCTTATGTATTGATGTGCTCCTGTGTTAGGTACATAAATATTTACAGTTGTTATCTTCTTACTGGGTTGATTCCCTTGATCATTATGTGGTGTTATTCCTTGTCTCTTATCATAGCCTTTATTTTAAAGTCTATTTTGTCTGATATGAGTATTGCTACCCCAGTTTTCTATGAATTTCCATTGGCATGGAGTATCTTTTTCCATCCTCTCATTTTCAGCCTGCCTGTGTTTTGAGGTCTAAAAGTAGGTCTCTTGTAGACAGCATATATACAGGTCTTGTTTTTGTATCCATTTAGTCAGTCAGTGTCTTTTGGTTGGTGCATTTAATACATTTACATTTAAGGTAATTATTGGTATGTATGTTCCTGTTACCATTTTCTTAGTTGTTCTGGGTTTGTTTTTGTAGGTCTTTTTCTTCTCAAATGTGTCCCTCCTAGAGAAGTTTCTTTAACATTTGTTGTAAAGTTGGTTTGGTGGTGATGAAGTCCCTCAGCTTTTGCTTGTCTGTAAAGCTTTTGATTTCTCCATTGAATCTGAATGAAATCCTCACTGGGTAGAGTAATGATTGTAGGTTCTTCCTGTTTATCACTTAAAAAAAAATCCTGCCACTCTGTTCTGGCCTACAGAGTTTCTGTTGAAAAATCAGCTGATAACCTTACAGAGATTTCCTTGTATGTTTTTTATTGCTTTTCCCTTGCTGCTTTTAATATTTTTTCTTTGTGTTTAATTTTTGTTAGTTTGATTAATATGTGTTTTGGTGTCTTTCTCCTTGAGTTTATGTTATATGGGACTCTCTGTGTTTCTTGGACTTAGGTAACTATTTCTTTTTCCATTTTAGGCAAGGTTGTGACTATAATCTCTTCAAATATTTTCTCAGACCTTTTCTCTTGTTCACCTTCTTCTTCTGGTTCCCCTGTAATTTGAATATTGGTGGATTTAATTTGTCCCAGAAATCTCTGAGAGTGTCCTTATTTCTTTTCATTCCTTTTTTCTTTATTCTACTCTATAGAAGTTATTTGTGCCATTCTGTCTTCCATGCCATTTATCTGTTTTTTCTGCCTCAGTTATTCTGCTATTGATTCCCTTTTGTACTTTTCATTTGTGATTGTGTTAGTCATCACTGTTCATTTGTTTTTTAGTTCTTTTGTGTCTTGATTAAACATTTCTTCTATCTTCTTGATCATGCATACATCCTATTTCCAAAGTCTTGGATCATCTTTACTGTCATTACTCTGAATTTTTTTTCAGGTAGATAGCCTGTGTACATGTGTGCTAAGTGGCTTCAGTCACGTCCGACTCTTTGCCTGTGGACTGTAGGCTGCCAGGTTTCTCTGTTCGTGGACTTTTCCAAGCAAGAATACTGGAGTGGGTTGCCCTGCCCTTCTGCAGGGGCTCTTCCCAACCCAGGGATCAAACCCATGTCTTTTATGTCTCCTGCATTGGCCGGTGGGTTCTTTACCACTAGAACCTCCTAGGAAGCCTGCATAGATTGCCTGCTTCCTCTGTTTCTTTTGTCTTGTGTGTTTTTACCTTGCTCCTTCTACTTCTACAGAGAGGTGTTTCTCTGTTGCTTCATTTTGTCTAGTTTAGTGTGTTTGTTGTCCCTTTTCCACAGACTGCAAGGCCATAGTCCTTGCACTTCTGCTGTCTGCTCTCTAGTGGGTGAGGTTTGTCCTGGGACTTGTGTTGACTTTATGGTGGGTAGGGACTGGTGCCTGCTCTCAAAGATTGGCCAGAGGGTCCTCTCCTCTTCCAAATGTTCTCTATAAAGGCAGCATTCGTGTTACCAGATGCAAGCCTGAGAAATCCCTGTTGGGAGGTATCTTCGTTTCTTCTAGCAAAGATTGCCCTGCTTGGTTCTCCCTGAAATATTTAGAGTGGCTGGAAGATTTCTCTGAGTTTTCCTTCTTTGCCCTGACTTCCTCAGGCTCCATGCACCTGAATCTCTGTGGGATCTTTCTTGTCTCTCAAGTTCCATCCTGTTTTTCTTATTAGCATTTGATGGAGGCTTATTGAAAAAGGGTGGCATTTGGGTAGATTACTCGTTTCTACTGTTTTCATACATCCTAAAGTGTCAGTCTGTCTCAAACTAGCCCTTTATATATTTGTTAAAGTTCAGTTGTTTCCTTCTTTTCTTCTTCTATTGCTTTCTCAAGTATAAAAGCCATTATTCATTCCTTTTGCCCTATGAGGGGGGCCTTTCACTTTTATGATTTCTGTTCATAAAAATCTGTCTAGTGAATGTGGAAAAGCTTTGACAGGTTACCTGGCTTCCTCTTATTGTTACAATGAGATAGAATTCTCTTAGGATTTTTGTATCCTATGAGAAAGGGAAATAATTATTAAGTAACATGAGCTCCCATACACACACCTAAAAATCTTATGATTCATTTACACTAAATATGACTGTTATCTTGGATAAGGTTGCCAGCAGTTGGCAGCTCATCCCTGCTTTGTTGTTTTTTAGTGTCTGATTCTCTCTTGCCTTTATTCCCTACCCTTGTTTTTGAAGTAGTTATTCTTCACTTATTGTTTACTTAATTATGTAGTCAAAAGTTTTGAAATTACTGTTAGAAATCAGGGTAACAGTTTCTTAAGAGCCATATTAATCTGAAATGTTCTTTATTATTGTTGTTGTTCAGTTTCTAAGTCATGTCTGAGTTTGTGACCCACTGAACCGCAGCATGCCAGGCGCCCCTGTCCTTCACTCTCTCCCAGAGTTTGCTCAAATTCATGTCCATTGAGTCAGTGATGAGTTTCATGAGGAAAAAAACAGTAAGTTTTAGCTACTTAAACTTAGATGAAGATTAATATGTCTGTGTTTTTGTCTCATTCATTGGTTCATGATAAATGTAAAGTACTTTCTACTTGATATTTTGCAAGACAGTCTCATTGGTTGGCAAGGTTTCTGTTACTGATAAGCATGTATGTTTAATTTCATGCTGTGCAACTTTGGTCTCTAACCCTTATTTCAGTTCTCATTTTTAGCTTAGGATGTAACTGAAAATGACAGTGTTGCCTTGGTTTAACTAATTGGTGAAGCCTGAATGGAATGTGTATAAGTGAGCCATTTGGGCAGTGAACAGAAGAGTAAAGCACACTTTTCTCATTAGTTGTCTCCCAGGCTAAAATTAAACAGAATAATATATTGCCAAGTTTTAGTGATGTATGGGGCATCTGTTCTGAGTCAACTCAGTATCAGACTAATTGTCTGCACACTTATATGTAAAACTTGTGTTTTATTTTTAAAGGTCTTGTCTCGTAAATTGAATATAATATAAAAATATCCCTTTAAATGTAAAAGAATGTTATCTCTGATTTATAGTTTCAGCTAAATTGTTGTTAAATTAATAGGTTGTTCTCTTTTATTACGTGTTTAGCACTCATGAAGTTGAAGCCTGGCTCTTCGTCATTTAGTCATTTTTGGTATAATGCAGTTGTGTAACATATGAATATTTGTGGGTGAAGTATTTAATTTTTTCATTATAATATAGTAAGACTTTCAAAATTAATTGTCCACTTGAAAATATTTATCTATTTTCATTTGTTTTCCTTCCCTTTCTCTACCATTCCCATTTTAAAGATGTGCTAATAACTTACTGGGAAAGTTTTTAAACATTTACTCAACCTGTTCAGTTTTTGGAGCATATGAAAAGACTATTAAAATAACTTGCCTAATAAGAATTCTATAATTCCTTAAATATATACTTTGTATACTTTATATACTTTTGTCTTCTTAAGTTTGTATACTTTTAAATTTATAACTGCTTTGTTTATATAGATTTTTCCCTGTATTTACATCATAATTTTGAAAAAGTTTGTACGTGGCTTGTACTTGAGATG
This sequence comes from Redunca redunca, assembly GCA_006410935.1. NCBI lineage: Eukaryota > Metazoa > Chordata > Mammalia > Artiodactyla > Bovidae > Redunca > Redunca redunca. The sequence continues at coordinate 449,861 of SJYQ01000086.1, read as the reverse complement.
TATAGTATTTTGTTGTTGTTTGGTTGCTCAGTCATGTCTGATTCTTTGCGACCCCCGTGGACTGCAGCACACTAGACTTCCCTGTCCTTCACTATCTCTTGGAGTTTGCTCTGACTCACATCCATTGAGTTGATGATGCCATCCAGCCATCTAATCCTCTGTTGTCCCCTTCTTCTCCTGCCCTCAGTCTTTCCCAGCATCAGGGTCTTTTTCAATTAGTCTGCTCTTTGCATCAGGTGGTGAAAGTATGATATTAGAACAAAACTTTCCTGAGTTCTTTTCTGGTTAGTGGCTCGGGGTGACCTCTACAAATGATATGCTATTCTGCTTAACCCAGAAAACCGCCCTAAATCATGCAAATCAAGAGGTGCAAATCTTCAAGTTCACTTTAAGAACACTCGTGAAACTTCCCAGGCCATGAAGGGTATGCATATCTGAGAAGCCACCAAGTATCTGAAGGATGTCCCTTTAAAGAAGCCATGTGTGCCATTCCTTCTGTTGCCTGTTCTCATTCCTTGGTTCTTCTCTCTGGGATTTAATTAGGTGTATGAGCGTTCTTCTTACTCTATTCTCTTATATCTTGACACCATTTTTTTTCTATTTCAGATACATTCTAAATTATCTTACTGTATTTCTTCTATTTTATCAATTTTGTCTTCACCTATAGCTGATCTGCTACTTGACCTGTCCAATGAGTTTTCCTTAGAGTTGGTAGGTGTGCACAGGCCAAACAGTGGGTCTGGACACAGGGTTGGTGACCCAAAAAGAGTACTAAATTTTTACTGCGTTTGCTTAAAAATTCAGAGAGTAATGCTGATCTTAAAGGCTTAGATGTAGATTCTTTGGTCATTGAGCACATCCAGGTGAACACAGCCCCAAAGATACAGGCTCAGGACTTACAGAGCTCATGGTCAGATCAACCCATACATGAGCTCTCCCTTCCACATTGAGGTGATCCTTACTGAGAAAGATCAGATTGTTTCTAAACCAGAAGGGAAGGTTTCACAGAAGAAAAAGATATCCCAGAAGAAACTGAAGAAACGAAAACTTATGGCCCAGAAATAAATGCTGCAAAAAATAAATGCAAATAAAAGCAAAAAGAAAAAAATTGACTTATTTACATCTAAAAATCAATTTATTCTTTTTTTTCCTTATCATCTTTTATTTGTAACACTTGGTATGCATTTTGAAATAAAATATAATAAATACCATTGAATATTTGCAGAGAAGTTGAGTCAGTTTATTTGCTTTTTTACACCTCAGGAGATCTTTCTATTTAGGATTATTTTCTGATCTTCTTTTTTCTTTAGTGTTTTGTTTCTTCTTTGTTTGTTTAATGTAGGTTTATTTTTGATTATCCAGTCTGGGTTCATTGGAATTCTTAGGTGTGAGGTATAATATGTCTTGCAAGTTATGTTAGATTCTCAGTAATTAATTTTTATCAGTGTTGGCTCTTCTTCTCATTTTTTGGTTACTCTGGAACTTAATGAGATATATGCTTGTTCTTCTTACTCAATTTTCTTATCTCTTAATATCATTTTGTTTCCTTTTATTTTTCTATTTCTGATACATTATAAATTACTGTATTTCTTCTATTTTATCAATTTTCTCTTCACATATCTAATCTGCTGTTTAACCTGTTAAATGAGTTTTAGGGGGCTTTTCTGGTAGATCAGTTAGGAGACCTTGGTTCAATTCCTGAATTGGGGAGATCCCCGAGAGCAGGGATAGGCTACCCACTCTAGTATTCTTGGGCTTCCCTGGTGGCTCAGCTAATAAAGAATCTGCCTGCGATGCAAGAGACCTGAGTTTGATCCCTGGGTTGGGAAGATCCCCTGGAGAAGGGAACAGCTACCCACTCCAGTATTCTGGCCTGGAGAATTCCGTGACGTTTTGGGGGGCTTCCCTGGTGGCTCAGTGGTAAAGAATCCACCTGCCAGTGCAGGAGATGAAGATTCATTCCTCATGTAGGAAAAATCCCCTGGAGAAAAAATGGCAACCCATTCTAGTATTCCAGACTTCCATGGACTGAGGAGCCTGGGGGCTGCAATCCATGGGTTTGCAAAGAGTTGGACAGGACTTAGTGACTAAACACCAAAACCCACAATAACAAGTTTTTTATTTCAACAACTAAATCTGTCATTTCTCTACTTTCCATTTTTCTTTAAAATATGTTCTTTGCTAATACTTTCTCATAGTTCTTCATCATGATTCCATACTTTAGTATTTTAAATATTTTCAACATGGACTTTTTTCAACTAACCTATCTATCTACCATTTATTGTGATTTCTTTTTTCAACTCCTACCATGAGGCAGGTACTTTTTTTAGATTCTGGAGATACGGTTGAGGGCAAAACTGACATAGTCTTTTCCTTCATATTCTGTTCATCCAAATGGAGCTAATACTATTTTTATAAAAAAATATTTAAAGAAATTTACTATGTTATTTACAGATATACATGACCTGCCCCGCATATATTAAGAATGGGACATTCTGGTTAAGTTTATGTGAGCTACTTTTATCAGAGAAGGACAAAAATGTTTTAGTTAGTAGGATAGGATAGAAACTTGTTACACTGCAGCTTTGTGTTTTATGTCAGAATTTTAGCCTGCATTTCATCTAGACTTCTGTCTCTCTTTGCTTCTGAACATTTAAAGCTGTAATTTACAGTGATTTATTAAGTGGTTATAATGATGCTTCCTTTAGTTCTATAATATAAACAAAAAAAGGAGATAATATTCCATTCTCATGGCCAATATAGACACTGCTGTTTGCCTAGAAAACAGTTTATAATTTTATAATAAAAAACTGTAATAAAGTAGTTTATTATATTTTTAATGACAAATACCCAGTTAATAAGCTATAATTCACATTCCATAAAGTACATTATTTTAAAGTACATAATTTAGTGGTTTTGGTATATTTGCAAGTTGTGTAGCAATCACCGTTTTCTGATTAGAATGTTTTCATCACTCCCCAGGGAACCACCTTTCTATTAGCATTTTCCCTTTGTTTCCTCCACCAGCCCTGGCATGCATTGATATCCTTTTCCCTTTATGGTTTTCCCTGTTCTGGTCATTTCATGTAAGCGCAGTTATGTAATATGTGACTTTTTGTAACTGGCTTATTTCACTTAGCATGTTTTCAGGGCTTATTCATGTTATAACATGTATTAGTACTTCATTCCATTTTGTGGTTAAATAGTTTTCCATTCTGTGGTTCTACTACATTTTGTTTATCCATTCAGCCATTCTTGGACATTCATCTTTTCCCATTTTTTGGCTGTTGTGAATAATGTGGCTATGAAAATTTGTGGACAGGTTTTTCATGGATATTTGATTAGTTGATATACCTAGGTCATATTGTAACTTTATGGGTTTCTGTGGGTGGATTAGATTTTAAAGAATATGCCTGTAATGCAAGAGACCCAGGTTCTATCCCTGGTTTGGGAAGATCCCCTGAAGAAGGGAATGGTGACCCACTTCAGTATTCTTGCCTGGAGAATTCTATGGACAGAGGAGCCTCGTGAGCTACAGTCCATGGGGTCACAAAGAGTTAGACAGGATTGAGCGACTGTCACACACACACATACATACACACATTCTGTAATTGTTTATTTTGCTTTTTGAGGAAATACCAATCTGTTTTCCAAATGGTCTGCACTATTTTTTGTTCCCACCAACTATATATGAAGGTGTAATTCCTCCACAGCCTTTGCAACACTTATTGTTGTTTGTCTTTTTATTATAGCTATCTGTAAAAGGTGTAAAATGATATCAAGCTTATTATTTTTAGGAGGAATAAAATAATTTAAAAATCTTGCTTTTTAGGTGCCGTACTCCTTTGTAATGTCCAAGGACTAGCAGTTAATATTGACCCTGTCTTATATACCTGGCTCATTTATCAACCTCAGAAGCGAAGCAGTAAACATATGCAGCAGGTGAGAAGTTTTTATAATTCTCCAAATACCTTTTTCTTATTTAATATAGTTATATATTTCTTAGCTTGGTTTTGTTTATGCAGGTATCAGAATTCTTCTGTCCCCTACTCTACCTGTTTCAAGCAATTTGGCTCTTCAATTTCTATAAAAGAAATTACAGCTCAAAATACACTTACTTGATTGCTAAAGGGACTTGCTCTACAATTGCTTGGAAAGGAGATACTTTAGAGAGAGCAGGTTAGGTAGGCTTATTTTACTGACTTACTTTCCCTCATAGTGCCTACATGTTTCTTCTCAGAGTATATATATGTTCTCTGGCACATAAGAATTGTTCAAGAAATGTTAGCTTTCATTTCATTGTCTCTGCATTTCTTCATCTGTAGATTTTTTTCAACAAACATGCATTGAGTATGCTTAACCCTGGTGTTGGGATGGTTGGTGTGAAAGACTTGCAGTATGAGTTCATTTAAAGGTGTCTAAATTACAAAGTTGGGCTTCCTTGGTGGCTCAGATGGTAAAGAATCCGTCTGTAGTGCAGGAGACCCAAGTTTGATCCCTGGATTGGGAGGGGCTAATTATGGTCCCCAGAATACTTAAATGTAACTCTGTATGTTATATTAGGTATAATTCTGACAGGTGGGTTTTATCATTCCCATTTTAAAGATGAATAAACATATGCTTATTATTGAGATTAATTTGTCTATTTTCACATATCTAGTGTATCACAGAACTAAGAATTTGTGAAGCCAAATTTATGTGGTATTGAATTGTATTTTCCTATTGACTTATTTGAAGTTTTGTAATACTCTACTTGAAGTAGCTTTGTATTTTTTTCTGAAGAAACTTAAAGCTAGTTAATAGGAGAAAATGTATAATTTCAATTTACATAAGAATATAAAAGCTGAACTAAAAAAGTGCAATTTATGTCTTAAGGAGCATCTTTTAATTTTTTTTTTCTTTTAATTTTGTCCTAAATTCCTTTGAAACTTCTACCATCCCTTTCCCATTTCATGCTTCCTTTTATCAAAGTGAAAAGTGAAGGTGTTAGTACTCGGTTATGTCCACCTCTTTGTGACTCCATGGACTGTAGCCCACCAGGCTCCTCTGTCCATGGGATTCTCCTGGTAAGAATAATGGAGTTGGTAGCCATTCACTTCTCCAGAGCATCTTTTCAACCCAGGGATCAAACCCAGGTCTCCTGCATTGCAGGCAGATTCTTTACCATCTGAGCCACTGGAGAAGCCCCTCCTTTTATCAGATAGTTATAAAATTCAGTCCAGTATACTGGGTACTGGGGCTACAGAAATGAAACTCATGGCTGAGACTATTCCTTCCTCTAGAGGTATTTAATATATTTAAGAATATGAAGAAATATAGCAGTAACCCCATTCTTAGTACCTCCCTTGTATCCATAGAGAATTGGTTCTGGCCCTCCCTCCCCTATAGATACAAAAATCCAGGATACATATGTCCCTTGGTATAATAGCCCTTTGTATTTTCAGGTTCCAGATCCACACAAAGTGCTGAGTATAATTGCTATGTTAGATGTATTTACTGGAGAATATGAAAATATAAAAGGAAACATTCTCATATCAGGTGAAGGGTGGGTGTTAAAAGAGGGAATTGACAATTGAGATGAGTATCGTAAGAGTAAGCCAGAAAAAGATCATTTTCAGCTAAAGTTTATCAGCAGAGGCAAAGAACACGGAGTAACTTGGCAAGAAAGGAGCCTTCAGTGTTTCCAGGCATGAGCCAGGTGTTCTTACAGAGAGTAGCAGAAATTGAAAGCCAATTCATAAAATATTTCATTTTATTGGTAAATGTTTGGTTTATTTGTAAACCAGACATTTAAATGTTTAATTTGTAATGGTAAAACTTTATCCTGAAGGGTACAGATGAAGTATAGGAAACTAATATAGACTTGGATTTTAGAAAGTTTAACAAAATAAAAAGTATGGGTAATGGAGAAATTAAGAACAATGACAGGGATGATTTGAGAAAAATTTGTAAACATTTTTCTTACTGAGGTATAATTGACATATAACATTATATTAATTTCAAATAGCAACATAATTCATTATTTGCATATATTACAAAATGATCACCACTGTGAGTCTAGTTAACATCCATCACCACACATAGTTAGCATTTTTTTCCCTTGTGATGAGATTTACTCTGTTCAGTTCAGTTCAGTACGACTCTTTCACTTGGAAATATACAGTGCATATCATTAACTCTGGAGAAGGAAATGGCAACCCACTCAAGTGTTCTTGCCTGGATAATTCCATGGACATGGGAGCCTAGCGAGCTGCACTTCATTGGGTTACAAAGAGGTGACATGAATGAGTCACTGGTGTGCGTGCGTACACACACACACACGCCTTAACTATAGTCCTCATATTGTTCATGATGGTTTATAACTGAAAGTTAGTACTTTGGACTGCCTTTACACATTATACCCCCTTCTCCCCAACCCCCCTGTCTCTGGCAACCACCTTCTCTTTTCTGTATGTATGAATTTGATGTTTGGGGTTTTTTTTTGTATTGTCTTGTTTTATTTTGTTTAGATTCCACATATAAATGTGATTATTTGCCTTTCTTTATCTGACTTATGGCCTCAGGGTTCATCCTTGTTGTCACGAATATCAAGACTCTTCTTTTTTAGGTCTGAATAATATTTCATTGTATTATAAATTTTTCATTGGTTGTCTTATAACTGATATGATTATCTCCAGTTCACCATAGATATGCATGATTGCCAAGTATTGTTCTAGCAGCTTAAATAATGTTTGTTTGATTGATACCAACCACCTTCAAAGATTTTTTTTTTTATTTTTATTACTGTGTTTTATAAGTAGATTTTAGTTAAATATTCCCTGGTGGCTCAGTTGATAAAGAATTTGCCTGCAATTCTTTGATACCTGGGTTTGATCCCTGGGTTGGGAAGATCCCCTGGAGAAGGGAACAGCTACCTACTCCAGTATTCTGGCCTGGAGAATTCCATGGATGAAGGAGCCTGGCAGGCCACACAGTCCATGGGGTCGCAAAGAGTTGGACACAACTGAGTGACTTTCACTCAATTATAAATATATATATATATATATTCTAATTTCAATACTATTGCATTTCATTTAAAACTACAAATATGTAATCCTCATTCACGGATAGAAATAATATTGAGATAAACATTTCTATATTTGCATTTTTCTTTAATTATTCACTTAGAATATATTTTTAGAAGTGTAGTAGTTTCAGGCATGTGGTTTAGCATATTTTAATGTTTTTGTCATACTGCCAGTTTGATTCCAGAATTGGTGTACAGTCTGTTTTCATCAGCACTTTATAGTATTACTATTTTGCTACAGTTTAGCATATCTCAAAAATATACTTTTTAAAATGCTTTTAATCTAGTATTTTAGTCTTACATTTTCTTTCACATGGAGAATTGAGAGAATAGTATAGTTGAACCCTGTGATCTTATTGTTTAGTTTCAATAACTATCAACCCATGACTATTTTTACTTTAAAAATCCGTTGTGTGAAAAAATGCTAATATTCAGAACTAGTGAAAATGTAGAAAATGGACGAACTCATTTGCTACTCTTGTGAGTGAAAATTAATAAATCTAGCAGTATCTAATAAAATTACCCATGACTATACCCTGTATCCCCCAAATTCCACTTTTTGTTAGAGCTGTGTTCTTACAGTGACATTTATATGAGCCTGTGAAGCCATTTGGGCTTCCCTGGTGGCTCAGAGGTTAAAGCGTCTGCCTGGAATGAGGGAGACCCAGGCTGGATCCCTGGGTTGGGGAGACCCCCTGGAGAAGGAAATGGCAACCCACTCCAGTACTGTTGCCTGGAGAATCCTATGGAGGGAGGAGCCTGGTAGCCATGGGGTTGCAAAGAGTTGGACACGACTGAGCGACTTCACTTCACTTCACATGAAGTCATGTATAAGCCTCTTACTGCGTGATTGTTTACAATGGTGTAAAACTGGAGACAACCTAAATAAAGCATGGCACGTTCACATAATGTATTATTTTATTAAATAATAAATAAATACATAATTTTGTTAAAATTTATTAAATAGCTTTTAGTATGAAAGTCTCAAAATTATATTTAATGTAAAAATCAACTTCCTAAGGACATATGCAAAATGAAAGTACTTATATTTGTCCCAATCTACCCTGCATATATATATTATATATTACATGTTTTATATACTATATGTATTCTGTCGAACCCCTGTCTCTGGCATTGGCAGGCAAATTCTTTACCACTGAGCCATCAGGGAAGCTTGCACCCAGAGTCTCAACCACGAACATAAAGATTTTTTTGTTGTCATTCGGTATTTACAATACCGTAGCTTCCATTAGTCTCATCTTCAACTGTTGTGCATGAATTAAATATCACATTATATAGCACATAATTTTTCTCATATATTAATTTTGATTCTAAACTTGATTGTAACTTCCTAGAGTGCTTCATCATATTCCATGCTTATAAATGATGGCCAGGAAATTCAAAGGATTATGAGATCACTAAATGTTAGAGCATAAAGAGATTTTCTAGTAGACATCTCCACCCCCTTATTTTCTAGATGAATAAGTTTAAATTAGACTCACTATTTCTTATCTAGTTGTTAAATACTATCTCCTATTTAGATTTGTATAAATATTATCAGTTTCACTAAATACTTAACAGGAAATTAGATATTCTGTGTTGTGGTGTTTCCCACAAAGCATGTAATTTTTCCATTTTCTGTTTTTCAGTTGTCTTGTCCTTTTAGTCAAAGTAATAGTTTGTAACATGACTTTGCTTTTTCTTATTATATCATATGGTTATATAATGTGCATATGTTCTCATTGAAATATTAATTATAATTTAAGCAATATTAAATAAGCATCAAGTTGGTGAAGCTTGAAGTTGGATCTGTAAAAGTGTGGATGTTGTAGTGTTGAGTATAACATTAGATCACACTGCTGCCTAACAGCCCCCTCCAGATTCATCATCTGATGCAGCTGTATCACAGTTATCATCTGTTGTTTCCCAAACTGCAATTTCCTTCTCAATTTGTGGCTGAAACCCAACATTTGATGATTGTTTTCCACTCAGTTCAACATTGATCTTTGATCCTACAGCAAACTTAAAAATACCTTTTTTTTTTTTTTTTGCCAAAAATCTGACAAGATTGTGTTGGGCGTCATCAGCAGTAACATCAGACTTTATTTCAGTGAATAAAGATGAAACAGCTGCTTTATTGTCGAGATCAGCACTCAGGCATTCAATATAAGATCATAATGTTTTCCAGCTTTTTCTAACTATAGATGTTTTTCTGTGCTTTCTAAATGTGCTGTGGATATCACTTTGTCAGACAAAATATAGAGATTTTTAGCAATTCCCCCCAAGTTGGGCTGTCTTTTTTAATAGTGGACATAATCAGTTTATAGAAGTATTTCCCTGAATATGGCTTTATAAGGATAATTTTTCATTTTCTAGTGATCATAATTTTCAAAGTTAACTTTAGTTTCAATTTGCTTCTGCCATGTTATCTTTATACTACTTACTAAAATTTACATTAAATTTTAATTATTTCCAAGTGCTCTTGGTTTTTGCACAGAATTCTGATTGAGACTGAAATTGTTAAGTGTCCCTGTGGGTATATGTGAGAGAGACAGTGATGAAAAGGGAGGGCAAGAGTGACTGATTGATTGATTTAAAATGATAAAGCCCCATGTATATAGCATGGAGTATGTAGTCAATTATGTCACAGTATCTTTGTATGGTGATAGATGATAACTATACATATCATGATGATCATTTTGTAATGTACAGAAATACCAACTCACTGTCTTGTGCACATAAAGTAACATAAAGATGTACCTCAATTATACTTCAGTTGAAAACAAAATATGTGGACATGGAGGGGAAAATGCTAATGATGGTAATCTCTGAAGGTGGAGATTATGGGTGGTTATTAATTTTAAAAAAAACCTAAATTGTAAACCATTGACCCCACCACGTGAAGGACTTTCTTTAGTAATGCTGTTTATACTTAAGAAATAGTAAATAATTCAGTTTTTCATTTGACTGTCTCCAGCAGCCTGTAATTGCTGTTCCTGTAATTGCTATGCCAATTAGCAGAAGGAAAGAAGATGAGGTGTCTGTTGGAAGTGCACCCTTGGCAAAGCAACAGTCATATCAGGCATCTGAATATGCCAGCAGCCCTGTAAAAACAAAAACCGTAACAGGTATGTGTCAAAACTCTAAAGGATCTGTGATTTCACCTTCCCTCCTAGCTAAGGAGTTATGCGGGCCACATTTTCATGAAGCTGACCAAAGACACAAGACTCCTGGAACAGAGACAAAAGACTTTATTATCTATAGCATTAGCAGTTTTACCAAAGTATTAGCATTTGTGTGTGTGTGTGTGTGTGTCCATGCCCTAAGCCTTATTCCCACAGGGTGGCACAAAGAGGGCTAAGCGATACCTGTATATAGTGGATTATGTTACAGGAGAGAAACCTTAAGCTTTAAATGGGTAAAAGCTATGCCTGCATTTTCTCTGGGGCAAGGAAGGCTCCATATGCGTCTTGCAAGACTGTAAGCAAATCTGCTGTTTGCTCAGGTGAAAGACAATATGTTTGTTTTCTGAGGCTGTACACTGTACAGATATCCTTGAAAATACCACTGGAAACAAAGGTACTCTCTGCCTCTACTTGTGAAAGTAAAGTCGCTCAGTCATGTTCGACTCTTTGCAACCCCATAAACTGTAGCCTACCGAGCTCTTCTGCCCATGGGATTTTCCAGGCAAGAGTACTGGAGTGGGTTGCCATTTCCTTCTCCAGAGGATCTTCCCAACCCAGGGATCGAACCCGGGTCTCCCGCATTGTAGGCAGATGCTTTACTGTCTGAGCCACCAGGGAAGCGCCTCTATTTGTAAGACAGGCAAAAAAAGAGGCCCTTGGAGAATCATCTCCCTGTAGTATGTTTGTTTCTTCTCAAAGTGAATCCTTGCAGTCCACCCTACATCTCAATCCTCTTTCCTCCCCCTTTGCTTACTTTGTTAGCTATATGAGCTATGCAAATATAAAGCATAAATATTCTTTAATAAAACATTATCTTTTATTTCCTTTTATGTAATTTAAAAAACCCATTTGGTGATTTCAAGTAGTGTTTTAAATTTATAATATTATCCCTTAGATATTCAGCTTTATTCCATATAACTCATATATCCCCAGCCATATAAAAAAAGATTTTATATTTTTAATAATCAAAAAACACTTATTGAGTATTTATAATGGGCCAGACTCTGTTGTAAGTATTTTGTGGGTAGAAATATTAATAAGACATGATTGATGCTCTTGAGGAATTTAAAATATGATTATATACACAAGAAGGTTCACGCTAGTGTTTGTTTACAGGAAAAGTTAGTTTCCTTACCATATTTAAAAATAACAATGTTAAAAATAACATTTTTGTGAAGTTTTATTCATATCTTTTATTTTGTGTTCTGTTTCTTAAAATAGTATGTTATGTTTGTTTTATGGAATCATTTGACTTCCACCTGTCAGTATTCACAGGCATTTTGCTTTGTTGAGACTTTTTTTTTTACCAATTGATAAAAAATGACTATGCTTATTTTTTGTATCATAGGAAGATGGTCTATAACTTAAATTGATTTTTTAATATAAAATTAGACATTTCCTTTAGATAGCATGCTAAGTTTTATACTTTAAATCGCTTGATCTGATAATTTACATAATGGTTTATAAATATCAGCTCTTGGTAAATGTCAAGTATCAATTGATAAGTTTAATGTTATAGGCACATTAACCTCCTGCTTTACTATATTTAGTCCTGTTCTTTAAACCACATAATAATTAACTGTTAACGATGAGTAAAGATGATAGAAAATACTTATGTAAATGAAGTTTCATGACATAGAACTATATAGAAAATATTTACTATGCATGGAGAAGTTTTATAGATAAATTCACATTTCTTCAGCTGTCTATCAATTCATTAATGATATTAATATCTGAGATTTATTTTGCTCTCTTGTGGGTGCTGAGTTGCTTCAGTTGTGTCTGACTCTTTGCCATCCTATGGACTGTAGCCCACCAGGCTTCTCTGTCCATGGAATTCTCCAGGCAAGATTGCTGGAGTGAGTTGCCATGCCCTTCTCCAGGGGATCTTTCCCAACCCAGGGATTGAACCTGTGTCTCTGAAGTCCTCTGCATTGGCAGGCATGTTCTTTTACCACTGGCACCACCTGGGAAGCCCCATTTTTGCCTTGTTACATTTTCCCACTTAATTACAAGAAATTAATATTTTAAGACAAACCTTGAACATAATCTCTCATCAGTAATTATTACTTTTTAGAATCTGAAAACATAAACAGCACATTATTCTTTAAAAAAATTAATGCATTTATTTTAAAATTTTTATTGGAGCATAACTGATTTACAGTGTTAGTTTCAGATGTACTAAATAGTGATTCAATTATACGTATATACATATGATCATTCTTTTTCAGACTCTTTTACCATACAGGTTATTTACAGAATATTCATTACAATTCCGTGTGCTATATATAGTAGGTCCTTGTGGGTGTCTATTGTATATTTAGTAGTATATGTGTGTTAATCCCAAACTCCTAGTTTATCCTTTTCCCACACGTTGCCCCTTTGCGGGGGCATAAACTTGTTTTCAAAATCTGTGAGTCTATTTCTGTTTTATAAATAAATCCATTTATCTAATTTTTTAAAAATTGTGTTCCATTCCACGTATAAATGATATCATACAATATTTGTCTTTCCCTGTCTTACTTAACACTAACGATGATAATCTCCAGGTCCATCTGCATTGCTGCAGATGGCATTATTTTCTTCTTTCTTATGGCTTTCTTCTTTCATTATTCATCTTCGTTATCCATTTTTCTGTCAGTAGACGTTTAGATTGCTCTCATGTCTTGGCTATTGTAAATATGCTGCAGTGAACATTGGAGTGTATTATCTTTTTGAATTATGCCCTGGCTATATGCCAAAGAGTGGGATTACTGGATCATATGATATTACCTCACACTGGTCATATTGGCCACCTGGAAAAAGTCTATAAAACAGTACATGCTGAGGAGGATGTGGAGAAAAGGGATCCCTCCTACCCTGTTGGTAGGAATGAAAATTGTTGCAACCACTATGGAGAACAGTATGGAGGGTCCTTAAAAGGCTAAAAGTAAAACTACCATGTGATCAAGCAAATACAATATTCTTTATTTTAAATTATAAATATGAACTTTTGCATTTGAGTTTTGGTTCTTTGCATATGAGTTGTGGATATGAATATTTGCATTTCCTTTCTTTAGTGTTCCCTCATCTCTGGAACCCTTAATTTCCATATCCTGTAGATATTCTCATTATAGTTAATGATGTCTGTATTTCGAGCTACTCAAGCTAGCATAAAAATTGTGTGTGTACATATGTGTGTTTAGTCATATCTGACTCTCCAACTTCACGGACTGTAGCCCACTAACTTTCTCTGTCTGTGAAATTTTTTCTAGGCAGGAATACCAGAGTAGGTTGCCAATTCTTACTGCAGGTAATCTTCTTGACCCAGGGATCAAACCCAACATCTCTTGCATTGGCGGGCAGATTCTTTACCACTATGCCACCTGGGAAGCCATACAATTAGCAGTTATCAAACTAATGTACTTGCCTTGTTTATGGACTATTGGCTTGTATAGATGGTAAAAAGCTGTGGATATACCCTTTCTAGTTTATGACCAATGTATTGTGCTCTTTGGATGCCCACCATTTTCAGTTCTCAGGAAACCTTGTTGGTATTCTCTTTGTTGTTGAGTGCTCTGTATTAATCATTTTCTTTGCTTAGAATTATGTTTCAAAATTTTCTGTTTTCTAGAAAGAGACTGATAGACTTAGAGAATGAACTTGTGTTTGCTGTGGGGAGGGTTAGGGGAAGGGATATTTACTGATTTTGGAATGGACACATGCTCACTGCTATGTAAAATGGATAACCAACAAGGCCCTAGGATATAGCACATGGCACTCTGCTCAATGTCATGTAGCAGCCTGGATGGGGGAGTGTGGTGGAGATTGGATACACGTTTATGTATGCCTGAGTCCCTTTGCTGTTCACCTGAAACTATCACAACATTTTAAACTGGCTATATCCCAAAACAAAATAAAAATAATTTTCTATTTTATTTTTAATTAGAGTAGACAATTCCTATATCGCTTTTAATTTAAAAATTGAGTCCTTTAAATGTGTCACTCAGTCAGTTAGTCACTCAGCCGTGTCTGATTCTTTGCAACTCCATGAACTGCAGCACGACAGGCCTCCCTGTCCATCACCAACTCCCAGAGTTCAACCACACTCACATCCATTGAGTCGGTGATGCCATCCAGCCATCTCATCCTCTGTTGTCCCCTTCTGCTCCTGTCCCCAGTCCCTCCCAGCATCCGGGTCTTTTCTAGTGAGTCAACTCTTCGCATGAGCTGGCCAAAGTACTGGAGTTTCAGCTTTAGCAGTCTTTCCAATGAACATCCAGGACTGATCTCCTTTAGGAAGGACCAGTTGGTTCCCCTTGCAGTCCAAGGGACTCTCAAGTCTTCTCCAACACCACAGTTCAAAAACATCAATTCTTCGGTGCTCAGCTTTCTTCACAGTCCAAGTCTCACATCCATACATGACCACTGGAAAAACCATAGCCTTGACTAGACGGACCTTAGTCGGCAAAGTAACGTCTCTGCTTTTGAATATGCTATCTAGGTTGGTCATAACTTTTCTTCCAGGGAGTAAGCGTCTTTTAATTGCATGGCTGCAGTCACCATCTGTAGTGATTTTGGAGCCCTAAAAAATAACATCTGCCACTATTTCCACTGTTTCCCCATCTATTTCCCATGAAGTGATGGGACCAGATGCCATGATCTTAGTTTTCTGAATGTTGAGCTTTAAGCCAACTTTTTCACTCTCCTCTTTCACTTTCATCAAGAGGCTTTTTAGTTCAGTTCCTCTTCACTTTTTGCCATAAGGGTGGTGTCATCTGCGTATCTGAGGTGATTGATATTTCTCCTGGCAATCTTGATTCCAGCTTGTGTTTCTTCCAGCCCAGCGTTTCTCATGATATACTCTGCATAGAAGTTAAATAAGCAGTGACAATATACAGCCTTGATGTACTTCTTTTCCTATTTGAAACCAGTTTGTTGTTCTATGTCCAGTTCTAACTGTTGCTTCCTGGCCTGCATACAGATTTCTCAAGAGGCAGGTCAGGTGGTCTGGTATTCCCATCTCTTTCAGAATTTTCCACAGTTTATTGTGATCCACACAGTCAAAGGCTTTGGCATAGTCAATAAAGCAGAAATAGATGTTTTCCTGGAACTCTCTTGCTTTTTCCACGATCCAGCAGATGTTGGCAATTTGATCTCTGGTTCCTGTGCCTTTTCTAAAACCAGCTTGAACATCAGGAAGTTCACGGTTCACGTATTGCTGAAGCCTGGCTTGGAGAATTTTGAGCATTACTTTACTAGCATGTGAGATGAGTGCAATTGTGCGGTAGTTTGAGGATTCTTTGGCATTGCCTTTCTTTGGGTTTGGAATGAAAACTGACCTTTTCCAGTCCTGTGGCCACTGCTGAGTTTTCCAAATTTGCTGGCATATTGAGTGTAACACTTTCACAGCATCATCTCTCAGGATTTGAAACAGCTCAACTGCAATTCCATCACCTCCACTAGCTTTGTTTGTAGTGATCATTCCTAAGGCCCACTTGACTTCACATTCCAGGATGTCTGGCTCTAGATGAGTGATCACACCATCGTGATTATCTGGGTCATGAAGATCTTTTTTGTACAGTTCTTCCGTGTATTCTTGTTACTTCTTCTTAATATCTTCTGCTTCTGTTAGGTCCATACCATTTCTGTCCTTTACTGAGCCCATCTTTGCATGAAATGTTCCCTTGGTATCTCTAATTTTCTTGAAGAGATCTCTAGTCTTTCCCATTCTGTTGTTTTCCTCTATTTCTTTGCATTGATCGCTGAAGAAGGCTTTCTTATCTCTCCATGCTATTCTCTGGAACTCTGCATTCAGATGCTTATATCTTTCCTTTTCTCCTTTGTTTTTGGCTTCTCTTCTTTACACAGCTATTTGTAATTACCACTATTTTAATTATTATTTACATTGTATCATAAAGTATAATGAATTTGTTAAGTTTTTCATATGCTTTTACAAACCTTTTTTCTTATTATTTTTGTTTTACTTTTACCATCTTAATTTTAACCTTTTTAAGTGTACAGTTCAGTTTTGTTAAGTACAGAGATGGTACCCTACTCATAATAGTTTTTGACTTAAGATTTTTCGACTTTATGATACTGTGAAAGCCATATGCATTCCGTAGAAGCTGTACTTTGAATCTGAATTTTGATCTTTTTTGAGACTAGCAATATGAGGTAGAATTCTCTGGTAATGCTGGGCAGAGGTAGTGAGCCACACCTTTCAGTCAGCCCTCTGACTGCCAGAGTAAAAAACAATAGACTCACAGCCATACAACTATTTGGTTTTTACTCTCAGTACACTATTTAATAAGTTACATGAAATATCCAACAGTTTAGAATCAAATAGGCTCTGTGTTAGATAATTTTTCCTGACTGTAGGCTAATACAATCTCTTGGGCACATTTAAGATAGGCTAGATTCAGCTCTCGGAGAAGGCAATGGCACCCCACTCCAGTACTTTTGCCTGGAAAATCCCATGGATGGAGGAGCCTGGTGGGCTGCAGTCCATGGGGTCACTAAGAGTCGGGCATGACTGAGTGACTTCACTTTCACTTTTCACTTTCATGCATTGTAGAAGGAAATGGCAACCTACTCCACTGTTCTTGCCTGGAGAATCCCAGGGATGGGGGAGCCTGGTGGGCTGCCGTCTATGGGGTCGCACAGAGTTGGACATGACTGAAGCGACTTAGCAGCAGCAGCAGGCTAAACTCTGAAGTTCAGTAGGTTAGGTATATTAAATGCATTCTCAACTCAAGATAGTTTCACTCTGTGACGGGTTGATCAAGACATAACCCCATCATATGTTGAGGAGAATGTGTATTCACAGTGTTGTGAAATGCTCATTTTAATTATTTAACTGAATTTTACAAGTAGTTCTCTGTCTGTGAATTTATGCCTGAATTCTTATTGAAATAATCTTTTTGGTTTTGTATTTGCAACCTCAGGCCCAAAGTTGGTCTTAAGTTCATCCCCAAGTTATGAGGGTAGTGTTAGTGGTAAAGAACCCACCTGCCAACACAGGAGACGTAGGAAATATGGATTCGATTCTTGGGTCAGGAAGATCCCTTGGAGAAGAAAATGACAACCCTCTCCTGTATCCTTGTATGGGGAATCCCATGGGCAGAGGATCCTGGCAGACAGTCCATTCGGTCACAAAGAGTCAGACACGACTGAAGCTACTTAGCACACACACAGCACACACATTATGTAGCAGTTCTGGCATGTGAACACCAAGGTTTGGTGATACTGCACCGGGTTTGATTTTGCTTTTTAATTATTTATCAAGAAGCACACATCCTCTTCCAGTCTCAGTGAAACTGACTTAAGTTGGCTGCAGGGGGAACACGTACTTGATGGCTGGAAATGTGTTGACAGCAGAACAGCTCTATTGCAGTGACATAGGCATGTAGGGCAGGCCAAGTCAGAGTGAAAGCATGTTTCATGTGAAGATATTATCACAGAATTCGAAATAATCTTCTAGAGAATCTGTGTATCCTTCAAAACAAAGAAGCCATTCAAAGTTAAGACATCTGTCTATCCTATGTTTTGGAAACGTTATGAATGTTAATTTGGAATTCTTGATGAAATTGTCTGATGTCTGCAATGGAGATGAAAACTAAAAAACAGTATCCTTCATAAATGATAGCTCTTTAAAAAATACTAGCCATTTTCATCTTACATGTTTATGTACCGCTGAAGTCTGAAGTACTATAAGTACTTTAAAATAATAGAAGGACTTTTAAATTGACTCCTTAAATACTACCAATTACAATGAACATGAAAAACTTAATTGGCCAATGTCTGTTGGCCAGAGGAGCTTTAGTTTCTAGCGAATGAATGGAAGTTGAATATGTAGAGACAGCCTCTGTATACCACTCTTTCATGAAATTTGACTGTACTGAAACTTGGGCATTTCAGTAGTTATAGTGAGGGAAGTGGGAGAGAAGAAAAAATTAGAACTACAGTAAAGTTTATAATTTATACAGTGAGATTACAGATAAAGTAGATATAAGATCTTATAAGCAGGTATAAGCTTTATCAGAGAATTGCCACTTTGAGAAAAATGTAAGAAGATAAAGTATATCATTATATGTCCGTTTAGTTAATTATCTCTGCAAATAAGTATTGATGCAGGATAAGTACTGATTTCCTTGCATTGCTTCAGAGAATGTAAGAGATTAGTAAATGTATACTTTTTTAAGGCAAGCTCCTTGGTTTTCACATACAAGGAATTGCTCCTTATAAGAAAATAAAACATGATATTACACTTTGCCAAATATTTTTTATTAGTTTATCAGTTTAACATTTTATCTAAGCTTGAAATTCCTTCATCTAAAAAATCATTCTATCCAAGGCAGTATAACTTGTAGGATGGGTTTAAGGAGGGACATTTCTAATTTTTGCTAATACTAGTTGATCCTGAAGGTGCTGGTATATTCTGGATTCTAATTTTGTAATAATTTTTGATTGTAAGTAAAATGGAGCACACTAATATAATTATTCAACTAAATCTGCTTAAGTGAAATGAAGTCACTCAATTGTGCCTGATGCTTTGCAACCCCATGGACAGTAGCCTGCACCAAGCTCCTCCATCCATGGGATTTTTTAGGCAAGAGTACTGGAGTGGGTTGCCGTTTCCTTAAGTCATCCTTACTATGAGTAAGCTTGAATGTTGAGCACATATATTCCTAATTATAGTATGGAATTAGTATCCATGTACAAGAAATATATTTTTGTGGATATATGTATATTAGAAGTTGCTCACTTTAATCATGTAATTTAGCATAAAATTCCATTCTTTTATGATTAATTAGATATTTAGTTTGATAGGAAAATATTAAAGCGTGAGAATACACACTAATACATAATGTGTAATTGATTTTATTGTCTCGGGGTAAAATGTGGATCTCAAAAATTTTCCCCTTATAGAATAAAGAAAGGTTTAAAATAAAATGAAGTTTATCTTATGAAGTATGTTTACAATAAAATAAATTAAAAATATTTAGGAAGTAATCAGAGAACTTAATGAAATATAAATTTATTAAAATGCTCTTTTCCCTTTTTTACTTTGTAAGAGAATTTATTTGTAAACCTAAAACTTGTGGGAAAAACTATTAGCAGTCTATAGATTTAAAAATTCTACTTAATATTCACATTAACTTATACATTGTTTCTGTGCTACCTTGGGTAATAAACTATTCTGTGCTATTCTGGGCAGTAATTTATAATGAGACAGTTTGTAAGCTTACTTTGCTAAAGGATTCCAATAGTTGCCAGATGATCATATGATATTTTAGCTATCGTCCAGATGGCTCTAACTATAGCCTAATTTTTTAACATTTGATTTTTATGTTTCATGCACATCCCTTGATCACTTGATGATATTTTATGGACGTGTCTGATAATTGCTCTACTCACTTGGCAAGACTGCATACCTGAATTTCTGGCACTGCTAGTGTTCATATGAGGAGTCCTCAAGTAAATCATAGGCTCTGTTAAAAAATGTAATTTATACATTTTTAACTGTGTCCTATGTGTCCAGAAGAATGCTTCTAATGTTTGCTGATTCATTTCAAGAATGTGTTAAGTTTGTTAAAGAAACTAGGTTTATTAATTTTTATATGTAAATGTACTATGGTTTGTATAGCACGCTCATAATGTCTTTTCTTCTTGAAACCTCAGTTCTCAAGAATTAGACCAGTCATTATTTCATATTTAATTAAAAAAAAAAAATACTTGTTTCCTTACCTCCTTGACCTTTTTTTTTTTAATTTTTCTGAGACAGTAAGAGGAAATTGATGTATGGTTTCTTTTAATATGTCCAAGTTTAACTCTCATTTTTACTTTGAAAGTAGAATATAGACTTCACTGAATTTTGTCAGAGGAGATAGCTTTTAAAAAATTTCTTTTTAAATGGAGGATAATTCCTTTACAATGTTGTATTAGTTTCTGCTATACAACAGTGTGAATCAGCCATAAATATACATAGATCCCCCCACTCTTGACCTTCCCTTCCACCCTCTACGCCCATTTCACCCCTCTAGGGTGAGACCACCGAGGACCTGGTTGAGCTCCCTGTGTTATAAAGGAACTTCCCACTAGATATCTGTTTTATAAATGGCATTGTATACATTTCAGTGCTACTTTCCAGAGAAGATAGATGGTAAATCATTTAAATATTGACAAGGTACTTTTACATTCTCCATCGTATTGGAGTTAGTTTACTCACTAACTCACTAATTATTGTCCTCAGTACCTTACTCCTTTGCCTTTTAAATGTCCTAACCCAAGTGTGGAATGTTGACTGTATAACATATAGACTAAATCACACACATTTCTGTTTTTATAGGAATAACATAAGTGAATTTTGAAGGTATTGCATGCATGAATGGAGGGCAGGGTGAAAAATAATTTAGAAGATCAAGACATGGGATGCATAAGATTGCAAACTTTATAGCAGGTGTTCATTTGTTTTGTTTCTCAACCTATAGTTTATTCACGTGGGGAAAAGGAATTGGAGGTGTTCTGTTATATATAGTTTTGAAAATAAAGTTCTACCTTGCAGAATTTATTAATTTTGAAACTGTTTCATTGTAAACAGTTTTTAAGCAGATTCATTAATTAGAATTATAACAGAATTTAAAATTTGTCAGTTAATTTTGAAGTTCTTTGAGAACATATGGTGATATTAAGTACATGGAAAGGTTTTAAAATGTATGGTCTTCTTTGGAAATGAGTTATTCTAATATTTTATACAAACTGGCAAGAATTCAGCAAAAATTCAACCGAATTGTTTTGTATGCAGTCTTTTTTCCCTTCTTTTGCAGTCAGAACAAGATTATAGTTTCCAGATGAAATTCTGAATGTCACATAGTGATGACATATATTTTCCTGGTTGGCTCGGCATGAGATGCAATTTTGCATGCCATGTCACGCTGACTTGCAGAATCCAAAAGCCATTATTTCCCAAGGGGCTTTCAGGAGTGATAGTATCAAATGTAGTTTGTATTTTAATGAAAAGTCTCAGGCATCATTGCAGTTCTTATGGCAAGTTGCTTAAAGATTTATATATTACCCAAACTCCAGAAATTTTAAAATAACATTACTATGTAAAGGTCACATTTTCTTTAGGTTATTTAATTTTATATTGCCAAACAGTGAGTGAGTGAATGTCGTTCTGTCATGTCCAACTCTTTGTGACCCCATGGACTGTACAGTCCATGGAATTCTCCAGGCCAGAATACTGGAGTGGTTAGCCTTTCCCTTCTCCAGGGAGTCTCCTCAACCCAGGAATCGATCCCAGGTCTTTCACATTGCAGGTGGATTCTTTGCCAGCTGAGCCACCAGGGAAGCCCATGAATACTGGAGTGGGTAGCCTGTCCCTTCTCTAGCATATCTTCCCAACCCAGGAATTGAACTGGGGTCTTCTTCATTACAGGCAGATTCTTTACCAGCTGAGCCACCAGGGAACCCCATTGCCAAATAGAGTTGCCTAAAACCATGATCAGTGTGAAATATAGATGAAGAATTATGAAGGTATAGTAGGAAAACTAGGAGGTTAGTGACAGAAATAAATGGTTTTAACCCAGTTCCCCTCCCTTGTTAAGCTAACCTCAGATAGCCGCAATTTATTCATTTATAATATGGTAATAAGTATAATCAACTATCTCACAGTTTTAAGTCTTAAGTAAGATATGTGAAAGTTCTGTATATGTGTATGGTAAATGCAATTCAGATAAAACATACGATCACATCTTTTATGTTTGCATTTTTAGAGGAAAGGTACAAACTTCAAGCAAAGTGAAGCTTATTTTATTTATTAGGTTTTGACACTGCAGTGTAGTTTTATTTTTTCTTGTTTATTTGATCATAACATTCTAAAGCTGACTTAAAACCCAATATTTCCATTTATGTCTATATAATAACATTTATTTCATACTGATGATCTTTCTATTTTATATTTGCTTTTACTAACTTGCTTTATTGCTTCTTTTCTTCTATTTCCTTCTTTTTTTTTTAAGGTGTCTCAGGTTCAGTTCCTTGGACAGCTTTTGGATATCTTACAGGTCCTTAAAGCCAAACTTGAATCAAATCTGTACAACTCTGTACCTCCCCTTGCCACCATTGCCCATGTTGGTCAAGGCTGAAACCCAGGACTCATCTTTAGTATCTCCTTGCCCTATCTGTTCTGCTTCCAAGTTATTCTTAGTGTTTTTGTTTCAGTCTGTTTGTATGCTGCTTCCTAGTCAGAACTGTATAATTCTTATACAGGATAATGTAAGGGTATCCTGATTAGTCTCCCTAGTGTCGTTTCCAGATTATTTTATCGTCTGTTGTCTAGATGACAGCAAGAGTCATCTTATTAAAAATCTAAATTGGATCGTTTTGTTCCCTACTTCAAATGCTTTTGTGACTTCCTGTTGCACTTAAGGTAGAATCCAAACTCCTTATCGAGGCTGACAAGAGTTGGGGCTGATCCTCTCTGTAGGCTTCTTTCATTTCATCTCTTGTCATTTTGTGTTGCATTGATCACCTTTCACTTCTTCAAATACTGCATGCTTTTTCTGGCCTGGGATCTTTTGCATGTTCTGTTTCTATTGCTTCCATTGCTGTTTTCATAACTATTAAGTTTTTATTTAAATGTTATCCTCTCAATAAAGAAACTTTTCCCTTTCTGTCTTTCTAAAATAGGTCTGTGCCATTCTTCCAAGCTTCCCTACCTTAGGACCTCTTTTCTGTCCTCATAATGCTTATCATACTGTATCTGACTTACTCACATTTGTATTCCCAGAATCTAACAGCTATTTCTGGCATTGGCAAATTAAGTAAGTAATTGCTTCATGAATGAATAAATTCTATTTCTTTAGTTACTTTTATTTAGGGACTTAGTAATCACATTCCTTACCCTTATTTACCTTCCATCCTTTATTGACTTAAACTGACATCCTGCAACTTTTCAAGTTAGCTCCCACATTCCCCAGGGATATTTCTCAAATATTTGGGAGAGGTAGCAGCTTATATTTTTCTTACCTTTTGCAAGAAGTGTATTTCTTTCAGTGACATCAAAGTCATTATTAGGATTATGAGTGAGTTAACAACTTCTTTTCTGCAGCTATGCATTTGTGGTGCAGGCTCAATCACTAAGTCATGTCTCACTCTGTGACCCCATGGACTGTAGCCCGCCAGGCTCCTGTCCATGGAATTCTCCAACTAAGAATACTGGAGTGGGTTGCCGTTTCCTTCTCCACATAATGATAAAATTTTCTAAAATAGGTCTGTGCTACCTCTCCATTTAGTAAGTTTGTTATTCATTCATTTCTGTCTCTCCAGTGTAAGCTCCTCAAATACAGCTTTTGGTGTGTAGTGACTTGAAGTATCACTTAACAGTCAGGTAATGGTGTCCAATCTGCTTGATAATATTAACATTTATTAGATGGTTTTATTTTCAAATTGTAATAACATTATTTATACAACACTAATATTCTCTATCAGTAGATTTTAAAAATTTGACCGTAAGCAGCTTTTGTGGAAACCTTTGGTATCCATGGTTTCAAGGAGTTTTAAAATTTGGCCTGCATTTTTAAAAATTATTTATATTTTTAGAATTTATTTTCTTAGAGCAGTTTTAGGCTTGCATTTAAATTGAGTGTAAGGTTCAGAGATTTCTCACATATCTACTGCCCCACACATGTGTAGTTTCCCTCATTATCAAAACCCCACCAAAGTGGTACGTTGTTACACTTCATGCATTTATACTGATCCCATCATTATCATCCAAAATCCTTATTTCTCATTAGGGACCACTCATGGTGTAATCAGAGAAGGCAATGGCACCCCACTCCAGTACTTTTGCCTGGAAAATCCCATGGATGGAGGAGCCTAGAAGGCTGCAGTCCATGGGCTCGCTAGAGCTGGGCACCACTGAGCGACTTCACTTTCACTTTTCACTTTCATGCATTGGAGGAGAAAATGGCAACCCACTCCAGTGTTCTTGCCTGGAGAATCCCAGGGACGGGGGACCTGGTGGGCTGCCGTCTATGGGGTCGCACAGAATTGGACACGACTGAAGTGACTTAGCAGTAGCAGCAGCAGCATGGTGTAATATATTCTTCTGTTTGAACAAATGTATAATAACATATATCCTCCAATGGCACCCCACTCCAGTACTTTTGCCTGGAAAATCCCATGGATGGAGAAGCCTGGTAGGCTGCAGTCCATGGGGTCGCTGCGAGTTGGAAACGACTGAGCGACTTCACTTTCACTTTGCACTTTCATGCATTGGAGAAGGCAATGGCAACCCACTCCAGTATTCTTGCCTGGAGAATCCCAGGGACGGGGGAGCCTGGTGGGCTGCCGTCTGTGGGGTCGCACAGAGTCGGACACAACTGAAGCGACTTAGCAGCAGCAGTGATATACAGAGTAGTTTCATTGCTGCCAAAATTCTTTGCTCTGCCTGTTGCTCTTCTCTCCTTAACTTCTGTGCTAATCTTCTTATTATCTCCATAGTGATGCTTTTTCCAGATTGTCACATAGTTGGAAGCGTTCAGTATGTAGCCTTTTCAGATGGGCTTCTTTCACTTAGAAATATGTATTTAAATTTACTCCATGTGTTTTTATGGCTCATTTCTATTAATGAATAATAATCTATTTTCTAAGTGTACCACAGTTTATCTAGCAGCTCACCTTCTAAAGGACATCTTGGTTGCTTCCAGGTTTTGATAGTTATGAATAAAGCTTCTGTAAACATCTGTGTGCATAGTTGGATATGGTTGGTCTACATGTAATTTAGTTATTTAAATTGGCAGAGTTCTACAATAAGTTTCTGTCGCCATATTCTTCTCATATCTGCTAAGATACGAAAGAATAACTGTAAGGTCCAGGTGAGTGGAAAGTAAATTAAGGTGTGTTTTATTTTAACATGGGGCTTCCCTGGTAACTCAGGTGCTAAAGAATCCACTTGCCATGTGGGAGGACCACGGTTTAATTCCTGGGTTGGGAAGATCTCCTGGGGAAGGGTTAGGTTACCCACTCTAGGATTCTTGGGCTTTCCTTGTGGCTCAGATGGTAAAGAATCCATCTGCATTGTGGGAGACCTTGGTTCTGACTCTGGGTTGGGAAGATCCTCTGGAGGAGGGCATGGCAACCCACTCCAGTATTCTTGCTTGGAGAATTTCATTAACAGAGGAGCCTGACAGGCTACAGTCCATGGTGTCGCAAAGAGTCGGACATGACTTACTGTTGTAAAACATTAATTCTGAAATATACAGTAAAAAGTTAAAAACCTCCTTCCCTCATACAATTCCATTTTACTGTCTTCAAAGGTAACCTCTGTGAGGGGTTTGTATTTTACCTCTCTGTCAATTCAGTTCAGTCGCTCAGTCGTGACCGACTCTTTGCAACCCCATGAATCGCAGCAGGCCAGGCCTCCCTGTCCATCACCAACTCCCGGAGTTCACTCAGACTCGTGTCCATCGAGTCAGTGATGCCATCCAGCCATCTCATCCTCTAACTCTGTGTTAGTGAGATAAATAAACACATGCTCAACCTCACATACTGTTTTAAAAACGTGGATTAAACTACAGAAATGCATGTATTTTTATATCACAGTGTATCAAAAATATGATTCTGTCATATGTTGAACTGTTCCTCATTTTTAAATGATTGAATTATAATCCTTATCACAAGTATTCCAAAGTTAATTCAACCATATCTTTTTTGATGGATAGATTAATTGCTTAGCATTTTCTTCCTCTCCTTTCTCCTCCTTCCTTCTCTCCCTTTTTTTCACTATTTCAGATAATACTGCTGATACTAAACATTTTTCAAATTATTGATATGAATATCACATGGCATGTTTTAGTATTTCTGTAGCATAGGTTTTTAGAAATGAAATTACTTTGTAGAAAAACTTGCATGTTTAAATATCCTATCTTGTAATTTCATTCTGCAAGCTATCCTTATATTCCCAGTGTATGAAACATTCTAACAAAGGGCTTCAACAATGTCAGATGTTTTTAAAAACAGAAAAACTGTTTAAAATGTTTGCCACCATGACAGTTGAAAAGAATATCTGATTGTTGCCTTAATTTTTATTTTATTATTAGGAAAGTTGATCATATCTTAGTAAGTTTTTTGGCCAAATTATGTTTTATATGAATTATTTGTTCATATTTTTTCCATTTTTTGTTGTTTATCCATATGACACTTTGATATCTTCATTTGAACTTGTAATGGGAATCTTAGCCTGATAGGTATAAAACTATATTTCCTTTTCCTCTCCCGTCTAGTGCTATTCTTCCAGGTGATCAAATATAAAACCTTGGAGTTATCCTTGCTTTACTTTTCTCTCTTATGGTAATTTTAATCCATCAGTAAATTTGTTGGCTGCATCTTTGAAAACAATACAGAAATTCCCCATTCTTGTTAGCTCTATTGCTACTACCACCTCTCACAACTTGTCTTCTTGTTTTAATATTTATGTAGACCGTTGTCTACATAGTAGCCAGAAAAATTCTCTCAAAATATGTCCATTAATTTCAAGACTGTTTAGAGTCCTATCCTGTCTCCCTCAAAATAAAACCCAACCTCCTTTCCATGGCCTGTGTAAAGCCCTCTATGATTTGGTCCCTCTTGGTACCTCTGACCTCATCTCTTGCTTCTCTCATTCTTACTCTGTTCTAACCATCCTCGCTTTTGTGTGGTTTCTTGAAAATCCTAAGTACACTCCCATCTTGGTGCTTTGCAGTGTTGTTCCCATCTGCCTAGAATGCTCCAACTCCATGGATCTCTCTCCATCTGTTTTTTTTTACAAACATTTTTTGAATGTTTCTAATGTGTATAATGTGGTAGGCTATGGTATTATTAGTATGAGAATAAAAAGTTTATGTTCCATGCCCTTAAGATACTTTGAATCTACTATAAATGCATGTATGTGAACCAAATAGAGCGGAAAGGGAAAGTATGAGTAGATAATAGCACTTGTCATTCTCATAGTGATGAAGTGGTAGCACTTACTTTGGAGACTATCCAATGATTATCAAATATAGCTTAGTAAAAGTCTTGAAAACCAAGATCTGAGTCATTTATTTTATGGTATTTAAAATAGCACCCTATTAATTATATGTATGCAGTACACAAAAATGTAACATACATAGATGTCCACATATATTATTATAAATTATTTGATTTCTGAAATTTTCATTATAAGAATTATTGAAGTTCTCTAAGTTCTTTGTTTTAGATGAAGAAAATTCTTATAACATCTGCCTGGCTTTTATGTGATCAGTTCTTTTGAAAGTGAAAATGAAAGTGTCAGTTGCTCAGTTGTGTCCAAATCTTTGTGACCCCATGGACGGTAGCCCATCAGGCTCCTCTCTCCATGGAATTCTCCGGACAAGAATACTGTAGTGGGGTAGCCATTCCCTTCTCCAGGGAATCTTCCCAACCCAGGGATCAAACCTGGGTTCCTGCATTGGAGGCAGATTCTTTACTGTCTGAGCCACTGAGGAAACCCAGTGCTTCTTTTGCTTACTATCAAAACCAGTGTTTTAAGTAGAGAGATACTATGAGTAAGCTTTTATTCTTAGGAAAATTCACATTTGGGAAGACATTTTCTATTAATTCTGGATGAAGGAAGTTCAGTTTTCTATTTCGATAAGATTTTTATTTATATTTAACTTCATACTGAGAAATGAACAGATTGTTAGGTTATAATTAAGTAAATTTTCACAATGTAAACACATCCCTGTATTCAAAATAGAGCATTACTGTTACTCCATAAACTGACATCCCAGTCATCAATCTCTGAAAAAGAGTCATCTTCACTCTCTTAACTATTAACAGATTTTTTTTTGATTTGGATAATTGTAAAAATGAGTAATTCTTTCAGTAAATATGATCTAATATATTTTATAATCTCACATTTTTAAAATTTTAAACACGGGAAGAAGTAATAGTGGAAATATTTTCTGTATATTTTTGTGACACTTCCTGGTACATTTCTATTAAATCATCCTACCTGTTCTTATTCTTAGAATCCAGACCATTGTCAGTTCCTGTGAAAGCTGTGCTGACTGTAACTGAAGGCTGTAGAAGTCCTGAAGAAAGAATGAAAGAGTTTATTGGAGTAGTATGGAATGCAGTTAAGAGTCTAACACTGCAGGTAAAATGAAAGTTAGAAATACCATGGTTTAATTTCTCTGTTGCCGTTTAATTTTCAGTGTTTTTAAGATCAATAAAAATATTCTCATTGGTGACACTCATGTATACAACCTCACTTTCACAATTTAAATGAAAATTATTGGTACTCTTTGCAGATTAATAACAAAATGATATGAAACGCATATGCTCTNTTACCTAATTATTTTTCCTAGCTAACTATATATTAAATATGAAAATATTTATTATAACTATTGTTACTAAATTTTCTTATCACTTTTAAATATACAGAATTTAATCTTACTGAATTACACATCTTCCAGATCATGTTTTAACTGATAGAAATACTCAATTAAATCCTTATCTCCATTTAAAAGGACCTGGGTAAGGGTACTGCAATCATTTTAAAGTTTTCAGATAGACTACTTTTTCTTGAGATAAGATGACAGACTGGTAATGGAGCCATATTTATAGAATTTTATGTGTACCAGATAGTAATATCTAAGTATTGGGACCTTCCACTTCTATTCAAGGTGTCGACAATTGCAGAAGAATATTGCTCCCACCTTATGAACAAGAAAGAGCAAGGTAGATCTGCAAAATTATGCCAGGATGCTTCACCCACGTAAACTGGAAGATAATGCATATGTGCTGTTCTTAGCTGCTAGGTTTGTGGTAATTTCTTATGCTGTATAGAAAAGTGATCCAAACAAACTATGCCTAGCTATAATACAGTTTGATAAGTATAATGAAGACTTTTAAAATCACTTTTTAGAAATAACATCTAAAAACATATCCAATTCCTTGGTATCAGTATGTGAATATGATTAATTCACATGGTGACCCTTGAATAACATGGGTTTGAATAATACAGGTCCATTTATACATGAATTTTTTTTTTTGATACTTTAGTACTTCGTGATCTGTGGTTGGTTAAACCCTTGGATTCAGAACAGTGAATACAAAGGGTAGACGGTAAAGTTATATATGGAGTTTCTGCTGCGAGCGGTCAGTGCTGTTCTAGGGTCTACTGTATTTAAAGTACTATTTAATACAAGAGCCGGTGACCTAGGTTTTGGCAATCTATTGCAGCCTCTCTATTTTTGAGCATGATACTTAAATAAAATTAAGAGAAGAAGGGGAGAGAGAAAGTATGTTTTGTTATTCTTTTATTGTTGTTTTAACTCTCAGCTGAAAGGAAAAATGACTGTCCACAGGTAGCAGCTGTGTCCTACAATCTCTGCCAGCATGAGGCGTTATGCTATTAATATTATCCTAGTAACTCATTTTGTTGACTTACTTGTGTTCCTCTCTAGTGGTTCCTCTGATGCATTGATGGCATCAGATGAGACAGGAAGGTGAGACTCCATGAATGCAGGAAATATTCAGTGCCTTTACATTGACTTCCCTGGTGGCTCAGATGGTAAAGCGTCTGCTTACAACGCGGGAGACTGGGTTTCAATCCCTGGAAGATCTCCTTGAAAAGGAAATGGCAACCCACTCCATTATTCTTGCCTAGAAAATCCCATGGACGGAGACGCCTGGTAGACTACAGTCCATGGGGTCGCAAAGAGTCGGACACGACTGAGAGACTTCACTTTCATTGATTGAGACTGATTATAGAAGCAGAAAATAGACAATATTCCTAAGATGTTGCTGAATATTTATAGTCAGTGTTACTTTCTTTAGTCTATGTTCTTTTTCATTATATATCACCCAGTCCTTGTATTAACATGAACCATGGCGCATAATAGAGCAAACTAGACTAGGTGTGGTTTTGCTTCTGATGACTATATTTATTCACTTAACTATATGTAGCTTTTCTTATGATAAAATCTTTAATCTCAGGGGAGATACGTTGCTGATGGGGATGAGGGAGATACCTGGGCAGTTGTATCTCAGTTTTATTCATTTTTTCTGAAGTTGGTCAACCTCAATCTGTATTCTTAGCTTACTCTGTGGTCACAAGAAAATATACTTAAGTTTTTTATTTCTTTTCTTTCTGTATAATGCCTTACTAACCGTTCTGTGTTCCGCTAATTTTACTGAGTGATCTAACACATTATTTCTACTATTTAAATGACCTATGAAATACATGCTTTTTTCCCTGATGAGTAATACCCATCATCTTTTTATGTGTTATTTTGTAATCTTCTGAAAAGAGTAATCTATGGTATATTTTGTTGTTCTTCAGTTGCTAAGTTGTATACAACTCTCTGTTTCTCCAGGGACTGCAGCATGCCAGGCTTCCCTGTCTTTCACTGTCTCTTGGAGTTTGCTCAGATTCATGTCCATTGAGTTAGTGATGCCATCCACCACTGCATCCTCTGTCTTACCCTCCTCCTCTTGCGTTTAATCTTTCCCATTATGGTCTTTTCCAATAAGTCGGCTCTTTGCATCAGGTGGCCAAAGTATTGGGACTTCAGCCTCAGCATCAGTCCTTCCAATGAACATTCAGGGTTGAGTTTCTTTAGGATTGACTGGTTTGATCTTCTTGTTGTCTGTCAAGAGTCTTTAGCACCAGAATTCGAAAGCATCAATTTTTTGGCATTCAGCCTTCTTTATGGTCCAACTCTCGCATCTGTACATGACTACTGGGAAGAAACATAGTTTTGATTACTATGGACCTTTGTTAGCAAAGTGATGTCTCTGCTTTTTAATATGCTGTCTAGGTTTGTCAAGGCTTTTCTTCCAAAGAGTAAGCATCATTTAATTTTATATCTGTAGTCACCATCGACTGATTTTAGAGCCCAAGAAAATAAAATCTGTCACTGTTTCCACTTTTTCTCTATCTGTTTGCCCTAAAGTAATGGGACCAGATGCCATAATCTTAGTTTTTTGAATGTTGAGTTTTAAGCCAGCTTTTTTACTCTCCTCTTTCACCTTCATCAAACAGTTCTTAAGATCCTCTTCACTATCTGCTATTAGGTGGTATCATCTGCATGTCTGAGGTTATTGATACTTCTCCCAGCAATCTTGATTCCAGCCTGGCATTCGCATGATGTACTCTGCATATAAGTTAAATAAGCACGGTGATAGTACATAGGCTTGACATACTCCATACCTAATTTTTGAATGAGTCTGTTGTTCCACATCCGATTCTAACTATTGCATCTTGGCCTGCATACAGGATTCTCAGGAGACAGATAAGGTGGTCTGTTATTCCCATCTCTTTAAGAATTTTCCACAGTTTATTGTGTGGTAGTCAATAAATATAAATACTGAAGTGATTAGTAAGTTAAGATGAGTAACTAATTGAGCACACATATTTCTACTATAATTATTTTATAAATAACAGTGAACTTATTTAATTATAGTTCCATCTGAGATTCTAAATTATAATATGATGCAAATAATACTTCATGTAAAAAAGGAATAACCCT
>SJYQ01000086.1:366796-416012 GCA_006410935.1 Redunca redunca | reverse complement strand
TGCATCAAGCAACTTCAGCTGCATGCAGCAAATTCTGGTAAATTCTCTTTTCATTTCTATTATGACATATTTTCTAATTCTCCTTTTTATGCCTTCTTAGGTACACCCGTCCCTTAAAAATGGACAGTTAATCTCCAAAAATATGGGATTTTGTTTAAAGTATCTTTAATATTAATTTCTCATTTTGATACTAATTTCTCTTAACTTTTGATGTCTATCCTAATACAAAAACTTTGTTTCATTTCAACTGTTTACTACAACTTTCTCTTCCTGGCAACATAAGTCCTTTGTTTTTGCTCAGTTTCCTTCTCTATTCTAGTGAAAATGCTTTGATACCAAAATAAACTTATATTGTAATCATTTCTTATGTATGAAATATATATATGCAGTATGTTTGTATATAAATAAAAGTTTAATGTAGTGGGACTTAGGTTTCTTTTTAAAATTAGGTACTTTGTAGTTTTTTCAGAAATGGCGCTAGAGTTGATGAAGATGTGTAATATAATTTGAAGATTAGCTCCAAGGCCCTATTGCTCTTTAATATGTCCTCCTTTACTTTTTGAGAAAAAAAGTACATAGTCAAAAAAGTACATACATAGTTTCTGATAAACATTGTATTTCTAAAAATTTCCTGTTGCATATAAGTATTTATTTAACATTCAGAGGCATGTTAACATTTTAGTACCCCAGTGTAAGGTTGTTTGTTTAACACTAGTTGCCTAGTAATATATTACGGAATGTTCTCTTTCCCTCCATTTATTATTCTTTCATTCATTATCACATTCAGCACTCAGTTTTATTATATATTATGATAGATCCTGAGTAGATAAATGGAGAAGGCAGTGGCAA
Source organism: Redunca redunca (assembly GCA_006410935.1). Lineage (NCBI taxonomy): Eukaryota > Metazoa > Chordata > Mammalia > Artiodactyla > Bovidae > Redunca > Redunca redunca. Next base: position 415,163 of record SJYQ01000086.1, on the reverse strand, counting down.
CCCACTCCAGTACTCTTGCCTGGAAAATCCCATGGACAGAGGAGCCTGGTTGGCTACAGTCCATGGGGTCGCTAAGAGTTCGGCACTACTGAGAAACTTCAGTTTCACTTTTCACTTTCATGCATTGGAGAAGGAAACGGCAACCCACTCCAGTGTTCTTGCTTGGAGAATCCCAGGGACGGGGGAGCCTGGTGGGCTGCCGGCTATGGGGTCGCACAGAGTCAGACAGGACTGAAGCGACTTAGCAGCAGCAGCAACAGACAAAAGAAATATAGTAGTTCTCTTGGTCTAGTAGGGAAAAGACAAATATCCATTGTATTGAAGCATCTTGTGGGAAGTGTCTCTTAGATCCCTTATAAAACTCTTGCCATCCAAAAGAGAAATGAAATTATCAGGGTAAATGTCATCTATTGAAGGGATATCTAGGGCATGCTCTGCCAGGTTTGTGATGAATTTGAATACTATCTCAGATTAATATTTATTGATCTTTAGAATTAGATGACATAATAGCATTCTCCAGATTATAGTAGTGATAAAAATTGTAAAGCTGTTTGAAGTTTAATTTGGTCCTAAATATTATTTCATGATGATATAAGTAATTGTATTAAAAATAACCTCATTCTCTCTTAGCCATTCCACTAAAAAACTGTTGGCTTCTCTGGTGGCTCCAAGAGTAAAGAATCTGCCTGCAATGCAGGAGACCCGGGTTCATCCCTGGGTTTGGAAGATCCCCTGGAGAAGGGAATGGCAACCCACTCTAGTATTCTTGCCTGGAGAATTCCATGGACAGTGGAGCCTGGCAGGGTATGATCCATGGCTTCACAAACAGTAGTGCCAGGGTCCAGCCCCGGTGGATCCAGGGTAATTCGCAGCAGGGACAGAGTCGGTGTCCTAAGAAAGAACTATTTAATTAGAAAAGAGAGATTAGGAAAAAGTAGTGTAGTAGGAAAATTAGTGGAGAAAAGAGACTGATATTCCTTGGCCTACACAGAAAGCCAATAAAGTCTCAAGACAAGAAACTTGCACCGTCTACGTTAGGCCACAGGTGCCCACAGGTGCCCGCTTGAATAGCGGAGGGTACCCTGCCTTGGGCTCCCTCTTGTGTGGGTCTTAGAAGCCAGGGCAAACAAGACAAGGAGAGCCTCAGGTTCCACGGGATCAGCCTGAAAAAGAGAGGGAGGGAGAGGGAGAAAGAGAGAGAGAGAGAGTCGACACCGGGGAGGCCAAGCTTCTGCAAAAACCCCATAACTTTATTTTTAAAAGGTGTTTATATACCCTAAGTTTTACATAATGGAAGATACAGAGTCATGCAGGGGCAGTAGTCCTGACCCTTTCTGTACATCTTTTTGTATACAAAAGGTCTCAGGTGATTTACATTATCTTCTGGCCAAGAGGCCTGTTAACAGTCTATGACTCTCTTCCTTAATGAATGTTAATCTCATTTCCCCTGAAGTGTTTTTCTTTAATCTGCATCACCCTCAAAGCACTAAAGTTACATCCCTATAGAACAAAGGTGCAGTGGGTTTTAACAAAGAAGGTACTTAACTCAAAAATCTATGTTGCTACTTGTTTTTTCTATATACCAACTATATCAACAAATAAAAGATATGAAAATTTGGCAGCAAGTATTGGCTCAACAATGAAACCCTTAATCAGTCTTATTCTAATGATTTTGACTCTTTGGAAGCCCCTACATTCCTAGGATGTTTTAAGCTTCCTGTGCCTCTCCAGTTGGGAGGCAGCAAACAATCACATGCACAGCTGTAAGAGTCCTGTAGGCAGGCTAGAAAGCCATCAGAGGGGTTTTTGGATTGAAACACTTGTATTATGCCCAGGAGACATATTATCTAAAAGCTCTAAATTAAGTTTTTCCAGAAAAAGGTGGTGGGGGGACAGCCCCCTGTTAATGTCAGAAGAGTAGGTGGAAAGCATAACATAGTAAAGCCGGCAGACTCTGGTTTTGGGGGTAGATGCACGAGCAGATTCCGTGAGGCTCCCTTAAGGCTGGACTCACCTTTCCCTGTAGGACCCCTTAACCTCATGACCTTTGCCACGGGCGGGACTCCTTGTGCTGGCTCCTGGCAGAGTAGGTCATGTCTAGCGATTCAGATACTATAGAAAGGTGGACTAGTTTAGTGTATCCTTTTTTGATCCCATTTTGAGAAGTTATTGTAAAGGGTGCTATGAAAGATAGTCTTAGGGTTACCTGATTATTTGATGGCTCTAAGAAAATCTTCCAGGTAAAATTCCAAGTGTAAGAAATCTTTATAATATTTGTAAGCCATTAAGTAGATACATGGACATGAACTTGGGTGAGTTTTGGGAGATGGTGAGGGACAGGGAGGCCTGGTGTGCTGCAGTCCACAGAGTCGGAAAGCGTCATCCAGGACTGGGCAACTGAGTGACAAAAAGTGGATACATGCATGCTTCACAACGTAAGATATTCTGTAAAACATACTCCTCTTCCCTGGATGAAGTTACAGGAACTGGATTTATTTTGCTACTTCAAACAACCAAAAAAGAAATCGGCAAATTTTATTGAACAATGGTTTTAAAACACTAGACAATAAGAAAAGTTAGACAGGAAACCCTGAGAGACTTAAGGTAAAAATCACCAGAAACCAGTGACTTATGCATTTGGAGAATAAAAGGAGGGAATCTAATTGGTATTCCAGCTTCTGGTTTGGGTAGATAGTGATGCGATTATATGATAGGAGCAGCATCCTTTCAGGTTAGTGGCAAATTGAGAATTTGACTTTACATGTGTATTTGAAATGTGTATGAGATATCCAGTTATCTCTTACACTGAATATTCATAGTTGATTTTAAGGAAGAGATCCACCATATAAATATAATTTTAGAAATCATCTACAGATGGTTAAAACTAGGAGAATTCAAAAATGTATGTTAAGTTGAAAGAGCAATAGGCCAATGAATATCATTTCTAAAGTAGTCAGTAGAAGAGAAAGTCTCCTTGAAGAAAACCCTAAACAAAAGATCAGAAATGTTGGAGGAAAGGTCAGAGAGTTCAAGGAGCCATTGTCAACAGTATCAGGTTCTTAATGTTAGCTATGGGCTTTACTTTGCATATTTGCATATGAAATGGTTAAATTAAGTAATGTTTAAGGTATGCACTATTCTCATGTTCTTATATGATTCTTTTAGTTCTTTGGCTTGTTTTGTAATGATGCAGTGCCTTCATTAGCTTTACAAACAGTGAACTTAGTCTGGTGTGTCATTCTGGATTAGTTACAAGTAAAGATACTGATGTTTCTCTTTTTTTCTTTCTTTTGTTTTTGATTATGGCTAAATACACGTATACCATTTACCTTCTTAACCATGTTTAAGTGTACACTTTAGTCTGATCTTCTTTGTTGACTAAGCTTTTTGTGTATAAATTAACATTTAATTAAAGGAGTACTAAATGATTTACGTTTGTGTAGGTTTTAATGATCAAGGCACCTCACTCCTAGTCCCAGTCCTGTCTTATACATACCATATACTTAGACATTTTCAACTGTTTGTATATTCTGAAAAACTTAAGAATAAAACTAGATTCTGATTCAATGATCAAAATCTAGGCCCTAAAACTGAGTTTTTAAAAGAGTTGTGTCCACTCTCCAAGACGTTTTATGAGCCAAATATAAAAAAGAAAACCCTGAAGTTGTCATCAGATTAAACAAAACACCGTAACTTAAAGTCATCAAAGGATTAGTCTTTTAATGGAAGTTTGAACAAGTAAATGTGCTTGGAATCAGAGTTTCTGGAAAGTTGATTTTGGAGCGAAAGTTGGTATTTGCTAAGTTCATGTACTTTATTATTTTAGAAAGATGTACATTGGATTAAGACATCAACAGTATTTATGATAACCTATTTATTTTTCAATGGGAAAGAGAACTTCATACTTTATTATAATTCAGTTGTTTTATAGTACTAAATGTAGTCTTGAACAGTTTTTAAAATGAACTTGGATTGGAGGGCCTTTTCAAGATAGATTAGCATAAACTCATTGTTTTTTGTAGTTTTCCTCTCTTCACCTACCAGCACAGTTTCTGTCTATTACGTTTTTGTTCCAGAATGACATAATTGGCAATGGCATGCGGTTGACAAAATAGAAGTACTCTGGCCTAGGATTCACTAATAAAGGAGAACATTACTCTGGTTTTTGCCAAAATCAGTCTTCTTTACTTTTACATTGAAGATTGTGTTGCTGTCCTATGGCATTTCCTGGATGTTTCGGCTAGTTTCTGACAATGGACAGCATAATGTCGTGGACACTTTATTTTCCATTTAACAGATCCTGAGCTCTTTCTTTTGCTAATAATGTTTTATTCCTTTTAGGAGACAGCTTCCCACATTCTGTGAGATTTTGGTATGAGTGTCAAAGTCATATAAGCTAGAACAGTTGAATTTTTTTTTCTCCCAGAAAGTTATATATGTATAAGTAGAGATGTAGTAATCATGTTACATGATATACCTAATCTTCTCAAGTCCAGTGAACTTCCTGGCTTATCTGCAAGATTAAGTAAGAGTAGATATTAGACATATCAGTTGTCAGTCACATTAATGTTAAAAGTAATCAGTTACATTTAATGCTTAGAATTTTGCATAGAAGGCTATAGTTTTATTTATAGACATTGAGAAAGTGACATCAGTTGCATGATAGTTTGTTAGAAAGAGGAAGTCCTTATTCCAGTCTAGGAATTTTTTTCTTGTCTTCCCTTGACAAGTATTTATGAGAAAAGCATGGAGATTTATAACATTTCACTGTGGAAAAGAAGATAACCAAGGTGCACTTTTGAGGTTTTTAGCTAATGTCCTGAACTGTGTATATTTAAATTTGTACTAAATAAATAGGATATTACAAATAGTTTCCTAATGTATTGTGAATTTATAGAATAGGAAACAGTTTGGGCAATAGTTTATTTATGTTTCATAGTGCAAATATAATACTACTTATTTTGGTGGTCTCTATATGCATAAATAGCTAAACCATAAGCCAATAGCATTTTAAAATAGAAGGATTGTGAGCATCTTTTACAAATCCTTGAGAATTAATATATAGCTCTGGCATATAGTAGATACTTAGTGTATGTTCATTGACTTTATTTAGCAAACATTTTGGTGACAGTTAATATGTTAACCTTTATTTCAAAGCTGATTTCCCCCCATTTACAGATGAGGAAGCTGAAGTCTGAAAAGATTAAATAGCTTGTCAAAGGTTCTACAGCTAGAGTTGAACCCATCTGGCTGACAAGTCAGTTTTATTAATCACTCTACTAGGTGTCTGTGAAATGAAATGGTGAACAACATGCATTAAACAACTATTTTAATATAATTATCTGGTGCTAATAAAAATAATTGTGTTCCCTTCTTTAACAATTATTTAGTACCTCTTTCATACTAGGTGCAGTACTGTGTACTGAGACTGTAGCGTGAACAGAATAGGTACAGTGTCTGACATTATAGATTGTATGCTCTAGTGAAAATTATGTAAGGCTATTACTATTTTTAAATGCTGGAACTATGTCCTTTCTCTATAGTCCTGACTTTGAGCTCAGTAAATGGTGACTGTTAAAGAATGCATGAATAAAAGAAAGAAAAAGTGAATGAAAATACAAACTGCATAGTTTCTTCATTCTTATTTTTTATTTGAAACTGTGTCCTGAGGAGTAAATACATTCATTCAGAGAACATTTTATCCTGCATAAATTTTCTAAATACAATTATCACTAGATTTTCAAGTTTTGAAGAAAAGAAAACATTTGGGAAATAGTATTATTTTAAAGGGCAGAAAATATGGTATAACATTGTAAAGCATTTATATAAAGTTAGTCTATATGATGGACAGTTTGCTAATTAAAATGCTTATTAGGTTAATGCATAAATGAAGCCTGTCTTAGTTTCTTCTTTTTAACTGAGTTGTGATCACAGTTGTAGAAGGCACACATTAGAAAAATCAAAGGTTACCAAACTGTACTTATAGAGGATAGGGGGTACACAATGGCATATATCTTTTTAAGCAGCACTTGAAATTTCAGGAAAGAACAGAACTTGGAACTTCAGAAAAATTGCATGATAATCATTTCACTTATTGAAATAATACCAAATAATTTCTACTTTAGTGGTTTATCCTCAGGATGTGATACTTAGCTATGAGGCCCTTGACCTAATAGGAATCAAAACAGAGGTGGTTCTACTTCAAGAATTTGTAATAATCCCTCACTTTAACACATGAATGTGTTCAATATTGGCGAAAGAACATGTTGCTACCAAAACTGAAATAAGATCCTTGAAACAGAAAGGATGTTGCCATGGAAAAATGAAGTAACACTCAGTGCAGCTGTGATGCATTAATGAATAGGATATTTTTTTAAAAGATCATTTGTGTTTGGTGTGGCTCAGAGGGTCCCAACCAGATGGTTTCCATGAACATGATCTGACCCCCGGTTTGAGGACTTCTTACTGGCAGATTACTTCATTTTCTTTCCCTTGGATTGTCAGATCCTTACATTAATGCAGAATTTACTACTGCAGATTTATATTCACGTACATAAATCACTCAACATTTTACATTAAAACCAAAATTTTAGACATACAGTTAACAGTTATTTTAAAAGTATAAAAAGATTTATGTGTTAGCTTTAGTATATATAATAGATGTAACATTATAACAAGTTTGAGCAATTTGGATTATATGTTTTAGTTTTTATCATTAAAAGAATCCCCTCAACATATATCATTTTTTAGAAAGTTTTTTTTTTAATGTTGTTATGTGTATCAGGTTGATGTGTACTGTTGATTTTATATGCATTTCTCAGGTTGTTTTGATTTGATTAAATAATTTATTTCTGAATTAGTAAAAACTCAGAATATATTGTGATTATGGAAATTTTGGCACAATTAAAATTGTTTCTCAAGACATCTATGTATAAATTTGTATACAGTGATGTATTAAACTAATTACTCACATTGTTGAAAGCATTTGTCAATATAGCATCAGTATCTAAAATAAAATGTTAAATACTGACCTGGCATTATTTGAGCTGATAACCATAATTAATATAGGAGAATATGCTGTCAGTGTGCCACTCTTAACTTATGCACTTTAGCATCACTAATGTATTATGTTATATATTTGAAACAAAATGTAACATATTTGAGACAATATACACTTCTATTTCAGAAGTTAAAAATGTTGTGATCTTAAGTCAGTGATGAACTACTTAACATATACATTTTTAAATCATTTAATACAAGATTAAATTCTAGAACTAAAAATTTTCATACTGTATGAACCAATGTACTTATTTTTGTAAATTTTTACTTATATTTTTCTTCACTGAATTCACTGGTTTATCCATGCACAGAAATACTGAAGGAAAAATGAGTAAGTGCATGTATAAGACTGGCAAATTATTTATTATATCAAGGAATTCAGACCTGTTACATACCATTCTCTCACTAAAGAATATATTAACCCCAAGAATATGTCTGTGACTGTAGTCTTAGTTATCTTTTGTAAAATATGGTCTCTTTGTTATTTTAAGTTGCTAGATTATCCAAACATTTATCAAGCAAACAAATTTTAGTTTTTATTAGATAATAAGTGCAGGTAGTAGCTTTGTATGCCAGTTATTTTATAGAAAATTAGCAGGGTATATTTTGTATCTTATTAAAAATAATTCAGGTATGCTAGGCAGTTGGGGCAGTTGACTAGCCAGGTACAGAATATTGCCTTGTAATAGAGTCAGCTTAGACTAATAGGCTTTAACTTAAGCTTACCTTTTGAATTAAGTACTCATGATGTATTCAGTTTTTTATTTGGTCTTGCTTAGTCTTACTTTAACTCTGTTAGGTGCTGGCAACCTAAGTAAGTACACTGGGGATAAGTAAGCATAAAAATTTCACATGAAATCACAATTTAGGTGATAAATCAACATACGATAAAAGTAAGGAATAGTTCTCTGATTTTTAAGTCTCCTGAATTTTCCTCATTACTATGTTACTAATGTGTTCTCCTTTAATGTTTATCTAGAGATATAATCTGAGCATTTAAAGTATTTTTTCTTAAATTTCTATCTGTAAAATGAAAGACAAAGGGACAAATTCACATAGAAGTAGATGTTTGTGGTTTTTTTATTTTTTAAAGTAAGAGCAGTAAAATGCTAGTCAGCTCTAACGCCTTAGCTGGTGTTAACAAAATGTAATGAACTGCAAAAAAAGGAGGATTTTCTCACCTTTTTTTGCCAGCACATTTTCTAACTCAATCATGTTTCTTGGAAAGAACTGTGGAAAGGCAGCTATGTGTTCATTTCATGTCATTGTGCTCTTTTGATCAAATTTATAGCAAGAAACAATACCTTTTCCAGCATTTGTTGTATTCTTTAGTAAAATCAACTCATAAAGACATAAGTATGGGACATTTTCTTGTTTGAGCTTGCTTGTGTATTCTGGTAAAGATATTATGTGATTGAGATTTGTTTATTCTCAAACTTAATCTGATCCAAATATTTTGATTCTCTTTTTCTTTTCTAGCTTGAAGTACAGTCTTGTTGTGTGTTTATCCCAAATGATAGTTTGCCTTCTCCTAGTACAATTGTATCTGGTGACATTCCTGGAACAGTAAGAAGTTGGTACCATGGACAAACCACCATGCCAGGAACGCTTGTCCTCTGTCTGCCTCAAATAAAGATTGTTAGTGCTGGCCATAAGTATATGGACCCTCTCCAGGAGATTCCTTTTGTCATCCCACGACCCATCCTTGAAGAAGGTACATTTTTATTTTAAAGTCTTCCTGTGGTTATTATATTTTATACTGATTTTTTAGTTTTTCCGGTTTTTTTTTTTTAATTATGCCAGTGCATCTCTAAATCAGTCTTCTCATTGAAAGAACTTAATGGAAATGAACTAAGTGATCTACAAAGTAGTTCTGAAAAGACAAATGTACAAAGTAAATGAACTAAGTGATGCTGTTTATTGATAGCCACACCTTTTGTTATATGTAGATGAAGACACCATACATATATATATAGACAGAGACTATCTGCCAAAGATTATATGGCATATAGTATAATCACTGAAATGCTAAGCACGAATAAAGAGAAGAAAATTGGTTTTGGATGTTTGCATTAAGCTGAACTAAGAATTAGAAGTAGGTTTATTTTAAGCCACTTGACTTACCAATAGATGTATCATAAATACAGAAATTGTTTATTATTTATACCATTTATATCAAGCTTGATATATTTCTAGATTACTCATTTATTTAATAAAGTAGATAATTGTGTGATGATTGGAGCCATGGCTCTTTCTTTAATAAATACTTGATTTCTGATGTTGTAGTGTTTTCAGTTGCAGGTTCATATCCTTTTGAACTTGGATGCATTCATTTCAAACTATGTGAACTTGGAAAAGTTTTGAGTCACAAAGTCAATAGTGTGAATCTATATTTTAATAACAAGCCTCACTTTTTTGACAGTGGTAAATAGGTCAACACCTTGTTCATATTATTAGGATGTAAGTGTCTGAATCTGGACATCGTTCAGATTACCATTCATACTGTTACTGAAAAGTTAGTAAAGTCTTCAATTTTTTTTACTTTGTCTTAAGGTTGATTTCTGTCTCCCTTTCTCTGTTGTGATTTCCATTGAAATCTAATTTTGTTAGGTTTATGTAAGCATGATTTTATCCAGAAATTAAGGTTGGTACTTAATGACATGAATACTATTATCATAAAATCATAGAATTCTAGTAGTTAGAAGGAACTTAAGAGTTCTTGTGAAGTGCTCTTTGTCTTTATTCTTTCTCTAGCATATTGGGCATAGCTGTTATTTGCTATTCATTTTTGGTTACAGGAAATTCCCTATTATCATAATAGGTGTTATGTATCCTATTAAGGATATGCTAGCTTCATAAAGTGAGCTGGGGAGTGCTTCCTCTTAAAAAAAAAATTTTAACTCTGGAATGACTTTTTAAAAATTGATTTGTACCTTGATTTTTGTTAAAATTCATTGCTAAAATTCACATATTGTAAAGTTCCTCCTTTTTACAGTATATAATTAGATTATTTTTAGTATATTTACAGTTTTTATGCAACCATCACCATCTAATTTTAGAATAGTTTTATCACTGTAAAAATAATTGGTACATCATTAGCACTTAGTTTCTACTCCCATCCTGCAAGTCCGCTAGGAACTGTCTTGCTATGAATTTGCTTGTTTTAGACATTTCATGATTGGAATAAAAAAACCTGTGGTCTTTTCTGACTGGCTTCTTTCACTTACCATAAATTTCAAGGTTGATTCATGTTGTAGTATGTATGTCTTCATTCCTTTTTATAGCTGAATAAAAATTCATTTTATGAATATACCACATTTATTCATTGACTATTTGATGGACATTTGTGTTGTTTCTACTTTTTAGTGATTATAAACAATGCAGCTATGACCATTCTTGTACACTTTTTGCATGGACATATGTTTTAATTTCTATTCATTTCCATTCAATTCAGTCACTAAGTTGTGTCCAACTCTTTGCAGCCCCATGGACTGCAGCACGCCAGGCTTGCCTGTCCATCACTAGCTCCCAGAGCTTGCTCAAACTCATATCCATCGAGTCTGTGATGGCATCCAACCATCTTATCCTTTGTCATCCCCTTCTCGTCCTGCATTCATTCTTTCCCAGCATCAGGGTCTTTTCCAATTAGTCAGTTCTTCGCATCAGGTGGCCAAAGTATTGGAGTTTCAGCTTCAGCATCATTTCTTTTAGATGCATATAGTAGAATTGTTGGGTCATTTGGGAACTCTGTCCTTATCTTTGAAACTGATAGACTATTTATCAAAATGTCTGTTCCATTTTGGAATCCCACATCAGAGAATGGAGGTTCTAATTTTTTATACTGAAGTGCAGTTGATGCACAACATTAATTTATCTGTATCTGTGTCACCACTTATTCTTGTTGTATTGTAACTGTCTTGTTTCCAGCCATCCCAGCTGCCATGACGTGTTATCTCGTGGTTTTGACTTTCATTTCCCTAATGTCGGATGATATTGAGCATCTTATCATGTACTTATTGGCCACTTGTAGATCTTGTTTTGTATTTTCTTCTTATATTCAAATTCTTTACCACTATTTAGTTATTTTTCTATTTATTATTGAGTTATAAGAGTTCTTTACATATTCTGATATCAGACCCTTAATAAATATGTGACTTGCAAATATTTTCTCCCATCCTCCCAGTTTTTTCATTATCTTAATTAATTGTTTGAATTTAATTATGTAAATAAAAATTTCCTTCCTTTGTACTGTTATATATGTTAATTGTAATTCATTTATCTCCTGCTGTTTTGGAAATTATCCCTTAACTATTCTTTTTCTTTTTTTTTTATATTAGAAATTAGCACTCTTTGATTAAAGTCAACTCTAGGTCTAGAAATCTTAAGTTGCATGTTTAGTTTATTAAATTATGCATTAAATCAAGCTATTTACTGTACTTCTAAACACACACAGGTCTGAAAATACTTTAATTCATTCATCCTATCTCGATTAATAGGCTATCATTTAAAGAATAATTGCTTGTATTTATTGTGAGTATATAATCAGGACAGGGTTTGGAACACCTACTTGGTGAAGAAAAGTGTTAGTCGCTCAGTTGTGTCTGACTCTCTGCAACCCCATGGACTGTAACCACCTAGTCTCCTCTGTTCATGGAACTCTCCAGGCTGGAGAGTGGGTACTGGAGTGGATAGCCATTCTGTTTTCTGGGGCATTTTCCCGACCCAGGGATTGAATCTGGGCTTTCTGCATTGCAGGCAGGTTCTTTACTGTCTGAGCCACCAGGGAATCAAGAACCATATAGTAAATGTTTTCAATTTTATCCATTTCTTGGTCTTGTTACCACTTCTGAACCCTCTTTTGGCATGAAGAAACATCCATAGACAGGAAGTCAATGAATTGACATGACTCTGTATCTGTGAAGCTTTATTTACAAAATCTGATAGTCAGATTCGATCATGGGCCGTGTTTGCTGACTCTTAAACTAGTGCCTTTCTAGACGTGCCTTCTTACAATTTTATCCTCTATCCTATGGCAGATCATTTTCCTTTTGCCTTTTTGTGATGATATGTGGTTAGCAAACAATTTTATTTGTTTGAATATTTTTTATTTCACTAGATATATAATTTCTATATCCAGATTTATTGCTAGTTATATAATTTCTTATTATTATAGTCTGACCTATTAAAGATACAGAGGCTTTCATTGTATCTCGGTAAAGAATCTGCCTGCAATGCAGGAGACCTGCGTTCGATTCCTGGGTCAGGAGATTTCCTGGAGAAGGAAATGGCAACCCTCTCCAATATTCTTGCCGGGAGAATCCCATGGACAGAGGAGCTTGGCGGGCTATAGTTCATGGGGTTGCAAGAGTCGAACACGACTTAGCAACTAAACCACCACCAATTAAAGATACTGTTCTGCTGACTCTTTTGCTTTTCATTGTCCTATTGAGAGATCCACTTGCAGTTTATGTTTCCTTGAAGATATTTTGTCCTTCCTCTCTGGCAACTTTAAAAATTTTAAAAATCTTTGTGTTTTAAAGTTTTTTTATTGATGTCTATCAAAGACATAAAGATTTCTCCAAGTTTTCTGGCATGATTTATTCAGATATTCAGTTCAGTTCAGTCGCTCAGTTGTGTCTGACTCTTTGCGACCCCATGAATTGCAGCACGCCAGGCCTCCCTGTCCATCACCAGCTCCCGGAGTTCACCCAAACTCCTGTCCATCGAGTTAGTGATGCCATCCAGCCATCTCATCCTCTGTTGTCCCCTTCTCCTCCTGCCCCCAACCCCTCCCAGCATCAGAGTGTTTTCCAATGACTCAACTCTTCTCATGAGGTGGCCAAAGTACTGGAGCCTCAGCTTTAGCATCATTCCTTCCAAAGAACACCTAGGACTGATCTCCTTCAGAATGGACTGGTTGGATCTCCTTGCAGTCCAAGGGACTCTCAAGAGTCTTCTCCATCACCACAGTTCAAAAGCATCAGTTCTTTGGCACTCAGCTTTCTTCACAGTCCAGCTTTCACATCCATATGTGACCACTGGAAAAACCATAGCCTTGACTAGACAGACCTTTGTTGGAAAAGCAATGTCTTGGCTTTTGAATATGCTATCTAGGTTGGTCATAACTTTCCTTCCAAGGAGTAAGCATCTTTTAATTTCATGGCTGCAATCACCATCTGCAGTGATTTTGGAGCCCCCCAAAATAAAGTCTGGCACTGTTTCCACTGTTTCCCCATCTATTTCCCATGAAGTGATGGGACCAGATGTCATGATCTTTGTTTTCTGAATGTTGAGCTTTAAGCCACCTTTTTCACTCTCCTCTTTGACTTTCATCAAGAGGCTTTTTAGTTCCTCTCCACTTTCTGCCATAAGGGTGGTGTCATCTGCATATCTAAGGTTATTGATATTTCTCCCGGCAATCTTGATTCCAGCTGGTGCTTCTTCCAGCCCAACGTTTCTCATGATGTACTCTGCATAGACTTTAAATAAGCAGGGTGATAATACACAGCCTTGACGTACTCCTTTTCCTGTTTGGAACCAGTCTGTTGTTCCATATCCAGTTTTAACTGTTGCTTCCTGACCTGTGTATTACCTGTGTCTTATTCTTTGTCATATATATTTTAGAATTTTCCACTTTTTGCTGCATCATTCTTGTCTCTTCTTTGTACTTCTATGATTTTTCTCTTTGACTCGATGACCTGCATTCTCAGTAATTTCTTTAAATGTGATCCTTCATTTCATTAGTTTTTTAAAGTTGTGTCTGATATGCTGTTAAAGTTGTTCATTGAATTTTAATAAGCTTTTCTAGAATTCAACTGTATCATATAGAAAACTGTACAATGCTTAGTACACAGCTTGGTACATTTTATACTAAAGGTACTAATGTTTCCTACATCTGAATCAAGATAAAAAATATTACCAGATGATCTTCTGTAGTCCCCTGAGAGTCTCTTTTTCTTCAGATTTAACCTATATCTTGATACCTAAAAGCATAAATTAATTGGAAAAATGGGACAGTTCCATTTAAGGTTTACCCTAACATTGTTATCGTAGTGATTTGCATGCAAGCCTTGTGTCCTGTTCAGTTCTCCACTGCAAATTGGTCTAAGGCTTTGTCTTTAATCTGCCTTAGTGTGAACAGGTGGGTGTTCAAATTTTACCTGTTTAGAAGTGCCTCTGGCTATTTGTTTTGCTTATCTCTTAATTTCTGGCCTCTTCTATTCCCTGGCCTTATAATCTTTACTATTGGGAGAAGCTTATTAGTGATTTTATTTAGTGTGTACTTGTGTGTGTTTGTGTTAACAGATATAAGTTTTAAACATGGTATGTGTGGCATAGAAACATTTTATAAATACATGGATTTTTATTTGTTTTTAGTGCAAAAGTCATTCAGGGCACTAAATCTACCATTGTTTCTGGAAGTAGATTCCCCTAGTAGTTTAAAGATGTTATGACAATATTATAGCTGCCCCCCCAATGGATTTTATGAAAGGAGTAATATATATATACTACCGTATTATTTGGTATCTCTTCAATACTCATTTATAATCCTTATTTCTGTAACACTACTGCCAACTTCAACTGTTTGTCCTTTTTATTTGATAAATTGTTTTATTCTTATCTTGTTTTTCCAGTATATTATGAATGAGTTAAGAACTACAGAAATCTCCCTTTTTAAAGCATATGATGTTATTATATTCTGTGATTTTTTTCCCTAGAATCTTAGTTTATTTTCAACTTTAAAAAAATTGTTTACCAGATGGAGAGAACTAGAATCAAATAGAAATTTTTAAAGTCTATTTTTCATACTCCCTAGGAGACTACAGAGTGACTACATAATCAACATGGAAACCTAAAGTAGAAACAATTTTTTAAGCACCTGGTTATTGCATTGGCCAAACCTATCCTGAAGGAAGGAGATTATTTCAAGATATTTAAAACTTTTTCAGACATTGGAAAATTATAGATACTAGCTTCTTATAAAATACCACGAATATGTTTTTTTCATTTTAAAAGTTGTGTGTAAAAATATTTGCATAGAACCCTTTGATGTGTATGTGTAAAGAGTACTTTACTTTGTATCTGTGCATAGATGGAGAAAGAATCTGGAGGTTTGTTCATTTTGTTTTCAACTAGTCCTGGTTTCAGTGTCACTCTGCATTGTCTTTTTTCCAACATATTTGAGTATTAGAACCTGTTGAATGATGGATGTCATGAATCAGATTGAACCTTTATAGTTTATTTCTCTGTGCCTCAGTCACTTGCTATAAGTTAAAAAAAAATCGATGTTACACATCTGCTGTTTTGTCTTCTGTTCTCATCCTCATTTTGATTTACAGTGCTATTTTTCTCTTTCACTGTCGTTTTCCTGGTTTCAGAATGTAGATAAATATTTTCAGTCATTCATGTTCAAACACATACGGAATGTGTCTGAATCTATATACTACCCTCCAAATATACTCCTTTCTAGTCTCTTCCTCTGTTACTGTTGTTTCTTGTTCATTTTTGTTCAGGCTTTCCTGGTGGCTCTGACAGTAAAGTATCCACCTACAATGAGGGAGACCTGGGTTCAATCCCTGAGTCAGGAAGACCCCCTGGAGAAGGGCATGGCAGCCCATTCTGGTATTCTTGCCTGGAGAATCCCCATGGACAGAGGAGCCTGGCAGGCTTCAGCCAATGGAGGGGTCACAAAGAGTCAGACACAACTGAGCAACTGAGCACAATATTTTTGCTTAATAAATGCTTTTTGATAAATGTAGGCAATGGATTTGGTGAGGGTTTGGGGGACATGGCACAGGGGAAGATAAGAAAACTGGGGGTAAGGAGATGAGATATTGCAGCTAGCTATGATAGTTGTATAAAAACATGACTGTCTAAACCAGAATGGTGGTGCTAGGAATGGATAAAATGGGAAAGAATAGAGACATATTTGAGATTAACAAAAAGTTGGCTAAACTTTGTGACTGTATTAGTTATAGATAGTGAAAGAGAAGTAAATATGTAGAATAACTCCATGGTTCCTAGCCTGGATATTTATGTAGAAGTTTATATGGTTAATATGATTATAAATAAAAAGATTTGGTTTTGGGTGTGGAAGATGAGAATGATGAATTTAGCTTGGTGCATACTGTGAAGTGTTTGTGGGACATTCAAGTAAATTTATCTAATAAGCCATTGCATATTTAGGTCTAGAGCGCAAAAGAAGAATCTTTGTTAGAGATATATAATGTGATAGCAGGGAAAATGATGAAAAAAGATGTCATCACCTGAAGTCACTTATATAGAAACAAATGTATAATCCATATAGAAAAAGGGGGAGAACACTAATGTTGACTGAAAAGGAAGAAGACGACCAGAATTCTCCAGGCAAGAATACGGGAGTGGGTTGCCATGTCTTCCTCCAGGGGATCTTCCCAACCCGGGCATCAAACCAGGTCTCCCACATTGCAGCTGGATTCTTTACCTCCTGAGCCGCCAGGGAATTCCAAGATGAGGATTAAAAGATGTGAAAGGAATTTGACAGTTTTCGGTGATTGGTTTCTCTTACCATCATACTTTCAGAGGAATAGTGTTAATGCAAGTCAGGTGACAGTGCCCTAAGGACTAAATGGAAAGTGAAAAACTGTTAGGACAAATTTAGAGTGTCTTTTACAACATATTTGAGAAAAAGGTTTATGTATACCTTGATACTCTTTGGTTGTAAACAACAGAAACCAAACCAGGGTAATCTAAGCCAAAATGAAACATTGATTCATTGCCTATATCCTGCTGTAGAAAGCAACTTTGGATATTTAGTTAAAATTTTGATATTTCATCACCATTTGACTAATGATTCTGAAGACTATGGTCTTTGTAAGTTCTTCATTAAGAAGAACTTTTATTTCTTAATCTTTTTTTTTTTTTTAACTTGTAGCTCCTGCATAGTTATTTTTCTCTTTGTCTTTGGTGTTCCTTGGTTATCATTCTGGAGTGCTAAATTTTCGTTAAAAATTTTATTTTTGAAACTAGTGTTTAGATTCAAAATACAGTGATCCAGTCATTAATGATAGAGTAGATCATACAAACATAATGATCATATGGACATAATGAAAAAAATCCTTTAGCATTACAGTAAAAGATGATCAATAGAATGAACAAAAGGGTTCTCATTATATAGGTCTGAGCCGCCTTCTATACTGAATTTAGACTTCTAAAGTTCAGAATGTGGAACTCTTTGTTGAAATGTGTCATCTGATTTCAATTGCCATGGAAGAGAGAGATGATTACTAATATAGCCAGATCCAATCTGTGTAGGGTGTTTGGGTCAAAATCAACATCTTGGGTTTCATTAGAGAGCATTTGCAGTGAGGCTTGCAGATGTAATTTGCTACATCCAGCTCACACCTCTGAGCAGATGGGTTTCTACCCTGTGCCTAGCAGAAGTTTGTGTTTCCTCCTTTGAAAGAGTTGCCTGTGACTTTATTAAAATATTTTGACAGTTGGAATATTGAGATCATTTATAAATTAAAACTCTGCCGTTGTTGGATTTAGTGAGTTGTAATAAAAACTGATATGAAAATCATTGAACAACTATGGAAAACATGAGAGTTATTTTTCTGTGTAATTCTGGTCACCTCAGTGGTTCATATGTATTATTACAATACAGATTTCTAAAAAATATCATCGTTTGATTATTGTAATTTCCACTTATTCTGAAAGATGGTGATGTACTGTTGCAATAGTTTTTCCCCAGCTTTACTCAGTAACTTTGACTTTAATTCTTAAACGTTATGTAAATGAGATGGTCTGGGGAAAAGAGAAAGCCCAGAAAAGAGCTATAGATTTGTTCTTGAGGATGTTGTTTTCAAATAAATTTTTTGGAAGGCATCCTGTAGGTATAACAAACGAAGTTAATCTGTTGAGCTGCCTAAACATATTTAATATAATTGCTACATACATTGTTCTCTTCTCAGTAGCTCACATTCATCCTGCTCAATCATTTGTTTACCTGTGGATTCTGTGACTTTTAAAGGCCCGACAAGGAACGTTACTTTATTTGCTGTTAATTAATTTTGCATTTCCACCCACACAAATATTTATTTTAAAAACAAAAGCCAGTATGGCAGATCTAATATCCTGCTCACCTTTTAAAAATAAACTGTATAATTTACAGCCTTAAGATCTTAAGAGTATGGTTTTTGAGTGATACCAAGGTAACATTCTAATTAAAGGGAATTTTTAAATTGAGATACAGTTGACATATAAAATTATGTGAGTTTAAGGTATTCAGCATGCTGATTTGATATATATTGCAATATGATTATCACTGTGGTGTTAACATTTCTATCAGGGCATATAATTATCATTTCTTTTTTGGTGAAATATTTAAGATCTAGTCTCTTAGCAAGTTTGAAATGTGTAATATAGTAATGTTGACTGCAATCACAGTGCTAGGCTTTAAATCTTCAAATCTTTTATTTGCAAGTTTGCACCCTTTAATTCTTCAGTATCTCTCCAACCCCAGGTAACCACCATTCTTCTGTTTCTATGAGTTTGCCTTTGTAGATTCCATATGCAAGTTATCTTACTTTGTCTGGCTTATCTAACAGCATAATATATTCATTAAAGGAAATTTGGAAAGCTAATAACATATATAAGTGAAAATTAAAAAATAAATTAAAATCACTTGATAATTACTTTTAACAGTTTAATTTTAATTTCTTCCCATTGTTGGTTTTTTCTTTCAGCTTTTGTGATATATACACATATAATATTCATTATGTATAATGAAGGGCATTGTTAAAGGATGTTCAAACCACCAGACAATTGCACTCATTCTCCATGCTAGTAAGACTATGTTCAAAATCCTGCATGCTAGGCTTCAGCATTACATGAACTGAAAACTTCCAGATGTTCAAGCTGGTTATAGAAAAGGCAGAGGAACCAGAGATCAAATTGCCAACATTTGCTGGATCATAGAGAAAGCAAGAGAATTCAGAAAAATTTCATTGACTACCTTATAGCCTTTGTGTGGATCATGACAAACTGTGGAAAACTCTTAAAGAGATGGGAATACCAGACCATCTTACCTGTCTCCTGATAAATCTGTATGTGGGTCAAGAAGCAACAGTTAGAGCCTCGTATGGAACAACTGACTGGTTCAGGATTGAGAAAGAGGTACCGCAAGGCTGTGTTTTGTCACCCTGTTTATTTAACTTATATGCAGAGCACATCATGCAAAATACCATGCTGGATGAGTTACAAGCTGGAGTCAGTATTGCTGAGAGAAATGGTTAGCAACCTCAGATATGGGGATGATACCATTCTAATGGCAGAAAGTGAAGAGGTACTAAAAAAAACACTTGATGAGGATGGAGAAGAAGAGTGAAAAAGCCAGTTTAAAACTCAGTATTAAAAAACAAAGATCATAGCATCCAGTGCCTTCACTCCATTGCAAATTGAAGGGGAAAACGTGGAAACAGTGACAGATTTCCCCTTTTTGGGCTCTGAAATCACTGTGGATGGTGACTGCAGCTATGAAATTAGATGATTGCTTCTTCACAGGAAAGCTATGACAAACCTAGACAGTATGTTAAAAAAAGAAGACAATCACTTTGCCAACAAAGGTCCATTTAGTCGAGGCTATGATTTTTCCAGTAGTAATATGTGGATGTGAGAGCTGGACCATAAGGAATGCAGAGTCCCAAAGAATTGATGCTTTCAAACTCTGGTGCTTAAGAGTCTTGAGATACCCTTGGACAGTAAGAAGATCAAACCAGTCAATCTTAAAAGAAGTCAACCCTGAATACTAATTGGAAGGACTGATGCTTAAGCTGATGATCCAGTACTTTGGCTACCTGATGAGAACAGACAACTCATTAGAAGAGACTCTGATGCTTAGAAAAATTGAAGGAAGGAGAAGAGGGTGACAGAAGATGAGATGGATGGATGGCATCACTGATTCCATGGACATGAACTTGGGCAAACTACCGAAGACAGTGAAGAACAGGGAAGACTGGAGTGCTACAGTCCATGGGGTCACAAAGAGTTGGACATGACTTGGCGATTGAACAAACATTATATTTATTATACAATTAAGATAATGCCTGAGAAAAATATTCAGTCATGTTTTTTCTTTTGCTATTTTATCATGAGCATTTTATATGAACTTAACATTTTTAATCTATTAAAAGTAAGAGAGTTTAGACTTTAGAATTTCACCATTAAGTATGATGGTAGCTGTGAATCTTTTAAGATGATTTATTTATTTATTTGGTTACTCCAGGTATTAGTTGTGGCATGCAGTATCTTCACTCTTTTTTGAGGCACACGGGATCTATAGTTGTGGCATATGGCATCTAGTTCCTTGACCAGGGATCGAACCTGGACCCCCTGCATTGGGAGCTCAGAGTCGCAGCAACCACTGGGCTGCCAGGAAAGTCTCTAGCTATGGATTTCATAGATGCCCTTCATCAGTTTGAGGAGAATCATTTTCTTCTCAGTTTATTGAGACTTTTTATCATGAGGTAGTTTGGAGTTTTCTCAAATATTTTTATGAATCTAATGATATGATGTGTCTTCCCCCCCCCACTTTATGCTATAATGTGATATATTTCATTAATTAGTTTTGCATAACTAATTGATTAAACTAATCTTGTATTTGGGGATATAGACCATGTGGCTATGGTGTGTCATCTCTTCATATGATGCCAAACATAGTTTGCCTTTTAATTTTTTAATCTATATTCACAAAGGATTTTAATCTACAGTTTTCTGTCAGTGTCTTTGGTTTCTGTATGGGGTAATACTGGTCTCATTAACACACAGTGAAGTGAAAGTCACTCAGTTGTGTCTGACTCTTTGCGACCCCATGGACTGACTATACAGTCAACCCAGGGATTGAACCCAGGTCTTCCGCACTGCAGGTGGATTTTTTTACCATTTGAGAGACGGTAAAGCATCTGCCTATAATGCAGAAGACCCAGGTTTGATCGCTGGGTTGGGAAGATCCCCTTGAGAAGGGAATGGCAACCCACTCCAGTACTCTTGCCTGGAAAATCTCATGGATGGAGGAGCCTGGTGGGCTATAGTCCATGGGGTCAAAAAGAGTTAGACATGACTGAGTGACTTCACTAATACTGGTCTCATAGAATTATTTGGGAAGTTGTTTCTCTACCTATATTTCTGAAATATATTTCCTTTTTGGAGGATTGGCATTATTTATTTAAATATTTGATGGAATTCACCAGTGAAGCCATGTAGAATTGGTGAACAATTTTTTTAGTAGAAAAACTTTTAATTTTTGAATGCAATGTGTTTTCCTTTTAAATAGGATTTAGTTAGGTTTTGATTTTTTTGTGTAGTCTGACAATCTTTTATTTTTAAGTAGGATGATTTGATCATCAGTATTTCATGTAATGTATTTTAATTAAATTGGTCATTTGCTATTTGTTAATTGTTTCTCTTGTATTTTTGTTCCTCTGTTTTTTATACCTTCTTTGTTTTAAATGGGTATTATAGTATACCATTTCATTTCCTCCGTTGATTTTTTTTTTACTATGTATTAAATAATGATGGATCTAAGAATTATTTTGTGCATTTGGATTTATCACACTCAACCTTAGATATATTTTAACTTAATTCTACTAAATTGTAAAATATTTATTTGAACATAGTTCTGTTCTCTCTTCCTTTCTGTTCATATAAATATTATGTCTCTATGTGTTGTAACCCAGCAGTATAGTTTTATTTTCATTGTTCTATGTGATTAACTGCTTTTCTTTGCCAGTCTCCAGTTTGTTTTCAGTGAGAGCTGCTCCTCATGTAGATGTATTTTAGATGTTTGTTGGGGAAGGTGAATTCAGTGTCCTTTACTCTTCCATCCTGTTTGATATCCTCCTCAAATACCACGTGTTTAAAATTCATCTGAGTGAACTCCGGGAGTTGGTGATGGACAGGGAGGCCTGGCGTGCTGCGATTCATGGGGTCACAAAGAGTCGGACACGACTGAGCAACTGAACTAAACTGATTGATAGACCTAAGCTTTCTTCTATATTTTGGATATTGTGAATAATGCTGCTCTGAACATTGGGGTACACATATCTTTTTCCAGTGGTCTTGTTGTTTTCATTGGATCAATACCCTGAAGTCGAATAGCTAAATTGTGTGGTAGTTCTGTTTTTAATATTTTTAGGAGCTTTCATACTATTTTCCATAGTGTTTGTACCAATTTACATTCTCATCAGCAGTGCACAAAGGGTTCCCTTTTGTCTGCGTCCTCCCTAGTACTTGTTATATATTGTCTTTTTGATAACAGCTGTTCTGATAGGTGTGAGATGTCATCTCATTGTACTTCTGATTTGCGTTTCCCTAATGGTTAGTTTTGTTGAGCATCTTTTCCTGTGTCTGTTGGCCATCTGTATGTCTCCTTTGGAAAAATGTCTATGTGGGTCCTCTGCCCATTTTTTTAAATTAGATTGTTTTTATGATAGAGTTACTTGAGTTGTTCATGTATTTTGGATGCTGTGGATTCTCAGTTTCTTGGAAGGAATGTAGCCTTGGATTGTTCCAACTGTTTGACATTTAAGCTTCTTTACTGAAGTTATTGACAGTGTGTTTGGGTTTTTTTTTTTTTTAATGACTTTTAGCCCTCATTGATAACTTTGTAAACTTTTACTGATTCCTTTAATGCCTTTCCACTCCCTATAAAAGCTGTTAGAGACCAGTTTCCCTCCTGGCTAAGATGTTAAAGAATCTGCCTGCAATGCCAGAGACCTGGGCTTGATCCCTGGATTGGGAAGATTCCCTGGAGAAGGGGAAGGCAACCCACTCCAGTATTCTTGCCTGGAGAATTCCATGGACAGAGGAGCCTGGCAGGCTACAGTCTGTGGGGTCACAGAGAGTCCGACAAGACTGAGTGCCTAACAGTTTCACTTTCATGGTTTTCTCAAGGATATCTGATTATTTCCCCTACCCAGCATACAGCTTCTTTATTTTGAAAGCATTGACCACCTCCCATCCAAACAGGTTCCTGATGCAGGACCTTTATACTTAGTGTTCACCTAAGTAACTTCATGCCTTTTGTCACTATGGAATGTCATTTTATCTGAGTGGCTTTTCTGGACTATCCTATCTTTAAGTGGCAGCGCTCCATTCTATTATCCTGCTTAATTGTTTGCAGAACATCTACAACTATCAAAATACTGTATTTCATTAAGATATTAGTTTATTATCCTTCTTTCCACAGCTAGAATGCAAGCTCCATGAGAATAGTGAGGCTGTATTGTTCACTGCTCTCTCCCTAGGTCCTTGAATAACATCTCTTTTTACGTTTAAAGTTGCTTAGCCGTGTCTGACTCTTTGTGACTCCATGGACTATATAGTCCCTGGAATTCTCCAGGCCAGAATACAGGAGTGGGTAGCCTTTCCCTTCTCCAGGGGAGCTTCCCAATCCAGGGATCAAACTCAGCTCTCCTGCATTGCAGGCAGATTCTTTACCAGCTGAGCCATAAGGGAAGCCCAAGAATACTGGAGTGGGTTAATCTCCAGGGGATCTACCTGACCCAGGGATCGAACCTGGGTTTCCTGAATAATAGCTGCTGCTGCTGCTGCTGCGTCGTGTCAGTTGTGTCCAACTCTGTGCGACCCCATAGATGGCAGCCAACAAGGCTCCTCTGTCCCTGGGATTCTCCAAGCAAGAATACTAGAGTGGGTTGCCGTTTCCTTTTCCAATGCATGCATGCATGCTAAGTGCTTCAGTTGTGTCCGACTCTGTGCGACCCCATGGACAGCAGCCCACCAGGCTCCTCTGTCCACAGGATTCTCTAGGCAAGAGTACTGGAGTGGGTTGCCATTTCCTTCTCCAGAATAACAGCTAGTATATATTTATTTCAGTAAATAACTTGTTTAACAAGTGACTCTATCTTACCAGAAATAAGTCTTTAGTCTGTTCTAATTGCTTAGGACCAACCCATTTTTTATCCATTTCTGTCCATCCAGCCCTCCCTTCCTTTCTCCTTTCCTTCCTAACTTCTTTCCCTCCTTCCTTTATAAATATTTGTTGAGTGCATACTATATTCTATGCACTATGTTTTTAAGTAACTTGCTTTAGAAATGATAAGTTTCTTACTTAAATGCTTGTCATATAAAAATGCTAACATTTCTTTCAGCTTAGTTAACAGAATAAACCTGTTACATGGAAATCCAATGGAAGACTTTTAACCCTTGATATTCATTGATTCGTTTAGGAAATTTTTTTTTAACTTTTGNGAATAATTGCTGCTTTTTTGAATCTCTTTTGTGGGTTCTTTTCTCTACATACTTTGTTCTTCACATGTATAGCTTTACTAGATATTCTCATCTAGATCTGTACTTAACCTATCACCTTTTCACTGATGGTTTACAAGTCTATAAGATTTTCACATATCTGACTTCTTTGTTTCTTTTTTATATCCTTAGGTATCTATTTGACCTAGATTGTCCATCAGCTGGCAGTGAAAACATTATAGAATATTGTGTTAGAGTAACAGCTATTTTCAGTACCAAACGTTGCTCTATTCATTAATTCACAGCAAAGTCCCTAATCACACGTGTTAGCTTTAGCATGCTTTTGAAGGGGTTCACCTGAGCTCCAGAGAATGGAGCCGTATTTGAGGTGCCAAGTTATGGAGAAACATGATGTGCAGGGCTCAGATTTTCCTCCATACTGTTCCTTTCATTTTGAGATTTTCACAAAGTCATTGATTCAGACTCTTCATTTAGAATTTGGAATAGTTGTTTGAACTGAAAGAGTATGTCATCCATGAAGTTCTGCCTTTCAAAAAAAGTATTTAAATAGTAATACTAAATAATAAAAGGAGTGAAATTTATCAAGGCTTCACTTTTTATATTTTTACAAAATACTTTTTCCCATTACTTTACTCATTATTCTTGTCTTTCCTTTTGTCATTAAGTTCATTCTTTTACTATAGTGAAGTAGTCCTCTCAATTCCTGTGAATGGAAACGGCATGGGTTGGCTTAGCGCTTCATGTGGAAAGAGGAAAGGATTTAGGAATTAGAATTTCTCCTCTAACAAGAAGGGGTAGTTAGAGCACTCATTCTTACTGAAGTCTCTGGAGCGAAATCCAGCTCATTCTTCTGTGCAGGTAGTATTGTCATGTTCTGTTGCACTCAAGAAACCAGTTTGTCAACTTAAGTAAATTGATATGCCTACTCTTAAGTCAGTAATGTAAAATGAACACATACATGTGTATCTTTTGTCCCTAACAAATACTTATTTATTAGGAGAGTTAGCATAGCAAATCTTTTATATATTAGTCAGTCTTGGTTTTCATCTAATAGCAGCAAACAATTCTTTTGTAGAAGTCTTCAGAAGGTACTAGATTTAGCTCAAATTGACTAAAATGACTACGTGTACTATGTATTGTGTTAAGGAAAGTGATAAATGTATTCACTGTTTAGAATGTCTGTTGTAAATCTTTTAATTATTTTCATTACTGTTGTAAATATAATGTATGTGTCTGAAAATGTTTTGAAAAATGAATCATGTCTTAAGCATGTCTTAAGTTTGAGAGTACAGTGTTGGCAAAATACATATTCAATTAAATAGCTTAATAAAGGATAATTGACTATTCAGTTATTTAAGAAAAAGCTAACATAGAAAACAACCAGCTAACCATAGAAAACAATACCCTATATTTATTTTTAAGTTATAATCCATATATCACTGAGTGTTGAGACCAAAGAAATATTTTATGATAATGCTTCTTAATTATGTAGTTGTCTTTGTATAATAATAAGTGAGGTGAGGCTTGCCATTAGTTAGTGGTAAATCGCTTTAGAAAATACATAGAATTNTTTATACATGCAATACATTTTACATTTTCTACAAAGATATATTTTCTTCTAAATGTAGAAATTTGGTTACAGAGCAAATAAAATTATACACTGCCATTTTCATTTCCTTTTCTTCCAGGCATTTCAGCAGTTCCCTTCTGCCAGGAGAATTGATTAGGTTTTCTATTTTTTAAATGCCTTCATTACTCAGACATTCCCAATGTTTAAATTAACTTCATGTAGAATTAAAGAAAGTCTTTTATCTCAACTGTCTTTAAATCAATTTAGTGCTGAGTAGTTTGGGGGAAAAGTGTCAGCAGTTTTGGCTTATTTATGTTTGTCGAAAACAGTGTATCTGTTTCCAAATTGTTAACCTTTGCAATTAGCAATAAGATATTCTTGATTCCACTAATCATATTTGAAATAAAAATCCACCTGAGTCATACTATATTGTTGGACATGGGGAAAAGACATAAAGAGTAGAGGAAGGCACTCCTCTTGTTTTTGTTTCTAAAGATACTTGATGAAGGTTATGAGAGGAAAGAAAACTGAGAGAGAGTGTCTCAAATACTAACCAACTTTCTTAATTTTCCATATTGATGTTTATAAGATTATTTACTTAGGCACAAAGTTATACACTTTTTCATCTGTATAACTAGTCACTGTTCGGTGACGCCAACACTGATAATAAAATTGTCAAAATGTCCATATATAGGTTCTTGTTTTTATTTTTGTTTTGCTCTAAATAGTGCTTTCTTTTGTTATCCAAATCGGTCCTTTATTTTATGCTTTGTGTTGTACAAANTCGGTCCTTTATTTTATGCTTTGTGTTGTGCAAAATCAGCAGTGTGTGATATTGTGTAAGGAAAACCATACCATGTAATTTTTATAATTTCACTTAGTTTTAAGTTACTATTATGTAATCAAGTCCCCCTTCCCAATTGTTGACATGTATCACATAGTCTCACATTGAATTTTATTTATTAATTTTGTCCTAAAGCTTTGTCATATTCACTCTCTTTTACATTATTTTGTACAAAGTAGTTCAGTATTTGATTATCATTTTTCTGAGAGTTAATTCATCACTAGTCTTTTCTCTGTTGATAATATAGACATTTTACAGATTCACATGGAAATGGAATTTTCAGCCTTCTTCCTTTTTCTTGTTTTTAGACAATTTATTAGACATTTTCTGAATTCTGCCAGGAATAAATATTTTTTCTGAAATAATCTTGAAGGCCTCAGAATAGTACATGGTCCTGGTCTGTCATGGTCTGTCATATTTTAACAACTCCTCATACAGTATATTGCCAGTGATGTAAATAGATGAGGTGCTTTTATTTATTAATTTTTTATTGTGTATGTGTGTTTAAAAGGAATATTTGTGCAATAATGATGTGTTATGTTTTGGTAATTTTTTCATAGTGATTAATTGTGGGAATGTTTGTCATTACACATTAAGATCTTATCTTCTAGGTAAAATGTGCTTTTTAAAATAGATTATCTGCTTGCTAAATAAATGAATGTAAAGTATTATGTTAAAAGGTTCTGTTTAAGGCTTAGAAAATGGTATACCAAATTTCAACTTACAGTCTGATTCCACAGAAGAAGCAGACACATATCTAAGATAATACCAGTGTCATTTGGAATTCTTTTTTTCAATTTCATGAATTTAAATGTAGTGTTTTTTAATCCAACATAATCATCATTTAGCATTTCTTGGATAACATGAAATTTGAAAGACTATATATANTACCAATTTTTAAAATATGTAGCCTGAAATAATTCCAAAATATTTTAAGACAAATTTGGCAAAGCCTTTATTTTGTAAATAGCATGGAAACTTGTGTAGATTTTTAAACAATTTCAGAATTAGTTACAGATGATTTAAAGTTGGTCATTCTTCTTGAGGGCAAAATATTTTAAGTCTTAAGACAGGCAGAGTACCACATTGCTAACTACATATTATTATGCAGTTTTTATCATTTCCAGTCAAATTATTGTGGACTGCTGTGTAGCTACAATTATATTATTGTTCAAGTCTCAGTTTCCAGGTTTAATATTATTGGCTTCTTGATTAAGACATTTTGAATGTTCAAACCTACGAGAATCTATCTTGTAGTACCCCTTCAATATCACCATTCACAGTTCAAATGCATAATTATATTTTTAACATATATATCTAGAACATGATTTACTTAGTTATTCACTTAATCTTTTCTTTTTCCTTACCAAAAGAATAATATGAACCTAAAAGTACAGTGTGATCCTAGTTTCAGCTCTGTGTACACATGGCCAACACTATAAGGGTGAAAAAAAAGGAAATAGAACAATAGTGTATATTCCTGGGAGTAGCAAGATGGAAGGTGAATTATGACTGGTTTTTATTTTTTTTTCCTTTATATATTTTCTAAGTTATTTTCAGTGAGGTACTAGTACCTCTCTAATTAGAAGATAAATAAATTTGTTTTGAAACAATCCAGATACTTAGATTCTATATTATCCTATCTCTGTTGACAAGTCTTGTTTAACTACGCTAAAGCCTTTGACTGTGTGTATCACAACAAACTGTGGAGAATTCTTAAAGAGATGAGAATACCAGCTTACCTTACCTGTCTCCTGAGAAACCTGTATGCAGGTCAAGAAGCAACAGTTAGAACTGGACATGGAACAACAGATGAGTTCAAAATTGAGATAGAAGTACATCAAGGCTGTATACTGTCACCCTGCTTATTTAACTTATATACAGAGTACATCATGGGAAATGCTAGGTTGGATGGAGCACAAGCTGAAATCTAGATTGCCAGGAGAAATATCAACAGCCTCAGATAGGCACATGATACCACTCTAATGGCAGAAAGTGAAGAGGAACTAAAGATTCTCTTGATGAGAGTGAAAGAGGAGAGTGAAAAAGCTGACTTAAAACTCAGCTTTCAAAAAACTAAGATCATGACATCTTGTCACATCACTTCATGTCAAATAGGGGAAAATGTGGAAACAGTGACAGACTTTATTTTCTTGGGCCCCAGTGTTACTGCGAATGGTGACTGCAGAGATGAAATTAAAAGACGCTTACTCCTTGGAAGGAAAACTATGACTAAAAGGAGAGATATCACTTTGCCGACAAACATTCGTATAGTCAAAGCTGTGGTTTTTTCATTAGTCATGTACAGATATGAAAGTTGGAGCATAAAGAAGGCTGAGTGCCAAAGAAGATGCTTTCGAACTGTGGTACTGGAGAAGACTCTGAGTTCCTCCAATAGCAAGGAGATCAAACCAGTCAATCCTCAAAGAAATCAATCCTGAATATTCATGGAAGGACTGATGATGAAACTGAAACTCTAATGCTTTGGCCACCTGATGCCACCTGACTCATTGGAAAATACCCCGATTATGGGAAAGATTGAGAGCAGAAGCAGAAGCAGGCAACAGAGGATGAGATGGTTAAATAGCTTCACTGACTCAATGGACATGAGTTTCAGCAAGCTCCAGGAGATAGTGAAGGATAGAGGAGCCTGGGAGGCTACAGTTCATGGGGTCACAAAGAGTTTGACAACTTAGCAACTCAACAACAACAACATACTAACAAGTGCTAGTAGTTTTTCAGAGTCAAAAAGACAAGTCATATGAACATATTTTCCATCAAATTGCCATCCTAGTATTCAGTTCAGTTCAGTTCAGTCGCTCAGTCGTGTCTGACTCTTTGCGACCCCATGAATCGCAGCACGCCAGGCCTCCCTGTCCATCACCAACTCCCGGAGTTCACTCAGACTCACATCCATCGAGTCAGTAATGCCATCCAGCCATCTCATCCTCTGTCATCCCCTTCTCTTCCTGCCCCCAATCCCTCCCAGCATCAGAGTCTTTTCCAATGAGTCAACTCTTCACATGAGGTGGCCAAAGTACTGGAGTTTCAGCTTTAGCATCATTCCCTGCAAAGAAATCCCAGGGCTGATCTCCTTCAGAATGGACTGCTTGGATCTCCTTGCAGTCCAAGGGACTCTCAAGAGTCTTCTCCAACACCACAGTTCAAAAGCATCAATTCTTCGGCACTCAGCCTTCTTCACAGTTCAATTCTCACATCCATACATGACCACTGTAAAAACCATAGCCTTGACTAGACGGACGTTAGTCGGCAAAGTAATGTCTCTGCCTTTGCATATGCTATCTAGGTTGCTCATAACTTTTCTTCCAAGGAGTAAGCGTCTTTTAATTATGTAAGGGTATTAAACTGAAGATGTGGATATGCATCCTGAGATTTAACCTGCAGAGATTTCTGATTAAGAAGGTCTGAAGTATAAACCAGGAATCTATATTTTATATCAGTATCTGCATGATTCTGATGCAGACATTCCAACAGACCATAGTAAATTGTTTATTTATTTTTCATTATTCTGCAGTCAGATCATGGGCCACATTTAGTCCATTTTCTTAATTTAACACAATTTTTATGGTCTCCAAGGTACATAGATCCCAGGAGTTGCACTGTGCAACCCACTAGTAAACCAGTGAGGGAATACAAAGTTAGAACTTGTGTTATATTTTTATCGCATTCCTTAATTTCTATTTTTTTCTTTTATAATGTAACTTAATTATTGATATAGTAGTATGTATAATAAATACAAATATTAAGTAACCCTTCGATAGCATGTGAACTATTTAACATGTTGGTCTATGATACAATGTAGGTTTTTTATGATGCCATATTAAGTGTTTTCTATTTCAAATATTGATAGTAGACAATATTTGACAGTACATAATATTTGATAGTAGATAATATTGATAGTAGACACCTTAATATCAAATGACAGTTAACTATATTTTTGTATGTCTGCCTCCCTAACCCCTTTTGTCCCTATTAACAGGTGATGCTTTTCCTTGGACAATCAGCTTGCATCATTTCAGCATATATACCCTTTTTGGAAAACAAGTGACACTTTGCCTAGTGGAACCCATGGGTTGTACCTCTACACTAGCTGTTACATCCCCAAAATTGCTGGCTACAGGACCTGATATGAGACATTCATTTGTTGTCTGTCTGCATGTTGACCTAGAGTCACTTGAGATAAAATGCTCAAACCCCCAGGTAGGTACATTTGATTTATGAAAGGAAATTTAAAATAACGTGATTTAAGAACAATTGTTACCCGTTTTGTTGAAGGGTTTCTTTTCTGATAAGTGTCCTAAATTATTTTTAACAAGGCCATCAAGATCAGAATGGTTAGATTAAGTATTGCTTTGAAGTTCTCTCAAGTTTTGTAATTTAAACTCTTCTGAAAATGTAATGGTGGCAGCATAAATGCATTTTTTGGCTGATGGAATGAAATCAGTTGCAGATGTAAGGTTTTTAAACAGTGAAGAACTACTTTACTATCAGATTGGAAGAGTCTGTTGAAGTGATCACGTGTAATTTCTAATCAGATTCTCACTCAGAACTTCATTTGTTCAACATGTAGTATTTTTATTTTAAATCACTGTTGACTGTTTAAAAAGGCACTTTGTTAATCATTTAACATTCCAGTTGGAATAGGCCAAACACATATATTTGACAGTTTTATACTTTAGTATGAGCTCAGGTCTCATGGGTTTGTACAAATTATTAATTGCATACAATTTAATACTTGTTTATTTGACCTAAGCAAACGCTAGTATGATTTCTACTCAGATTGTCAATGTTTAATAATATTTGAAAATACTTTAAAAAATTTTATTGGATTTGACAGATCAGTGTTGATAAATCTTTGTTTATCCCAGCATTAGTAGTTACAAGTCAGTTTTAAAAGTGTCTTTCTTTTAAATTAATTTTTTTTTAAACTTTACAGTATTGTATTGGTTTTGCCATACAGTGACATGAATCCGCCATAGGTGTACATGTGTTCCCCATCCTGAACCCCGCTCCCACCTCCCTCCCCATGCCATCCCTCTGGGTCGTCAAAAATATAAAACTGTCTTTTAAAGTGGTTTCATATATTATTCATATATTATATTCATATATTATATTCATATTCATATATTATTCTGTATTTTATAGAGCCTCATTACTATACCCTTCTTCTTTCTCCTCTTCTCTTTGCCTCACTCCACATAGTGTATATTAAAAAGTTTGGCTTAATTTTTATATATATTTGTGCATTTTGACAAAATCAGACCTGTTAATATCTTGGTGATGGCCTTATAAAAATGCTAGAATTATGATAAAGCAGATATATTAAACTAATAACTTATCCAATATTAAAAGAGTAATTTCTTTTATAATCAGGGAGGCCTGGCATGCTGCAATTCATGGGGTCACAAAGAGTTGGACACAACTGAGCGACTGAACTGAATAAATTTATTTCAACATTAGTAAATATACCAGTTTAATAGCCATTTGCCATTCTATTACGACCCATAGTGGAATAAAAGAGAATAATTATGCAGTGACTTACCCTCTCAAATTATTCTTTGAATGCTGCCTCAGATGGTTCTTGAAACTCATTTCCTAGCAGAAGGAAAACTTCTTGGTTGAGTTTTGTCCCCCATAAAATACATATTGAATTCCTAACATCTAGTATCTCATTGTGTGACTTTATCTGTTAATTGGATAGAGATAATCAAGTTAAGGCAGAAGTAAATGGAGAAGGAAATGGCAACCTACTCCAGTGTTCTTGCCTGGAGAATCCCAGGAACGGGGGAGCCTGGTGGGCTTCCGTCTATGGGGTCGCACAGAGTAGGACATGACTGAAGCGACTTAGCAGCAGCAGTCAAGTTAAAATGAAGTCCTTAGGGTGAGCCCTCATCCACTCTGATTGATATCCTTATAAAGGGAAAAATTAGAATTAGATAAACAGAGGTAGTTGATGTGAAGATACAGAGGGAGAGTACCTTGTGAATGGAGACAGAGATTGGACTGATCTAGCTTCAAGTCAAAGAACAACAGAATTGCTGGCTACAATCAGGAGAACAAGAGGCATGAGGGAATCTTCTGAGTCCCAGATCATAGCCCTGCTGATACCTTGTATAGGGACTCTCTACATCTCCAGAACCATGAAACTATAAATTTCTGTTGTTTTAAGCCACTCACTTTATGATACTTTCATATGCCAGCTCCAGCAAGCAGATTGTCGAGAGACAGGTTGACTTTTGTTAGATCCTTTATCACAGAAGGTGTTAAATGGGGAAAAATAGACTTAGCTTAGTTCTACCATAGTAACAGAAGCCCACCTTGGCCTATCTATCCTATTAATTATTTTTGTATACTCCTGGGGGAAAAAAACCATTCAGTATCACAGTTATCCAAGTCTATTCCCCAACCAGTAATGCTGAAGAAGCTGAAGTTGAACGGTTTTATGAAGACCTACAAGACCTTTTAGAACTAACACCCAAAAAAGATGTCCTTTTCATTATAGGGGACTGGAATGCAAAAGTAGGAAGTCAAGAAACACCTGGACTAACAGGCAAATTTGGCCTTGGAATGCGGAATGAAGCAGGGCAAAGACTATCTAATAGAGTTTTGCCAAGAAAATGCACTGGTCATGGCAAACACCCTCTTCCAACAACACAAGGGAAGACTCTACACATGGACATCACCAGATGGTCAACACTGAAATCAGATTGATTATATTCTCTGCAGCCAAAGATGGAGAAGCTCTATACAGTCAGCAAAAACAAGACCAGGNATTAGAGATACCAAGGGAACATTTCATGCAAAGACGCGCTCGATAAAGGACAGAAATGGTATGGACCTAAGAGAAGCAGAAGATATTAAGAAGAGGTGGCAACAATACACAGAAGAACTGTACAGAAATGATCTTCACGACCAAGATAATCACGGTGGTGTGATCATTCACCTAGAGCAGGACACCCTGGAATGTGAAGTCAAGTGGGCATTAGAAAGTATTGCTACAAACAAAGCTAGTAGAGATGATGGCATTCCGGTTGAGCCATTTCCAATTCTGAAAGATGATGCTATGAAAGTGCTGCACTCAATATGCCAACAGATGTAGAAAACTCAGCAGTGGCCACAGGACCAGAAAAGGTCAGTTTTCATTCCAATCCCAAAGAAAGGCAATACCAAAAACTTCTCAAACTGCCACACAATTGCACTCATCTCACAGGCTAGTAAAGTAATGCTCAAAATTCTCCAGGCAAGGCTTCAGCAATACGTGAACCGTGAACTTTCTGATGTTCAAGCTGGTTTTAGAAAAGGCAGAGGAACCAGAGATCAAATTGCCAACATCTGCTGGATCATGGAAAAAGCAAGAGAGTTCCAGGAAAACATCTATTTCTGCTTTATTGACTATGCCAAAGCCTTTGACTGTGTGGATCACAATAAACTGTGGAAAATTCTGAAAGAGATGGGAATACTAGAATATCTGACCTTCCTATAATCAGGTCAGACAGCAACGGTTAGAACTGGACATGGAACAACAGATTGGTTCCAAATAGGAAAAGGAGTACGTCAAGGCTGTATATTGTCACCCTGCTCATTTAACTTCTATGCAGAGTACATCATGAGAAATGCTGGGCTGGAAGAAGCACCAGCTGGAATCAAGATTGCCGGGAGAAATATCAATAACC
Organism: Redunca redunca; assembly: GCA_006410935.1. Taxonomy (NCBI): domain Eukaryota; kingdom Metazoa; phylum Chordata; class Mammalia; order Artiodactyla; family Bovidae; genus Redunca; species Redunca redunca. Next base: position 380,731 of record SJYQ01000086.1, on the reverse strand, counting down.
TGAGATATGCAGATGACACCACCCTTATGGCAGTAAGTGAAGAGGAACTAAATAGCCTCTTGATGAAAGTGAAGGTGGAGCATGAAAAAGTTGGCTTAAGGCTCACCATTCAGATAACGAAGATCATGGCATCTGGTCCCGTCATTTCATGGGAAATAGATGGGGAAACAGTGGAAACCGTGTCAGACTTTATTTTTTGGGGCTCCCAAATCACTGCAGATGGTGATTGCAGCCATGAAATTAAAAGACGCTTACTCCTTGGAAGAACAGTTATGACCAACCTATATAGCATATTCAAAAGCAGAGACATTACTTTGCCAACAAATGTCCGTCTAGTCAAGGCTTTTGTTTTTCCAGTGGTCATGTATGGATGTGAGAGTTGGACTGTGAAGAAAGCTGAGTATCAAAGAATTGATGCTTTTGAACTGTGGTGTTGGAGAAGACTCTTGAGAGTCCCTTGGACTGCAAGGAGATCCAAGCAGTCCATTCTGAAGGAGATCAGCCCTGGGATTTCTTTGGAAAGAATGATGCTAAAGCTGAAACTCCAGTACTTTGGCCACCTCATGCGAAGAGTTGACTCATTGAAAATGATTCTGATGCTGGGAGGGATTGGCGGCAGGAGGACAAGGGGACGACAGAGGATGAGATGGCTGGATGGCATCACTGACTCGGAGGTTAGTCTGAGTGAACTCCGGGAGTTGGTGATGGACAGGAAGGCCTGGCGTGATGCGATTCATGGGGTCGCAAAGAGTCAGACGCGACTGAGCTCCTGAACTGAACTGAACTGAACTGAGGTTTAAAAACATTTTCTCCTTGAAAGTATCATTAAGATAGCAGAAATCCAGACACTTGGAAGAAGTATAGCAACACCTTTATCAAACTGTTACCAGAAATTTAAGAAATCCTTTCTAATGGATAACATGAAGATAGAGCAATAAATAAAATAATATCAGTACACATTATGGAGCAGTTCTCCTGGGTTCCCTGACCCTACTGCTCTCTACCCGGTTGCCATTTCCCAGTAAAATCTCTTGCTTTGTCAGCACATGTGCCTTCTCGGACAATTCATTTCTTAGTGTTAGACAAGAGCCCAGTTTTGGGCCCTGGAAGGCGTCCCTTTTCCTGCAACAGATGACGACTTTTGCGGGAACTCTGCTTCGCTGAGGCTGACATCCTGACCACTCGGGGTACTCCGGGGTCAGCTTGCCTGCCAATGGACCAGACCCAGCGGCCGCAACTGGGATGCTTTTGTCCCTGGTCTCCTCCTGACGTGGACAACTGGCCAGAGTGCCCCGACTGGTAAGGAACAGGAGACTTTATTGACCTCTCTCTCCTTCCCTCTCTCTTTCCTCTCCTTAACCCTTCCTATCCTTCCCTGTTTTTCTAGTCCCCCGATCCTGGACGCAGGAATCTGGTCACAGAGCCCTCAGCCTGAGCTGAGGATTGGAGACTGATCACCTCCTCTTGGCAGAGAACTCAAATTCTGGTTCTGGTGTGGTCTGATATGTAGTAGAGCCAAGTTCCAGTCTTCCCTTCTCTGGAGGCCCAGGGAAAAGTCCCATAACGCCTGGGTATCTGTAGGTGGCAGGAGACGTCTGTAAGGCCACCACTTTTGGCCCCCCCTCTTCCGCCTCCTCCCCCTTCTTCTTTCAACCTGGCTTCCTTTCCTCCCTTCAAATCTTTGATGTTAGTACTTAGATCTGAAGTTCTATGTCTCTATAGGAGGTTTTCTGAGAGACTGTATTCTTGTATTTAAGGGCTTCCCTGGTGGTGCAGAGGTTAAAGCGTCTGCCTGCAATGTGGGAGACCTGGGTTCGATCCCTGGGTCGAAAAGATCCCTTGGAGAGGGAAATGGCAACCCACTCCAGTATTCTTGCCTGGAGAATCCCATGGACGGAGGAGGTTGGTGGGCTACAGTCCACGGGTCGCAAAGAGTCGGACACAACTGAGCGACTTCACTTTCACTTTCACACATAATGGGGAAAAGATTAGTATCACACAAGATGTATGATTGGTCAATAAAGACATGAAAAAATGCTTATCATTATTCATCAGGGGAAAATAAAATAAGAAGGCATAATACTATACACCTATTAGATTGGCTACAATTTAAAAGATGAAGTATTGTGAACCAACTAGAGCTCTTTGTGTACTAATGATGGGAATTACATAACGGTTTTGGAAACAACTTGAAGGTTCCTGGGAGGGGGAAAAAAGCTTACTGTACAACCAACCCAGTCATTGCTCCCTAAGTATTTCTTCAGAGAAACAAAAATGTATACGCATGCAGAGACTTTTCCATTGGTGTATTTAACAGTTTATTTGTATAGCCCAAAACTAAACATCACCCAAATGTTCATTGAAAGTGAAAGTGAAGTCGCTCAGTCGTGTCTGACTCTTTGCAATCCCATGGACTGTGGCCCACCAGGCTCCTGCGTTCTTGGGATTCTCCAGGCAGAAGTACTGGAGTGGGTTGCCATTTCCTTCTCCAGGGGATATTCCTGATGCAGGGATCAAACCCAGGTCTCCTGCACTGCAGGCAGACACTTTATCCTCTGAGCTACCAAGGCAGTCCCTAAATGTTCATTAGTAAGTGAATTAAACAAATTCTATCCTATCCATACAATGTAATACTCTTCAGCCGTAAAAAAGACAAGTTATTGATAAAGTGTAAAAGTATAGAAGAATATTACAAGCATTACACTGAGTGAAGGATCCCAAACCAAAAAGTCCTTACTGTATAATTCTTCTTATATATAATGTTATGATAGTAAACCACTGCTGCTGCTGCTGCTGCTGCTGCTAAGTCGCTTCACTTGTGTCCGACTCTGTGCAACACCGTATACGGCAGCCCACCAGGCTCCCCCGTCCCTGGGATTCTCCAGGCAAGAACACTGGAGTGGGTTTTCATTTCCTTCTCCACATTGTGACAAAAAGTAGGTTCCTTGTTGCCTGGAGGTAGGGCAGGAATAGGGAAGGAGAAGGGAGTGATTGGAAGGATAGGTTATAAAGGGATAAGGGATATGAAGAAACTTTCGGCAGTAATAAGAAAGTTTTTTATTCATAGTTTATATTTAGTAGCAGCTCAGTGAAAGTTGCTCAGTCATGTCCGTCTCTTTGCGACCCAGTGGACTGTAGTCCATGGTATTCTCCAGGGCAGAATACTGGAGTGAATAGCTTTTCCCTTCTCCAGGGGATCTTCCCAACCCAGGGATCAAACCCAGGTCTCCCACATTGCAGGCAGATTCTTTACCAGCTGAGCCACAAGAGAAGCCCAGTAGTAACTCAATCCCTACGTAATAGACATATATATATATATATATATATATGTATGTATGTATGTATGTATGTATGTATGAATGTATTGAGAGAGAGAGAGATGGAATCTAGAAAAATAGTAGTAATGAACCTATTTACAGGGACAGAACGATGACACAGACATAGAGTACACACTTGTGGACATAACAGGGGAAACGGGGTGGGATGAACTGAAAGTAGCACTGACATACGTACTGTACCATATGTGAAATAGATAGCTAGTGGGAAGCTGGTATATAACACAGGGAGCCCAGCCTGATGCTTGGTAATGACCAGGAGAAGTGGGATGGGAGGTAGGGGGGAGGCTCAAGAGAAAGGGGATATATAATTATGACTGATTCAGATTGTTGTATGGCAGAAACCAATACAGCATTGTAAAGCAATTACCTTCCCATTAAAAATAAAAAATAGCGTACTGCTATTTGGAGTTGTCTACCAGAGACCTTATATTTTGAGGACTTATTTTAGTATTCATTGTAGCCTTGGAAGGATTATTCTACTCCACATAATCTCATTATCCATAGCTATCCCATCTAAGGATGAATTCTGCTCCTGTTAAGTGTTTTAGCCTGGGACTCTAAAAGACCCTGATTCTAGGAAGGATGGAAGGCAAAAGGAGTAGGGGCCAGTGGAGGATGAGATGGTTAGATAGCATCACCAGCTCACTGAAAATGAATCTGAGCAAACTCTGGGAGATGATGGAGGAGCCTGGCATGCTACAGTCCATGGAGTTCTAAAGAGTCAGATACGACTTAGTGACTCAACAACAGCAACTACTATTATTATTAATTTTTTTTCATTTACTTTGATACCTGTGTATCAAAGTAAAAGAAAAAAATTAGTGGGGTTTCCCTGATAGCTCAGTTGGTAAAGTATTTGCCTACAACGCAGGAGACCCTGGTTCAATTCCTGGGTCAGAAGATGCACTGGAGAAGAGATAGGCTACTGACTCCCGTATTCTTGGGCTTCCTTGTGGCTCAGCTGGTAAAGAATCCGCCTGCAATGTGGGAGACCTGGGTTTGATCCCTGGGTTGGGAAGATCCCGTGGTGAAGGGAAAAACTACCCACTGTAGTATTCTTGCCTGGAGAATGCTATGGACTGTATAGTCCATGGGGTCACAGTGAGTCAGACATGACTGAGTGACTTTCACTTTCACTTCGCCTTCTCACGGAATAGTATAGTGATTTCTGTGAGTCTTATTAAAGGTAAGACTGTGGCTCAAAACTAGAGCTCTGGAATATCTCCTTTAGATACTCACCTTGTTTAGAATTGAGCTCATGTGTTTTTATTGGTGTTTAAATATAAAGCAGTTCTAAGCCATGTCATCATATAACTAACTTATTTTTGTTCTGGTATTCCCTTATTATGTCTGTTCTTTTCTTTCTACATTTCCTCAATCACTTGATTTCTAGGGGCTCGTTGTTGCTGCTCCCTAAACACCAAAGACTTATTTTTTTTTTTTAGAAATAAATGAAGGCTGAAAGAACCTTATGCCCTGAGAATCCTTTTGTACCCAAAATGTAATGAATTTTATCTATGCATTTAATTCCACTTTTCTTTCTTGATGAGTCCTAATAAACCAACTTCTGTTAAACTGCTACCAACTGCTATATCCAAAATTGATCACAAGGTTGTTGGGAACTTTAAGTGAGATATTTATGAAAATAACGTTGCAAGTTCTGAAATGCTGTATAAACGGCATTTTGATAGTTTAGATGGACTCTGATATAAAATTTGAGATCCTGTATGTAAATTATCTTGAATATCCCTGATGGAATGTGGCAGTATTCCTGAAGGGACTAGAAGCTACAAAACCGCACAGCACTTTGAAGAATCAAGTACTGAAAGATTTGTTGCTGATTTTTGTAGTTCAGTTGCTAAATCCTGTCTGACTCTTTTGTGACCCCATAGCTCTTCTGTCGGTGAAGTTTCCCAGGCAAGAATAGCGCAGTGGATTGCCATTTCCTTCTCCAGGAAATCTTCTGACCCAGGAATCGAACTTGTGTTTCCTGCTTGGCAGGCGGACTCTACCACTTAAACAGACATCTGCATAATAAATAGATAAGTTAGATAAGGGTTTGTTTGTTTTCTTTCCAATTTTAACAAGTCTTTGACTTAAAATTTTAAGCCACACTATCAAACATGTATTGAGAGGACAAAGCAATACAACACTGGTTAATACACTGAACCAATGGTACAAGTTTGAATTTGAGACTTAACATGTAGTTTTTAAGTATCCATGTAACCTATTACATCTCCATATCTCTGGAAATTGCTTCGTTAGGAATCTATAAAGGCAAACACATTATGTCTAATCGCTGAAGGATTTACTTGAAAACTCTTTTCAGAAATGGGCTTCCCTGGTGGCTCAGATAGTAAAGAATCTGGCTGCAATGCAGGAGATCTGGGTTTGATCCCTGGGTTGGGAAGATCTCCTGGAGAAGGGAATGGCCACCCCCACCAGTTTTCTTGCCTGGAGAATTCCATGGACAGAGGATCCTGGCGGGCTGTAGTAGATGGGGTCACAAAGAGTCGGACACTACTGAGCCACTAACAGTTTCAGTTTTCAGAAATAAATATACTAAGGAAATATAATTTTATTAACAATTATTTATTTTATTATTTTATAAATACTCATAATCTTTGCAAATACTATTTGATATCCTTGTGTGCCAGATTAACCTAAATTTTAATGGTAAAACATGAGACTCCAAATAAACCTCTTTTTGTGAGTGATTGCTTTAGCCTGTATTCCAGGCTCCCTCTGGATTCTGTCAAAATTACAGATGATGACTTGATTTTTTTTCCATTTAGAAGTGCATTTAGCATTTAGCAGATATTTATTGAGTGCTACATATAGGCCAGAAATGAGGGGGAAAGATTAGTAAGATAAACACATGAAGAAGGCCATGCCTATGCACATCATAATCCCAACTGTTGAAAGCCACAGATAAAGAACATATCTTGAAGGTATGAGAAAAAGAGAAAAAATGACACATTACATGCAAGAGGACAGAAGTTTTATTGTTCGCTTACTTCTCATAGGAAACTGTAGGGATCAAAAGGTCAACATCATTAAATTATGAAAAATTTTTATAAAGCCTCTCAACTGAAAATTCTAAATAAAAAATATGTAACATTTATGAATGAAGACAAAATAAAAGCAGTTTTTGTATGAAAGAATCTATCACCAGTAGAACTACACTGTAAGAAATCCTAAAGGAAATCCTTCATGCTGAAGGGAAATGAAACCAGATGTTTGAGCAACTTTTCAAATGTTTATTGGCCATTGAGTTTGCTCTTTTATAAACTGACGGTTCATTTTGTTTACATTAATTTGTATTTTCCTAATTATTAATGCAGATGGACAGATTTTCATTGTTTATTGGCCACTTAATTTGCTCTTTTTATGAGTTATTTCATATCATTTACTTAATTTCTCTGTTAAATTTCTTAGCAGTTTGAAGAGCCTCCTTATATTCTATAAATGCAGACCCTGTAATACAATTATTTGCTTTAACATTTATGGCATTTTTGGCCAAAAATCTTTAATCTTTCTTAGTGAAGTATACCTATAAAACTTTTTTTGGAGGCAGGTGTCCTGGCTTATAAAGTGTTGCAGGCCCTAAAATACAAACACGTGTTTGTGTTACAATAATACATGTAAGATCCCTAAAATTTCTTTTACTCTTTTTATTTTAAGATTAATGACCCTAAATAAACATCTTTCTTATGAGAGGTTTCTCACTAGCTAATCTGGGTTTTTTTGTTTGTTTGTTTCCCATTTGCATTTTTTTTTGAAGTACTTATCCTTTTTTGTGCTATGGACTTCTTTGAGGATCTTATAAAAGCCTTTCCCCCAGAACAGTGTATATGTCTGTCTACTAAATTTTACATACACTGTCAGAAACTTTGTGGACTTTGGATTATAGCCCAGTGTATACGCTTCTTGATTCTATTCAATTCCTACTTCCATACCATTTTTTAATTTTTAGAATGACATCAGAAGTGTTTGCACATACACATTAATTAATTTGGTTCATTATTGCTTAGACCTATCAAGTAGTGTATATACTTTAAAATATAGTGCAATCTCTATATGTAGGGCACACCTAAAACAGATTTATTGTCATGTTTGAATTTGTTGTAGATCCTTGCATCAGCTGCAGAGACCTAAACTTCTGTGTCACTTCCTAGAACTTATTCATTGCCAAAGCCTTGGACACTATAAATATTTAACCTGGTTGAATCAAAGTATTTGTAGGCGTGATTTCCATCAACCTTGACTTTCATCTTAAATATTTTACCAGTTACCCCATTTCCTTTAATGTCTTTAGGAACTAGTCTCTCAAACCTTAAATTCTGTGTTTATTCAGAAATTAAATGAATTCTCATTAATATAGAATCATCTTTAACATAAATAAAATTTCAGTTTTCTCTCTACCAATTATTAAGTATGGGAAACTAGAGAAAGAATAGATTTTATACTCCTTTCCTATCCATTTTTTCAGGTTTTTTTGCTGTAAGTTCAGTTTTCACCACAATATTGGAATTTGGCATTACTGTCTAAGAACACAATCATTGAGTTCAGACAAAACTGGATTTGTATTCTTGTACCAATCATTTTTTAATTTCTCTATGCTTCTGATTTTCAGTTTTATTTTGTAAACAAATAGTGTGACTAAGTGTAATGCTCTGTATGAACAGGGTGTTGTTTGTTTTTTTGAGTTTTTTTAGCAGAAACTTTCTTTTGAAACTGAATTTTAATGTTTAGTAACATTCCATATGCTAAACAAAATAGCCTTTCTAAATATTCATTTAAAGCCCTTTCTTGTTCCACATGGATCAGACATTGCTTGCTGGAATTCCATTCCTGCTTGGTTTCCATTGACAGTTTATCTATGAATTTTCTTCTTTCTGTTTACTCTTCTATCTGACCCTCCTAATATACTTCAAAACTTGTCATGGCCTCTACATCATGTCTTTTTTATTTTATGCACTTGGCTGTTGCTCTTGCTATTCTTATGACTGGAATGATTCTTTGCACCCACTGAAATCCTGTCTGTCCTTCAAGAGTATATTTTCTTGAGCCTTGTCTTTGCCTTTCCAGCCCAATTAAGTCTTGTTTCTGATTGGTTATAAGCTTAAATGAAAAATATAAGTGCAGTTAATTTTTAAAGAATATAATGTTACATTTTATGGTTAATATCTTACATATATATAAAATATTACTGATATTTAATCACCTTCATACATACCCAATATAAAGTTGCCTCCTGTGGTACTCATTTGTTAGAGAATTTAAAAAATTTTGGGGGGGATTTACATAAATACAGGGCTTCCCTTGTGACTCAGTGGCAAAGAATCCACCTGCCAATGCAGGAAATGTGGATTCGATCCCTGTGTGGGGAATATCTGCTGGAGACAGAAATGACAACCCATTCCAGTATTTTTGCCCAGGAAATCCCATGCACAGAGATAACCTGGCAGGCTACAGTCCATGGGGTTGCCAAAGATTTGGACATGACTGAAGCCACTAAATTACAACAGCATAAATACAATAAATTGCGCATGCAATCTAATTTGATAACATTTGGCTCATGTACCCATGAAATCACCTTCACAGTCGAGATAATGCATCATCCTCAAAAGTTTCTTTGTGCCCCTTTGTTATTCTCCCTTTCACTCCTCCCCTAGTTCGAGATAATCACTGATACTGTTACTGATTAATTTTCATTTGCTAGGATTCTGTATAAATGGAATCATACAGTTGTGTTCTCTTGCTCTATCTTGCCTAGCTTCCTTGATTCAGCATTGTGATTTTGAGATTAATCTGTGTTTTTGCATGAATCTATAATTTATTTCTTTTTATTGCTAAGTATTCTGTTGTACTGTTGTTTAACTTGCTAGTTAACATTTGAGATTTTTCCTAGGTTTAGACTCTTAGAAATAAAACTGCTATGGATGGTTTTTTATAGGTCTTTGTGTGGACATAGACTTTAATTTTTCTTGGGGAAACACTTAGGAAATGGTTCATACATATGGTAGATATGTCTTTTTCAGAAACTGACAAACTAAATTTTGTTTTTTGTCAGAGTAAATGAGAATTTTATCTGCTCTACATCTTCACCGATACTTGGTCTGGTTATACTTTTTTAATTTCGAACATCTTAATAGGTCGCTCATTGTGGCTTTTGTGGGTATATTTTTCAGTACAGCTTGAAGGATATGAGTTGAACATTTATCTTCAGAATTTTTGCCTTGTTTTTTTAAACCTCTGAATTGAAGAAGCCTGGATTCTGTGATAGTAACTTTCCTCTTTGAAAATAATGATACTTTTCAAGTTTATGTCATTGCTTATTTGACATGCTGAATACACAGTATACTTCGTGACATTCATACACAATTATTTAATGGTTAGAGTTAAAGGAAATCAGAAGTAGTGACAATAAAGGCAGCATCATTTCTCTTAAGTAAATAAACTTTATGCCCAGAAAAGTATTTAGAAACTGTTTATACTTTCTTTATGTGTCAGTTCTAATTATTTAAGAAAAAGTAAAATAATCTTTTTAAAAACTTGGTTTGGAACAAAACGATTTCTTTTTAGAGAGTACTAATGATTGTGAAAGCCAAGAGGAATTAAGCTTAACATTTTCTAACTGCTTTTTTCTAGGAATTCTAGCCATTAGATTAAAAACAAAACAAAACAAAACAAAAAGAGCTATACCCTGAGATTTGAGACTTCCCCATACAAAAAGCAAGAAAAAACTGTAACCCATGTACTGTTTTATATCAAATAAGGATTGACAACACTGTTTTTAGGCATCTGTTCTGCCCACATAAGAAGCCAGCTTTATCATCTGGATGTGTCCTGCGGCTGAAACTTCTTATAAATATGAGAATTTCTTTCTTTCTTTTTTTAATGGCAAGCAGAATATGGTATCCAGCTGTGGATTTGCTTATATATTGTGTTTGCATTTTCCCCCCCAGGCTTCTTTTATACAGTATATGGCAATATGTTGTCATACAAATTCCATGATTAATGCTTATTTATGAAATCTTATGTAAATATCTTAGAACTTAGTCAAACAATGTGCAAGTTAAACAGTTTTTTTTTTCTGGATATTGGAATGACAAATCTGAGGGGAATAGTAGGTTGGATAGTTTATGTTCTTTACCTATAGAAAAGCCTCATATAACATTTTCCTTTTACTATTCTCTGTTATATCTTTTCTTTTTACTGTATTTTGCTGGGTAAGAAATCCACTTTCAGATTTATTCTTCAGAAAATAGAGAAAATTTAAACTGTAAATAATTCAAAAATAAGAATGGCAATTATATATTACTAAATAGTCATATATACTAGGATATATTTGATTTCTAATTTTTGATCCTGAGGGCTCTGTTTAAGAGGCATTTATTTGTGATTCTATTAGTCATTTATTGAAAGAAATCTGTCTAATCATAAGCTGTTGTATTAGCATTTAATTTTATTAGTATGATTTTCCTACAAAAATGCTAACTTACTATAAAATATCAAGTTATAAATATGGGACCAATTTTTGGTATGATTAAATTTATTATATCTGTCTCAAATTCAATTCATGGTTAAATGTTTAATATTGTATATTTGAATTATTTGTCTCTATATCATCAGAATAATGGTATCATGATAATATGTATATAGAGTATATTTATAGATCATGATATAGTACTATGATAAATGATTTACTGGTAGATTTTTATTTCATGTATCCTTATTTCTGTGGACTTAGTTTTAAGTTTCTCACATTGAGTATTTTAGTCAGTTTTGACCAGAAGTTGAAAGATTTGTTTTTGCTTTTTATTTTTTTCCTTCTGCTTAGGTGCAGCTCTTGTATGAGTTAACAGGTATCATGAATAAAGTCTGGAATAAGATTCAGAAGAGAGGCAATCTCAGTTCTTCAGCTTACCCAGAGTCTGTGGTGGGGCCTTTCCCTAGCTCTCCAGTTAGAAGCAGTATAGGCACAGCTCCTCCAGATAATAGCACATGTAGCCCATCTGCTGACATTGGAACTACTACTGAGGTAAGTGTTTCTGAACAATTGTGTTAGTAAATGAAGGGTGATATATATACCACAGAGTTCTATGTCAGGATTGAGAATGAAGATGACCTTGCCTCTGTGGAAGCTGAGTTTAGAGGCTCATGAAGTGCTATGGTAGCTATGGCTGTGTGTTACTGTTTCTCTTAGGTTCAAGGATTTTCATCACTTTCAGTAGTTAGTGGGATAGTTCAGGAAAGTAGAGGTTCTGTGAAATGGCAAAAACTAAGGCACAGTAAATGTATGGCTTCTCAGAAGTGTGGAAACTTAGAAGCTGACTGCAAAAGAGGCTCAGAACCAGAGTGTCTTTATTATCTTTAGATTGTGATTTTCAATCTTGACCAATGCAAAGTTCTCTCCTTCTGATCATAGAAACCTTCCTTTTCATTTTTCACATTGTGACCTCACCCAATATATCTGTGCCCTTTTTATACAAATATTTTCAAAGCCCGTCATTTACTATCCTAACATGAAAATAAACATAACCTGCATATACATATGTTTTCAAAAATAGTATTCTGAAAAAGTATAAAGAATTAAAGGAAAGTAAATTATAGTGAATTATTATTATAATATGTAAATGTCCAGGAATGGTTACATTAGAAGTTGTAATGCAGTTGCCAGGTAAATAAAATTACTGTGAATGTATCTGATGCAAACATACTTTTACAGAACTATATTAAATGCTGCAAGTGGGACCATTGTTGGTATGATTTTCTGAAATAATGCAAACTTGATAAAGTTTCGAAGAAAAGAAATTTTTTGTTCTTTTCAGTAGTTGCATTTCTGGAGCTCTTAATATATACTAAGTGTCAGTCACTTAGTCTTGTCTGACTCTTTGCAATCCCATGGACCATAGCCTACCAGACTCCTCTAGTCCATGGGATTCTCCAGGCAAGAATACTGGAGTGGGTTGCCATTTCCTTGTCTAATATATACTAAAATCATGCATAAATACAAAAAATACTGTTTTTAGATTGAAAACAATTTAATGCTCAAATATTTACTTATAAACAGGATTTTCACCTACTTCAATTACTGTCAGATAACATTCTCCATTTTGGCTGATTTTGGTATTGACCATCTGGCGATGTCCTTGTGTAGATTTGTCTCTTGAGTTGTTGGAAGAGGGTGTTGCATGACCAGTGTGCTCTCTTGACAAAATTCTGTTAGCCTTTGCCCTGCTTCATTTTGTACTCCAAAGCCAAACTTGCGCTTATTCCAGGTATCTCTTAAGTTCCTACTTTTGCATTCTGATCCCCTATGATGAAAAGGACATGTTAGTTTTTGTTGTTAGTGTTAGGTCTTGCAGGTCTTCAGAGAACCAATCAACTTCAGCTTCTTAGGCATCAGTGGTTGGGGCAGACTTGGATTCCTGTGATGTTGAACAATTTCCCTTGGAAGTGAACTGAGACCATTCTGTCATTTTTGAGATTGCACCCAAGTACTGCATATTGGAGTAGTACTATTGATATTTGACACTTGCATAAGCAACTTCTCTATCCTCTATTCCTGCTTATCCCAAATCTTAAGAATCACAATGACCTAAGTGACAGAAGTACTTTTTTTTCTCCCCAAATGAAAATCTAAAACTGTTTGGGATATGGAGTCAATGGGACATACCCTGTTGGGATAAAAACGTTGAGTTCCTTCTGGAAATTGCAGGGCATGTTCATCTGTATTAGATCTCATAATCAGGGTTACCATGTCCTTCTGTTTAGCTTGGAGACAGCACATTTCTAGAAAGTACCATTTAAATTGTACTTTGTGTGAATGGCAGGTCCTAGATGTATGACCAACAGGTGTTCATTCCAGATGAGCCCTGTCTTTTCTTAACTTGCGATGTTTTTTAAATATTTCTTTCTAAAAGGCTGTTCCCAAAATAGTGCTTCCTCATGCTTGTCTTAACATTGTTTAATACAGTACTTAGTAAACAGCTGTTTAGTGGGACACTCTCCTTTCTACCAGTGAAGTGCCCAGAGTATTTAACTTCTTTTATCAGTTTCACTTGTATTATCCTTGTCTATCAATGTATCACCGTAAGCTTTTGATTACCAAAGTTTTTCACAAAGTGTATTTTATGCAATGTCAACATATTGGCTGTGAAAAAAGAAGTCTTGGGTTAAATAAGTTTGGAAAATACTACATTAAAGAAAGTTGAAGTTCTTCATTTTTCAAAACCATATTTATATCTGTCTTTGCCTGACTTGCTTAATACAGTAATCTCTTGGTCTCAAGAGCTTTTGCATTGTAAGAACACTATGCATTGTAAGAACTTTACTGCAAGAGCTTTCGGTATCTCTTATATGTGGAATCTAAAAAATGATAGAAATGAACTTATTTACAAAACAGAAATAGACTCACAGACATAGATAACAAACTGGTTACCAGAAGGGGTAGTATGTGGGGCTGGAGACAGATTAGGAGTTTGGGGTTAACATACACCACTACTATATATAAAATAGTAAACAGCAAGAACCTGCTGTATAGCACAGGGAACTATATTCAGTATCTTGTAGTAAGGTATAATGAAAA
>SJYQ01000086.1:348321-362770 GCA_006410935.1 Redunca redunca | reverse complement strand
GTTTGACTGTGTGGATCACAATAAACTGTGGAAAATTCTTTAAGAGATGGGAATACCAGACCACCTGACCTGCCTCTTGAGAAATCTGTATGCAGGTCAGGAAGCAACAGTTCGAACTGGACATGGAACAACAGACTGGTTCCAAATAGGAAAAGAGGTAAGTCAAAGCTGTATATTGTCACCCTGCTTATTTAACTTATATACAGGGTACATCATGAGAAACACTGGACTGGAGGAAACACAAGCTGGAATCAAGATTGCTGGGAGAAATATCAATAACCTCAGATATGCAGATGACACCACTCTTATGGCAGAAAGTGCAGAGGAGCTAAAAAGCCTCTTGATGAAAGTAAAAGAGGAAAGCGAAAAAGTTGGTTTAAAGCTCAACATTCAGAAAACGAGGATCATGGCATCCGGTCCCATCACTTCATGGGAAATAGATGGGGAAACAGTGTCAGACTTTATATTTTTGGGCTCCCAAATCACTGCAGATGGTGATTGCAGCCATGAAATTAAAAGACGCTTACTCCTTGGAAGAAAAGTTATGACCAACCTAGATAGCGTATTCAAAAGCAGAGACATTACTTTGCCGACTAAGGTCCATCTAGTCAAGGCTATTGTTTTTCCTGTGGTCATGTATGGATGTCAGATTTGGACTGTGATGAAGGCTGAGAGCCGAAGAATTGATGTGTTTGAACTGTGGTGTTGGAGAAGACTCTTGAGAGTCCCTTGGACTGCAAGGAGATCCAACCAGTCCATTCTGAAGATCAGCCCTGGGATTTCTTTGGAAAGAATGATGCTAAAGCTGAAGCTCCAGTAGTTTGGCCACCTAATGCAAATAGTTGACTCATTGGAAAAGACTCTAATGCTGGGAGTGATTGGGGGCAGGTGGAGAAAGGGACGACTGAGGATGAGATGGCTGGATGGCATCACGGACTCAATGGAGGTGAGTCTGAGTGAACTCCGGGAGATGGTGATGGACAGGGAGGGCTGGCGTGCTGCGATTCATGGGATCTCAAAGAGTCAGGCACGACTGAGTGACTGAACTGAACTGATGTGTTATATTAGATTCTCAAAATCAATGGTTAACTTTTCTTTTGGTGAATATTTTTATTTTGGTAAAGTATAAATAACTTTATCATTTATATATTTATAATTAAGTGGCATTATCAAATGATATTCAATGCCCCAGCCATAACAACTATCCATCTTCAAAACTATTGCAACATTTCAAACAAAAAGTCTTCTCCCATCAAACAGTGACTCCCCATTTTCCCATCTCCATCCTTGATAACCATTATTAATACTTTCTGTCTCTGTGAATTCATCTATTCTGGGAACCTCATATAAGTAAAATTCTAAGTATTTGTTTAGCTTATTTTAAGTACTGTAATGTTTTAGAGATTTATTCACATAATAACATGAATAAGAATGTCATTCCCTTCTATGTCTGATACTCCATTTGCTTATATAGCATATTTTATTTATCCATTGATCTGTTGATGGACATCTGGGTTATTTCCACCTTTAGCTATTATGAATAATGCTGTATGAACACAGATATATATAACGGTTGGCTAATCCTTAATGAAGTTATTTTGTCTGAAGATATTATATGCATTTTATATGACCTGTACCTGAAATCCATTTCAAAACTAATACTAGAAATGCTATTTTAATTTTTCTTTACTTATGAAATATGTTCATAACTGAGTTATTTATTACATAAGTTAAGGAGTAGAGGAAAGTGAATGTAGAATCATTCAATACACTTTATTTAGTACTGATTTTCTTACTCAGAAGAGCACATTTCTGTCATTTTAATGATTTGCTTACTACCAATATGGATGTTATAGAATTAAGACAGCACTTAATATTATCCCTGAATGAATTCAAGCATATTTCAAATTTTGCCAAAAAATGTAGTACCAAAGAGAAAAGAAGTGAAAATTAGAAATCATTTACTTAGTTTCCATAGTAACTTTGCAAACATAAAAATAGAATTTTGGTAATTTATTTTCTCTAAGGTGTGTTTTTTTTTCTCCTGAGGAAAACTGGCTAAATTGTGTCTGCTACTTCCCCACTTTTTGTCATAGAGTCTACTTTGTCAGCTTTAAGGATTGCCTCCATCTAATTTGGGATAATTTTGCAGAGCTTGACAAGTGAGCACATCTATTTCTCTTAATTCGATCTGTTTATAGCTATTCTGTTGAAAGGAATTGTTGGAAATCTCATTTACTAGAAAACTGAAATGTAGTGAATTTCGGCTAGTGACACACAAACCAGGGACTTGGCCGACTCATCCAAGTGTGATTCTAAGTTAATGGAATCTATAGAAAACACTTTGGAATCAGACAACTTGAGTTTTTATCTCTAAAGTTTATGATCACATTGTGTTTAGTCACTTCAATTGTGTCCAACTCTTTGCACCACATGGACTGTAGCCCACCAGGCTCCTCTGTCCATCGCATTCTCCAGGCAAGAATATAGGAGTGGGTTGCCATGCCTTCCTCCAGGGTATCTTCCTGACCCAGGGATCAAACCTGCATCTCCTGAGCTGCAGGCAGATTCTTTACCACTGAGCCACCTGGGAAGCCATGTGATCACATTATTTAACCTCTGCTCTTTAGTTTCATTATCTCTAAAAGTGGAGATAATATTAATATTCATCTCAATATGTAAGTACAAATATTAATTGAGTATCTATGAATATGGTACATTCCTCTATTTGTATTTTCCTTAATTTCAGTAAGATTTTGGTTTTCTTTCTAGAAATCTTTCCCATTTTATTATAGAAGTATTCTTTGGTATTTGGAACTTTTGTTCAATTGATACGGTTATATACTAGTTTCTTCCTCTTCCTTTAAGGAACTAGTAACTTCGGTTGATTGTCTTTCTTTTTAAAAAATTTTTATTTTTGGCTGTACTGGATCTTCATTGCTCTTCAAGCTTTTCTCTAGTTATGGTGAACGGGGGCTACTCTCAAAATGTGGTTCTCAGGCTTCTCGTTGCAGTGGCTTCTCTTTTTGTGGAGCACGGGCTGTAGGGCACACAGGCTTCAGTAGTCGCAGAACATGGGCTCAGTAGTTGTGGCTCCTAGGCTCTAGAGCACAGACTCTAGTTGCTGCACAGGCTTAGTTGTTCTGCAGCATGTGGTATCTTCCTAGATTAGGGATCAAACCCATGAATCCTGCATTCACAGACAGATTCTTTACCACTGAACCACCAGGGAAGCCCCTGATTTTCAAATATTAAGCTGATCTTGCATCTGGAACAAACCCAAGTTGGCTGCAGTAGAGTTTCTTTTTTATATCTTGATGGATTATGTTTGTTAATATTTTATTTAGGGTTTCGATTTGTATGGTCATCAGTGATATGGACCTTTAACTTTTCTTTTACATGAAAACTTTGTTGTATTTTGGTGTCATGACTGTGCTATCTTCATAAAATCATATGGAAAGTGTTCCTTCTTGTTTTACTCATCTACAGAAAATGTGTTTTGTGTAGAAATTACACAGTCACTGTATGATAATCAACAAGATAGTCAACAAGGTAATCCGACTTGAAAAGGCACTTGGGTACAACTCGCCCATTATCTAAACTGGGTCTTGCTGCTGCTGCTGCTGCTAAGTCACTTCAGTCGTGTCCGACTCTGTGTGACCCCATAGACAGCAGCCCACTAGGCTCCTCTGTCCCTGGGATTCTCCAGGCTTAGTTCGGCAATATTTGCATATAGAAGAAGTTTTAGCTTAGAAGACTATTAGGAAAGAGGTAAGGACTGGATGGACAAAGGATCCTAATGTTATCATCCTTAAAGAGAGTGAAAGTGAAAGTTGCTCAGTTGTGTCTGACTCTTTATGACCCCATGGACCGAGGTCTCCCACATTGCAGGTGGATTCTTCACCAGCTGAGCCACAGGGGAAACCCAAGAACACTGGCATGAGTAGCCTATCCTTTCTACAGCAGATTTTCCTGTCCTAGGAATCAAACCAGGGTCTTCTGCATTGCAGGCAGATTCTTTACTAGCTGAGCTATCAGGGAAGCCTTAAAGGGCGTATAGGTGCACATCTTGTTCCAAGTTTCCAACTCCAACAATAATACTGTTGTATTCAAAGAAAATTAGTTTTATTTTGCTCATTGATAAAGTAATATTTAATGATCAAATATTTTTTATGCCACTCTAGTAACCCAGTCTGTATAAAATAAAACTAATGAACATATGTTCTACAAATGCTAAACAAATACACTGGTATTTTTTGGATACTATGAGATTATGATTTTACGTCCCAGTTAAGATTTTTATATCACACTTTTTCCTCTGGTAAAATATACAGTGCAAAATGACCTTTCAAACCATTTTTAAGTGTACTATTGTGTGACATTGAGTACACTCAGGTTGTTGTACCACCGTCACCATCAACCGTATCCAAAACTTTAAAAAAATTTTTCCCAACTGAAATGTGGTACCTATCAAACAACAACTGTTCATTTTAACATTAAGTCTTCTGATTCATAAACTTGGAACATTTATATGTGCATTTTAAAAAATATTTTTTATTTTTTTTAGCAATACTTTGTAGTCTTTCACTTCCTGGTGTATTCCTAAGTAGTTTACTCTTCTTGATGCTATTATAAATAGAATTGTTTTATTCTTTTACGGATACTCACTATCATTGTATAAAAACACAGCTGACTTTTATGTTTGAGTTTGTATCTTGATGAGTTTATTAGTTTTAACAGTTTTTTTGTGGAGTTTTTAGAATTTTATACATACAAGCTCATGTTGTTAATCAACATAAATAATTCTGCTATTTCCTATCCAGTTTTGTTGACTTTTATTTCTTTTTCATGCCTAATTACTCTGGCTAGGATTTTCAGTAATATGTTGAATAAATATTTCACCCAACTTTTTCAAAATTAGGTAATATTTTTTAGGTTGAACATAATTTTCTCTGTTGATAATAATTTTGTGTGAAGGAAAACTTCTAGCAGGTTTCAGCTGTAACACATTTTCTTCAAATAGCAAGAGATGTAATGAAAATTTAACACTGTTGTTTTTTCTATTTCTGTAGTGTACATTTATGCTATTCTTTTCGTCTGAAATAAATGTTAAGTCAGACATTATGAGCTAGAGGTAATTTACCTCTCACTGAGAGGCTTACATTAACTGAGAAGAAACAGTGTTAAATGATGATTATATTGTTTCAATACCATCCATACTTGATGTGGAGTATAAACTTTCCACTATCACCCTATTACCTATTATCTTTGTTATCATAGCATGACCCTAATTTAAACAGCCAGTACCAACTTTGTACCCATGGTATAGAGTAGCTTTGAAACTACTTAAAAGCTACTTAAAAGGTTCATTAATATCTGGATGTTAAATGATTTAGAAAATCAACTCATTTTGACAAATGAAATTTGATTTATTATGATACAGGGCATAGAGATGTGTATATTCATTGTCACTATAAATATATTATTATATAAATTCATAAAACAATATAATGAATTCATTTTTTCAGTTTTTTTCTGTCTTTTGTTTTAAACATAATTCTTTTATCAGTTCAGTTCAGTAGCTCAGTCATGTCTAGCTCTTTGTGATGCCATGGACTGCAGCATGCCAGGCTTCCCTGTCTATCACCAACTCTTGGAGCTTATTCAAACTCACATCCATCGAATCGCAGATGCAATCCAGCCATCTCATCCTCTGTCGTCCCCTTCTCCTCCTGCCTTCAATCTTTCCCAGCATCAGGGCGTTTTCAAATGAGTCCGTTCTTCTCATCAGGGGGCCATAATATTGAAGTTTCAGCTTCAGCATCAGTCCGTCCAGTGAATATTCAGGACTGATTTCATTTAGAATTGACGGGTTGGATCTCTGTGCTGTCCAAGGGTCTCTCAAGAGTCTTCTTCAACACTGCAGTTCAAAAGCATCCATTCTTCAGTGCTCAGCTTTCTTTATAGTCCAGCTCTCACATCCATACAAGACTACTGGAAAAACCATAGCTTTGACTAGACAGACCTTTGTTGGCAAAGTAATGTCTTAGCTTTTTAACATGCTGTCTAGGTTGGTCCTAGCTTTTCTTCTAAGGAGCAAGCGTCTTTTAATTTCATGGCTGCAGTCACCATCTGCAGTGATTTGGGAGCCCAGAAAAATAGTCTCTCACTGTTTCCACTGTTTCCATCTCTATTTGCCATGAAATGATGGGACCAGATGCCATGCTCTTAGTTTTCTGAATGTTGAGTTTTAAGCCAGGTTTTTCACTCTCCTCTTTCACTTTCGTCAAGAGGCTTTTTAGTTTTTCTTCGCTTTCTGCCATAAGGGTGGTGTCTTCTGAATATCTGAGGTTATTGATATTTCTCCCAGCAGTCTTGATTCCAGCTTGTGCTTCATCCAGTCCAGCATTTCGCATTGATGTACTCTGCATATAAGTTAAATAAGCAGGGTGACAATATACAGCCTTGATGTACTCGTTTCCTGATTTGGAACCAGTCTGTTGTTCCATGTCCAGTAAAATTCTTTTATGTTATTTATCAAATCTGTTACCTGAATCTTGAGAGTTTAATCATACTGTTACATTTGTAACTCTTGCTCTTAGTAGACTGTTTCTCTATGTGTTAAGTGCTCTTCTATTTGGAGTTCTTCCACTAGTGGGACTTTATGAGACTCTATCATAGTATTTGAGGGCCTGTTCCCCAATAGGGATTTCATGTATTTCCTTCTCTGAGGGACTCTAAAGGCCATCACTAACCTGAGACCCTTTAATTATTAACTTCTTAGCTGGATGGTTTTTGAAACTTTTTTGAAGTATGAAGTCAAGCCCTCAAACCTGTGTGTAACCCAGAGTTGGGTTTAAAAAGTCTCAAAGGTAACCTTTTCCTACTACTTAGGCTAAGACAGATACTGCTTTTTAGGGGGAGGGGGTTTATTCTATTTTTTTCTAATTTCTTAAATTCGATACTTAGCTTAATTTGCTGTTATTTAGTTGCTAAGTTATGTCCATCTCTTTTTATGACTCACAAACTATAGCTTGCCATCCTCCTCTATCCATGGAATTTTCCAAGGAAGAATATACTGGAGTGGGTTGCATTTCCTTTTCCATAATATCTTCTCGACCCAGGGAACCAACTCATGTCTCCTGTATTGTCAGTTGGACTCTACCACTGAGCCACCAGGGAAGCCCCAAAGCATGCATTGACCTTTACTATCAGATGAAATTAGTACTTTATCAATTAGTATTGATAATTTTTTTTTTTTCAACAGGGTTCTTATGTGGCACACTGGTACAAGTAATAATGAAGCAGACTAGTTTTTGAAGCTCATGTTCATAATTGCCAAAGTTCATTTCCCAGATTAGTACTTTCACTCATTTCTTAATACTTACTCGTCTTAATGTAATGGACTCTTAGAAAAACATGGTTTCTCACAATTCAAGTTCTGAAAATACTAAACCAGCTGCTAAAGTCTTTCTTCCATGAGTTGCCTTTTGTCAGAGAAACACACAGATGGCAAGATGAAAAGGAGGATGGAAGGATGAAAGAAAGGGTAGAGGGAGGGAACGAGGGAAGGAAAAAGAGACAGAGGATGGGAGAAAGGGAAGAAAGCAACAGGCTGGCTCCAGAAATACAACTGCAGTTCAGTGTTGCTAGAGAGCGTTCACATGACATAAATATACATGCTATAATGGGCATGTATGTGAAGTTTTATATATACAAAATAATGCCCACTGTCCAAACTGGTTTTAAAAAAGAAAGTTGCCCAAGATCATAAAAGAGGTATCATAATTCAAAACCTTTTTTTTCATTATTCCATAAAATAATCATGCTAATATAGATGTGGATACTTAATAGTGTTCAGCATTTTTTAAAAATTAAGCATTTAAGACTCAAGTTGTTTATCGTTAAAAACTTTATGATATTGAATATTTAATTTGGAGGATGAATATGTACATACTCATAATACATAGGTGGGCTGGGAAATTTAGCCCATAACTTCATTACTGCTTACCAGAGAAAATTCCTTATTACACAGAAAATGAAAGTGAACTTGCTCAGTCGTGTCCGACTCTTTTTGACCTGTGGACTGCAGCCCACCAAGCTCCTCCGTCCATGGGATTCTCCAGGCAAGAACACTGGAGTGGGTTGCCATTTCCTTCTCCAGGGGATATTCCTGACCCAGGGATCCGAACCCAGGTCTCCCACATGCAGACAGACGCTTTAACCTCTGCACCACCACGGAAGCCCTATTACACAGAAAGGGGAGCAAATATTTGCTATATAATAAGATGTCCCTGGGACAGTAATTGTTACCATGGACCCAAAGTAAGACTTTACTTGTGTACTGGAAGAACATACTTCAGTGTATTTCAGCTGGTTTACGTTGTCAAAAATTTTTGTTCAGGAAGATGTTCAAAAATTATATAATCATCTTTTGAAATATTATGCCATTTAGCTTGCAAAATCAGTTCAGTTTAGTCACTCAGTCATGTCGGACTCTTTGCGGCCCCATGGACTGCAACACGCCAGGTTTCCCTGTACATAACCAACTCCCTGAGCTTGCTCAAACTCATGTCCATCGAGTCAGTGATGTCATCCAACCATCTCATCCTCTGTTGTCCCCTTCTCCTCCTACCGTCTTTCCCAGCATCAGGGCTTTTCCAATGAGTCAGTTCTTCACATCAGGTGGCCAAAGTATTGGAGTTCCAGCTTCAGCATCAGTCCTTCCAATGCATATTCATGACTGATTTCCTTTAGGATTGACTGGTTGGATCTCCTTGCAATCCAAGGGACTCTCAAGAGACTTCTCCAACTTCCCAACAATAAAAAGTGCCTTTAAAAGTGCTAGTATTTTGATAGTTTGTTTTTAATGACAACCAGACGGCACTGTGGTGAAGAATCCACCTACTAACATCTCCAGGAGTCACGGGGCATGCAGATTCGATCCCTGGATCAGAAAGATCTTCTGTGGACGGAAATGGCAACCCACTCCAATATTGCTGCCTGGAAAATCCCATGGGCAGAAAAGCCTGGTGGCTTACAGTCCATTGAGCTGCCAAGAGTCGGGCGCTACTGAGCGCGCACACACACGCACACACACACACAAAGCAGATATACATGCAGTACACAAATACATATTCGCATATTTCCCTTATAGAGTAAATACATAAACTATATTGGAAGCTGTCCTAATTATATAAAATGTTAATTTTGCATCTGGCTTTTCAGTTTTTTCCATGAAAGGGTAATAGGAAGGACAGCTATTATAATTAGGTATAGTTAGGAAGATATTCTAGAGAAGGAAAAGGCAACCCACGCAGTATTCTTGCCTGGAAATCCCATGGACAGAGGCACCTGACAGGCTAGTCCATCAGGTCACAAAAGAGTGGAACACAACTTAGCAACTAAATGACAACAAACATTGTGTTGATGAAATTAAATCTCTCCAATTAAGTTGTGATTTTAGGCAAACCATTAAGCATTTTTAAAGGAACAATTTTGAAGCTTTAGAAAAATATGGAATGCTGAATAAATGCTAGAATATTGATTTTAGGTTTCAACAAAGGTAAAAATTGACAGATTAACCACTAATGTTGAAATCTTAGGGTCATATAAAAATTTGAATTGCATTTTTTAATTGATTCTGGAATTAAAATTACTTCAGCAGCCTAGTTCTTGAAAAAAATCCAGCATGATGTATATTGTATACTATGGTATATAGCCAATAAGTCAATATTTTATGATAACTTTAAATTTAGTATAATCTATAAAATATTGAATCACTATATTGTATAACTGAAATTAATATAGTATTATAAATCAACTGTACTTCAATCATATATATATATATATTTCCAGAAAAACAATCCATCATGAAGTGATTCATAGACTCCAGTAATTATTTAAAATGCATTTATTGTCAGTTTTATCCAAAGTGAAAATTTGGGCTAGGGGCACAAAATGATTGATGATGGTCTAAAGGTACGAATTTCCAGTTATAAAATAAATAAGCTATAGTGATGTAATGTACACTATGGTAACTTATTTAATAATACTGTATTGAATATTTAAAAGTTATAGATCTTACAAATTCTCATCACAAGAAAAATAATTTATGACTGTGAAAATGGATTATAACAGGATTTACTGTAGTCATTTCACAGTGTATATACAAATATATAATCATTATGTTTTATACCTGAAACTTTTATTATTACATGTCAGTGTATCTCCAAAAAAACAAAAAGAGAAGTTGTTTAGTATCAACTAATATAGCAAAATTATTGTTAGTTTTTCAGTTATTTAAGTGCAGGTAACATAAGCAGTAACCTACCTCTACTATTTTTGACAAACTTTTAGAAAGGAAATTTAGTTGGAACTTTTTTACTCAAGCACTATTTTAAGAATGTCTCGTAGTTTTAAATTTCTTCCTCAAAATAAACTTATTTCATTAAATGTTTGTCTTTAAATGATTTTATCTTCAACATTTAGTATGAAAATGTTATTTAAAATGTAGGAATTCTAGCATATTTAATGTCATCTAATTAATTGAATAAGGCAGTACATATAGCAGGTTATTGTTCAGCCTTTGCATGTAAATCAGCATTTCAAAATAATCATGCCAGAAGATGTCACTAGCTCTTGCTGTCCTGTCTGACTCTTTGTGACCCCATAGACTGTAGCCTGCAAGGTTCCTGACTATGGGATTTTCCAGGCAAGAATACTGCAATGGGTTGCCATTTCTTCCTCCAGGGTATCTTCCTGACCCAGGGATCGAACCCATATATTCTGCATTGCACGTGGATTCTTTACCACTGAGTCACTGGGGAAGTCCTAGAAGGTGTCTCTAAGTTTTCAACTGTTGGCTTATTTCTTTTAATTAAAATAGTTTTTACATTTCTAATTATTTGCATTCCAAAAATGTATAAAGTTTAAAAACACTAAGGTATTTCTAAGTAGGGTCAAAACTACTATTATTTTTAAATTATTTTAAATTATTCACTATAAATGAATCTGGCTTTAAAAAGCTCACTCCTAACAATTGTTTGTATTAAGTAGAAGTATTTGATTGTATGATCCTGTGATGACTTACACTTTAAACACTGAGCCGTTATTTTTATGTTGAAATGTTGATAATGAGCACTGTACTTTTCAGTGGATATAGTCCTAGCCTCCTGAATCCTGATCTGAATGGTGGTAGAGGAACAAATATGAGTGACAGGCTTAAGTACTGAGTAAGACGGTTAATTTTTCCCGCCCTTCACATCGGAATGATGAGAGCCTAAGTAGTGGAAACCACAACAGGCCACTTGGTACCCTTGACTTAAGTACAACCAGCAGTGGAAGTGTTTAGCCCTTTTAGAAGTTTTGTGACTGAACACGAATGCTGGAGTTATTTTGATAAGAGAGCCGCAGTGTAGCCAAAAGTCTGATGAGCTCTGAAACAGGCCGAGGATGAAGAGCTGAAGTGTTTGCTCTTCCAGATGAACAAAGATAAATTCAGCTAGCAAAATAAACTCAGTATTTTGGTCAATTTGCAACAAAATGGTGAAAGAATTGAACTGTATATTTTAAACCTTGGCATAAAGACCTGTGGGAAAATAGTCAGCATCTCCAATTCTGGCTCAATTTTTGGTGTACATTTAGAAATTGAGCAGAAAATGAATGCACAGACATATTTAACAATACCACACAAAATGTTGTAAATCCAAAATGAAAACTGAAACTGTATGAAGAAGGAGAGCAAAACTCTCTCTTAGGAGTGCTTGCTTATTGAATTTGAAGCCACAGTTTTCTTAGTGTTCCTGCTCAATATACTTAGTAGTGTTAAAAATCAAGGTCTTGTTGATTTGAGATTTTTTTTTCCCCTATTATTTCCATTCTTGAGGTTATAATGTTCTTCTGAGTGTTGGAGGGAGAATTTAATCTATGATTTCTGCTCAGTAAACCAATTCATAGAGAAAGGCATACTGACTACATTATGTAGTCTTTTAGTGAATTTAACTTTGTAAAATGTATCTTTCTCTGGGATTAGTTTGTGTTTGTCATTAGATGTTGTGTTACTTTAGACAGCTAATGAAAAATCTGCGTTTGTGTATAGCTTCTCAAATTCTAGGAATTTCAACTTTAGTAGATTTAGGACCACTTATATTGGGGAAAATGTTTAGATGAAAACATCACCAGCAATGAACAGTTTGCTTTTCTTGGTGTAATTGTACAAATAATGATTATACTGTCTTCAGATGTTAAGACTATAATTTTCTGTCACACTAAATCACAGGACACTATTGCTTTGTTGTGCTTGGTGCCTGGTAAACATTTGTGAAAATCTTCTCTGTTTGATCTCCTTTTGGAGATTCAAGGAAATTGAATTTTCTTCTGATTGAAAGTTGTTGTAGAACTGAGGTCGAGGGAAAAACTGTATATAGGACGTCACTATACCTGCATAGAGGTCATGTCTGTGGTAACGAACATTGGCTTTGTAAGAAGTTTTACTTGTCTCTTCTCTTAGGGGCTGTCTAATGCCTTGGCTAAGAGATTAGTGGCTTCTGCTCCAAAAAACTACCCATAAAAAAGTATTTTTGTATTGTCTTCTAGTAAACATTAAGCGATGTTTTGTGCTGATAGTTCACTAATAGTCATGAATCCTTTGCATTGGAAGTGAATAGTTTTTTGAGACACTCAAAGCATCAACTAAGTATTATAGATTGAATGTTTATGGCAAAGAAAATGTGCTGAAGTTATAAATGTGACAGAATGAGAAGGGCAAGAAGGTATAGCATACCAAATTCTATAGGATTGTATCAGTTTCTAAAGTGGTCCACTTGATCGTAATAATCGTACATGCTATTTGTGAATTATGCATTATATGTAATCACTTTTCCTTCATGTTCTTATTTAATCATAACTGAGAGATAAATATTCTAATAACCATTTTGAAGTGGTGGGTAACAAATTCTGAGAGGTCAAATTACATGACCAGTGTCCGAAGTCCTTATCCTAGTACATCATGTTGCCTGCCAAACTAAGCTTAAGTGCATATAACGAGTATTTAAATATATATACATCTTTAAGCAAGCATGCTATGGTGTATTTGATCAGTTCACAGAGAATGGGTTTAGGTTATCAAGTTGTTTTGAATGTTTTCAATGGACAGCAAGGTTGGGATTTAAAAAACCTAAATCCTCAATTAGGTAATCCATGAGTAATCACTGTTTTAGGCACCATCTCTTCCTACCTTTGAGACTGAAGCTATTTATCTTCAAACCAGGATTTATTTTCAGCTGTTGAAAAGACTAAAAAAAAAAAAAAAAAAACCACCCAACAGACTTTTTTCAGAAAGTTTGTTAGTACCAAAATTTAGGACCTTATACATAACTGGAATTCATTATGTATTTGTTGAATTGAATAAGCTTATGTTCTCTACCTCTAATTAAGAGACTTCTAACCACATCAGTCATTTAAAAAATCTGGCATTGAATCTGCTAACTTTTAAAAGTCCTCTTTACTATTAAACTATGTGAGGCATGATGCATGCTTTGCTGTTTTTTAAATCATGCTAATTATGCTATATTTTTCTATGGTTGTCATAGATTCATACATAAATGCGCCTTAGTAGGGGTAAACAGACATTTTAATGGCAAGATAGTAAATATTGTAGGCTTTGTGGATCATAGCATCTCTAAAGCAACTACATATCTCTGCTAAACAGTAGTCATAGGCAATAGATAAATGAGTGATGTGACTGTGAGGTAGTTAAACTTTATTTCCAAAAATAGAGCCAGATTTGGCCCTTGGCTATAGCTATTCTATAAGAAAATATTCATTAGTATGATCCTAACTTGTTTAGAGGAACCTGGAATGGCATGCATGTACACTGAAACTATGAAAATGATATGATTAGTCTATGCAAAATACAGAGAGAAACAGCAAGTGAAAGATGTGCAGAAGCTGAGAAAGAAAGAACCAAAGACTATTCTTCCCCATGATCCCACTGCAGATATTTTTGTTACGCCGGCTGAGGAAAAGCCAGTAGAAATATAGTGGGTGAAACCAGAGCCAAAAGTCGATTTGAAAGCCAGAAAGAAAAGGATTTATAAAAGACAAAGAAAAATGAAACAGAAGATGAGCAGTGGGAATGCAAAATGAATCAATGGAGAACTAATTTGATTTCAGTTGTTTTATATTTGTTTTGTGTTCAATGTGTAAATACTTTTGTTATTTGCGATGACCTTACATCTAATTAGATCTTCCTGGTGGCTCAGATGGTAAAGCATCTGCCTGCAATGTGGGAGACCCAGGTTCTATTCTTGGGTCAGGAAGATCCCCTGGAGAAGGAAATGGCAGTCCACTCCAGCAGTCTTGCCTGGAAAATCCCATGGACGGAAGAGCCTGATAGGCTGCAGTCCATGGAGTCGCAAAGAGTCGGACACGACTGAGCAACTTCACT
>SJYQ01000086.1:327905-347199 GCA_006410935.1 Redunca redunca | reverse complement strand
CAATTTGTCATCAATTTTTCCCAAATAAAAATACAGATGCCTTTGGGGTTTTTTTGCTTTATGATACTACCCTGGAATTTTTTTTAATAATTGAAATATGATTCATATACTGTAAAACTCACATATAGTTTTTAAAAAATGTTTTCTAAATAGCATCATATTTTCATTTTCATAGTATTTTGGCAAAGAAACAGCCTTAAAGTCCTTTTTTCCCCTGGATTCTTATTTATTCATCAACAGTTAAGTGTCTGCAAAAGTACACGTTTCTGTACCTTTATCAGTGCATTATATACTCTAAAAACCAAAGTCTTTTAAGAGATTTCTAATTCTGCATTTAAAACATTTGATTTTTCATTCTTTATTATGTATATCATTTATGTAAATAACTCTCAACTCTGTCAAAGCCAAAAATTGTGTCAAAATTGTGATGGTCAAAATATTTTGCTGGGTATATATTAAGACCTGTTATAATAGTATTATTTTCCCAAGTATATGATAATTGTTTCTGTTAGAGTAACAGTGAATCAGTGATAGATTTTTGATAGTGGGGTGGTTCAGTTCCTTTTGAATGGTATATCTCCATATCAAAATGATCCTAGCAAATATATGTGAATTTTATTTTATTGCTGAAATAATTTCTTGATTATGTGAATATTACAGTTTATGTTATAGATTATCAATGATTTTGCTGTTAATTTTATGTAAGTTTTAAATATTTAGATAGTTTATTCATTCTTTTAATCAAAATGTTTATTAAGTGTGTATTATATCCCAAGCACTATACTAAGCACTAGGGATATAGTGTTCAACAAAAACAGACATGAAGCATAGCCTTACAGACCTTAGAGTCACACGTGCTCATGCTTAGTTGCTCAGTCATGTCCGACTCTTTGCGACACCATAATTTGTAGTCCGCCAGGCTCCTCTGTCCATGGGATTCTCCAGGCAAAAATACTGGAGTCTAAGCCACAAGGGGAGCCCAGAGTCACATGAATGAGATAGAAAAATAACCTTGGTTATTTATATATAATTTACCATTTATTTATATATAATTTACCATTAAGACAGAACTACCAGGGTGTGGTGCTAATGTGAATTGTTCTATTGATTGCTTTGTCAGTTTCACGTTTTAGTTCAGTGTAGTACTGTTTACATCATAATGACTTGAAATAGTTATATATGCTCAATTTCTTAACTCAGAAAAATTGAAGAGAACAGATAAGGTGAACTTATGTTTTCCAGGCCAGGGGAAGGTTGGCAGTCAGGACATTTTGAAGGAGTATTTCTACAGTGCAAAGAAAAACCTGTGGTGAGACTCATTTAGTAATTATGACTTTTTAAAAATATATTGTAAAACTGTTTATCTTTGTTCTTTCATGCAGTGGGAATAATGGTTACAAGAATTAGAGCTCAGCAAATTCTTTTTGACCTATTCTTACAAAATTACATTACAAAGTAAAACTATGCCTTTAAGTTGCTTATGTTTTGTAACCGTTTTCCTGTTATAGCAATTAAGTAAATTTTTAATAAGGTCAAGGTAGGATTGCTTTTATTAATATACTTTGTCATTAATGTATTAGTATGTTGATCTTCTAGAAGTTTTTCCTAAGTTTTTCCATAAGTGAGTTCATGTTGGATTGTCCTTTATTATAAATTACAAGTAGTCATTTACACTAAAAGCAACAATTTTTTGTTTACTTCCATTAACAATGCTTTTGCAGAAGATGGTGCAGACAGAGGCCATACCTAGCAGTGACTCAAACCTAAACCTTTGCAAACTTGAGCAAAATTAAAACTGTCCAGATTTTTTTTTTTGCTTATGGCTTTTATTGCTTTTTGTCTTTTCACCTTCTTTGCTCCTGTCCATCACCTCAAGCCTTGGGGAAGAGTGTTGGTCTCTGGGGCAATGTGGAGGTGTCTTCCTTTCCTGTACTGACAAGCTGAACAGACGCACCTTGTTGGTTCGACCCATCAGCAAGCAGGACCCTTTCAGTAATTGCTCTGGCTTCTTTCCTTCTGTAAGAAATCATTTTTAAATTATGCTACAGAACTCCCATTAACAGGAACCCAGAGAAGGAATGGAACTATCCATAGAGTCAACTCTTGATTTTTATCTTCCTCTGTATCTTTCGCTTTGTAAATGAACTATTATGTATTCTTAAATCATAGACTTATTTCACTATAATCCAGTTTGTTTCTGGGTTACTTGAATATGCTGTTTGTCATTCTGGTTTACTGAATATAAACTAATTTTATCATCATCATTGGAAAATCAAAGTGGGATGTTATGTATGCTTGTTAAATTGTACATATACTGACTGATCAAGAGTTGACCATACTGCTTTCGTCATTCCTTTTATGATTCTTCCTTGCACTGCTTTTTCCCCTATTATTATGCCGTTTCCTTCTCAGAACTAACTCCAAGTGCCTTATTTATTTGGTGCCTCTTAAATCTGGACAAGGTTGTACATCTGTCAATTACTAGATGAAAGAGGAACACTAGACTCTACACCAGTGGGTTTTAGAAGTTTAGAACTTTTTATTCCCCTGGTGGTACAAAATATCCGAATATATTATTAAGCTGCTAAGTCGCTTCAGTCATGTCCGACTCTGTGAGACCCCATAGACGGCAGCCCACCAGGCCCTTCCGTCCCTGGGATTCTCCAGGCAAGAATACTGGAGTGGGTTGCCATTTCCTTCTCCAATGCATGAAAGTGAAGTCACTCAGTCGTGTCGGACTCTTAGCGACCCCATGGACTGCAGCCTACCAGGCTCCTCCGCCCATGGGATTTTCCAGGCAAGAGTACTGGAGTGGGATGCCATTGCCTTCTTGATATTTTTAAGTCAATAAAAATACATGTAAATTTTAAATATTAAAGAGTAGATTTTCACAATGGTAGTAGAAATCCTCTTAAGAAACTATTAAATAAGTGCAAATGTTATTAAATATTTTCTCAGCATCTGAAAACTAGTATTTATTTCCCCTTTTTTTTGTAACTTAAAAGGTATTAAGACATATACCTTTAAAACTGAAGTGTAAAAATTAACCAAATATTTTTTTTCTTTTTCTTCTTAGCCAAATATTTTAAATAATTGTGTTCTTAGATTTAGTGTTTAACACTGTAATTGCATACAGATACTAGTTTCTGATTTGATTTTTGGATTTTTTTTCTAGTCTAGTCTGGATAAAAATTGTCCTTAAATGTGGCCTTTATATTAATGGACATTCTGTTTAGATTTATTTTCTTCTCTTTAAATGTTCATTAGCATCCATGAGAAGCTTTCTTAAAAATTTTAACATGTATTCATGAAAGCCAACCAAAATTATTGTTAATGTGTTTTAGAATTTTATCAATTTTTCTAAATTTTGAATTTTCTTAACATTTCAATAATTATCATTGGTCTGACTTTCACTTTAAGTAGTATAAAATATTATTATTACTGTATGAAAAGTAATACTTATATTATCTCAATTCCAGCTAGTATTCATCCATTCTTTAAGTTTTTTCCCTCATCTTACTAGCGCAGTTAGGAATGCAGCACTTCAACACACTTTCTCTCATGGGTATTTACCTTTTAAGAATACCTACAGTCAACATGTTTAAAAATATCTTTACCAAATCAAAACATTTATACTGTCAAACACCTTTTATACCATTTCCAGGATTCAAATGTTGCCATTCGTTAAGCTTTGGGGTGATTTATGTGGATTCGGGGTTGGTTCTACCCCTCCACACCCTCATCCCAGTTGAGACCTAGAGACAGCATTGCTGTGGCCTCTCCCGTTGCGGCCAGCCGCAGCATCCTTGTCCATCTATGCTTGCCCGCAGTTCAGCATCATAGTGATGAGATGGCAATCACCTTTTCTTGTTTTACTGTATGTCCTTTTGTTTTGAGTGTAGAAAGCCAAAAGAGAGGGAAATAAGATAAAATGCAATGAGAAAGTTGGACAAAGTAAAAAATGTTCTGAGGGTAGGACAATTATATGAAGTTATTATATTGCATATCTATTTAAGGCTTACTTTACAAGCTCTTTTTAATGGTCAAAAAATTGATTTTGAGATACTTTTGCAAAGGTAAATTTTATCTTGTCTTTCTTCACTATAAATTCCAAATTTAAAACAAAATTAACAGAGCACTGAGTTTCATACTCTTTTCTTCTCATTGTGTGATAGGCAGCAAAATGAGAGGCAGAAAATAGAAGAGGTTTACTGATGATGGGATAACGTAGGCTCTGATATATTGTTGCTTTGCTCCTTCTCACTTTTTTCTTGTTTATGTGAATGTATTTCCTTCTTTTTCATTCTTCCTCAGTTCACTTCCTCTCTTAACATCACTCCTTGAACTCCAATAACTAAAAATCTTCATCAAGCCTTGGGAAGAGGGGTTGTATTTTGAGTAATTATATTTTGATTAATTTGCAAAATAGAATTTTATGTATATTAATTAGTTCAGGAAAACTTTTCTCAAAAATATTGAGAAATTCAAATTACATGTTTTACTTTACCCTTAAAAGTATGCTCTTTTACTATAATTTTATAGTGTTCGATTTCAATATAAGTTTATTGGACAAGTTTTGTCACAAGTACTGAAGTTGTTATGATATAGTTTTCAGTCTCAATCAGATGTTTATATGTCTTAATATGGTATTAAACCCAGGGAATATGAGTTGAAAGAGAGTGGTTAGGTAGGTTTTATAAACAGTATGATAGTCCTGGAAAATAGACAAGTTCTAAAAGAGAACTATTTTTGTCTTGTGATACTATTTTCTCTTTATATGCATTAAGTGGTTAATTCAGTTATCAAAGTGTGATATCAGTGATGCTTGTCTTATGGGCTCTTCATATATATTAGTGAGATTACAGAGGAAAAACTTTGTTTTTATAAATGTGAAGTCAATCAACTTTTCACGTTGTTGATCACAAATGAAAATACATAACATGGTTATTTAAATTTTTCTTTCATAAACAAACCCTGTCTGACCCAAATTATGACAGCATATTGCTACTCTTAATGAAAAATTATCAAGAATGAAAAGATAAATCTATACATGAACTGTTCCAAATTCTGGATGTTGTAGAAAATGTAGAAATTACAGAAACAGGCACAAGGAGGTTAATTACCTGTCTCAGGACCTAGAACTACAACCCAGGATTCCTAAACTGAGTTCAGTCATTCTGAGTCTTAGAGGCTTTTGCCTTGTCTATAGAATTGATCAGTAATATGCTCGTTAAGAAGTGTGTTTTTATTTTTTTATTTATATTAAACATTGATCAATCATGGGGGAAAAATATGGACAGAACAAAAGATTATAGGACCGACCTAGATTGTTTTCTGCTTTCAAATTCATTTTTTTTCTTTTTGAATAAAATATGTATTGTGATTTCCTCTTTCTGGAACAGACAACTGCAAAGCTTCTAGATGGCTCTCATCAGCAGCATGGATTTCTGTCTTTGACATACACAAAAGCTGTAACAAAAAATGTTCGCCACAAGTTAACATCAAGAAATGAGCGAAGAAGTTTTCATAAGTTATCTGAAGGTTTAACAGATGGTTCCCCTCGTTTTCTTCATGAAATACTTCTTTCAGCACAAGCCTTTGATATTGTCCTTTGTTTTCCTTTACTTAATGCCATTGCAAGTATATTTCAAGCAAAACTACCAAGGACCCAAAAAGAGAAAAGAAAGTCTCCTGGTCAGCCCATGAGGACCCATACATTGACTTCACGCAATTTACCTTTGATTTATATCAACACAAGCGTAATCAGAATTTTTGTTCCGAAAACAGAGGAAATGCAGCCAAGTATTGAAGGTATTCTCTTCAGAATTTTTTTTTTCAGTCTTATTTTAAATAACTTTTAAATACTGTGTGTGTTTCTGACTGTGCTGATAGATTACTAGAGTAAGAAATAGATGTTTTTCTTTAGGTCTTTTGCTAATAAAGCTTATACTTTCTGTCATTTGTTTTGTTGGCCTCCAATATTGTGTTCTATATATCTAAGATAAGTAAAAATTGCTTTAAAAAATTAGTCAATACTCCACATACTGCATTAATGGAATAAATTATATTGGCAATCTTGTGCAGCCATTCCCACTTTCTATCTCCAAAATGTTTTCATCACCCCAAGTAGTAACTCTGTACCTTACAGATTGAAGAATAACTCCCCCTTGCTTACTTTCTGTCTCTCTGAATTTGCCTGTTGTAGGTATTTCATATGAGTTGAATCAGAGAATATTTGTCCTTTTGTGTCTGGCTTATTTCGCTTAGCATAATGTTTTCAGGGTTCATTCATGTTGTATACCATGCATCATAATTTCATTTATTTCTCTGGCAGAATAGTATCTATTGTATGGATATACCCCATTTTTTTAATCCATTCTTCTATCAGACACTTGGATTGTTTCTACTGATATTGTGAATAATGCTGCTATATACTTGTCTGTTCAAGCTCAGTTTTGATTCTTTTGAGTATGTACCTCAGGGTTAAATTGCTGGCTTATATGGCAGTTCTTTGTTGAGAATTCTATGGTCTTGATTAACCATCAGTCTGCTTCGAAGCTCTTTTGACGAGGGCAGGATTTGTAGCAGTTTCTGAATGATAGTGTTGAGTCAACAGGAAGCGTGGAGGGCGTTCCCTGTTAGTAAAGGTGGTGGTGCCTGTGTGCTGAGCACCTTCACAGTAGACAGAGGTTGGGAGCTTCATTGGTTGACCCTCGCCTCATTTTTCTGTCATACTCAGTGGTGGTTTATTGAAACAGGTTCTGTGCTTCATTGATTTGTATAGATGTCCAAAGGGATACTCATCTGGCTATTTGAGAAAAGGGAGGGAAAGGAAAAGCTTAATCTCTTTTGTGTGTTTGTTGGCTTATTGTTTTATGAACATTTAGTTAAATTTTATGATGAATACTGTGTATCACACAGTTTTGTTGATACTGCTTTAAATTTCCCATTTCCTTGCTGTAACTAGGAAAATCTTCAATTGTTTGTAATTGCAGAATGTTTCTAGACTCTTCCTAGTTTATTTCTCAAGCTCCTTTGTTGTTTTTTGGTGCTGCTTGTGGTGGGATTTTTAAGGTATAATTTCAGAATTCTGACCCTGAAGTAATCCTGTCCCTGCTAAGCATGTAACCTTGAATAAGAGCGTATGAGGTGGAAGTTAGGGAAGGGACCTTGTTGTTACAGCCATCTTTGGAAAATACTGTCTGCCACATTTCTCTGTGGACTTTTGGTTAATTTTGATCCTTTGCTTATATGAACACTTTGTGTAATAAACACCTTTTGCTGGTATTTTTCATGACTTGGGTGAGTATATATAGAATAAATTTCTAGCAAAGGGGTTGCTAGATCAAAGGGTATCTACCTTAAAAATATTAAGGGATATCAAAATGCCCTCCTATAATTGCCTGACCAGTTTATACTGTTTCCTTGCTGTCCTTGTAATAGAGGTCTGTCACGCTCTTTGGTCTTTTGTCAGTCTCATTAATCCGTTCTTCATCATTTATTAAGAAGTCTGTGTGTGAAGCCTGTTGTTTGACCTGCAGTGTATTGCACAGGTCTTTTTT
The DNA here is from genome assembly GCA_006410935.1 of Redunca redunca. Taxonomy (NCBI): domain Eukaryota; kingdom Metazoa; phylum Chordata; class Mammalia; order Artiodactyla; family Bovidae; genus Redunca; species Redunca redunca. Next base: position 339,637 of record SJYQ01000086.1, on the reverse strand, counting down.
TTTTTTTTTTGCTATTTGACTCTGTGTGTGTGTGTGTGTCTATGTGTACACCTATATTTATATCAGCATGTATATCTTTGCTTATACCTGTTCTCATGTCTGTATCTGAGATACTATGAATTGCCAAAACATGTGCCTATCCACATATATATATATATATATAAATGTTTTTCAAAAATTCCATTGTCTTGACATATTATGTTACATTTTGGGGACACTTTATCTTTCTTCATTACTGCTGTAATTCAAATGAGCATAATGTTTTTAATCAGATTGATTAAACTGAATGTAAATTATGTTATTGAGTGTGATAGCATACTGAAATGTTGCTATTTCATACTTCTTAGCAGAAACTATAAAACTATCTCCAAGAAGTTTGTGTCTGTCTGTCAGAGATGATTGGCAAACTGGATGTGACTGTATTTCCCATTAATGTACATAATCACTGAGTTACATATTATTGAACCTTCATTGTATCTTCAGCTGAAAATATGTCAATAACTAATAGTATTGATAGCTTTTGTTGATAGCTTTATGTGAGTTTGTCATTATAATTGTGGCTTTATAGAAGTTTAACATTGCAGTGGCAAATTCAAATACCTTTGAGATTTTAGATGTTTTATTATATAGAGTTTACAGTGAGAATCTTAAAGGAAAATTCAAGGTTCTAAAATGTTTTTATTTCATATTGAATTTTTTAAAAACTTAGTTATGAACNTCTGATATTGTCTGCCAGTTTCATGAAGATTCTGCTCTTTTAAGCTTTTGGTTACTTAATCAAGCTCATAATTTCAGATTTCTTCTTGGCCTTTTAATTTTCAATACATACTCTCTTGCCTCAAGAAAAGATAAAGTTTTTCAGATGTATGTTTCATTTTACATGAAATGTACAAGTTTCTAATAGTTCATCTTAAAATTCAATTAATAATAAAAATATATTTAACTTTCTAATAATTAAAGAAGTTATATTAAAGTCTGGTTTTTGACTTGAATATTGCTTGCTTTATGTGCAATTATTATCAAGATTCTGAATCTACAGGTGTTTGACTTCCAGCTTAATCCAGCTTAAGCTATTTATTTCATAACAGAGGGCTGTTTTTTGGATCTGGTATGAGTCTTCTAGAGTGAGTAGTTCCTCATGAGGCTCAATTTTTAAAAATACAGTTACAGCAAAGAAGGAAGGCATTCATTTTCATGTTGAAAATGCTTCTAGAGGGAATATTTCCTCATTTGGTCCAACTATTAAATGCAGGTGAAATAAACCAAAAAAGAAAAGCTTGTTTTTTGTTTCTTTTTTTTCCCCTAGCTATCAAATAACTAAAGACATGACCCAAGGCACTTTCTTGTATAAATAACTATTTTTACTAGTTTTTCTTATATCTCCAGATACATTTTGATAAGCTGAATACTTTCTGTAATAAAATTGATTATTTTAATTTAGTTCATGAATGATATGCATTAAATGGTTTTTATTATTATTATATAACTTTGTAGTCAGTTTAATCTAGCGAGAATACTTTTGGCTCTAACAGAAACAGAATTCTGTTCTTGGATCTGGCTTTGTATGTAACACTAAGGACGTCATTTTTCTTCCATATGTACCTCATTTATTGCAGTGTTTCTATTACATTTTAGACTTTCATATGGTGGGTAGTGTCTGTAGCCTGGAAGAACAGTTAGCAAGTACACTAATCGCACTTTTGTGGTATGGTCTATTCTCCAGGCTTACTATTTATTGATTTAATTGATGCCTTGTGCTTAATCGGAGGTTTTACCCACATGAAACTATTTGATAAGCCTGACATAAAATGCAGGATCTGTGAAATGTAAACAGTTTTCATAGTATAAGGACCTATAATCAAGCCAGACCTCTAGTCATTTGAAAATAGTGTAACTTCATGAGAAGTAGTGTTTAATTTGATCTTTTTTGCTGTGGACATTCAAAAATATCATCTGTGTCGTAGCATCCACATGCTGATATTTATTATGATAGCTCATCTCTTTCTTCCCCCTTTGCTGTCTTACCCCTTCCCCTGCCATTTTGCCTCTCCCTTATATACATCTTATTCTGGTTCCTTCTTTTCCTCACCGAATATCTTTCTTCTTATTTTTTCTGATTTTCCTAATTCTGACTTTCTTTTTTAGACTAATCTAAGTCAGACCATACTAAGTGTTTTGTCAAAGCAGCTGGAAATAATCTCCTAGCTTTTGCATTCTTTGGGCACCACAGTTTGGGAAATATGGATTGTATGCCTTTGTAGGCATGTTCTGTTCAGGATATTCCTGAGGTCTTGCAGCCAGTCCTTTTCTGTTCCATTTGTGGCAGATGATAGTTCTTTGAAAGAAATTATGAATTTTACTATATGTTTCTTCAAAATCCAGAAAATTACATATTGCTAACAATTTTTAAACAATTTTGAACAGCTACTGCAGTAGACTCATCTGTGGTGAAAGAGGGAATAAATTTAATGTAAATTAATGAGGGCATCCAAAAAAGCTCTTTATTCCAAATAATTTTTTAAAAAGACATTGAATTAGCCAATGGCTTATAGAATTGTTTAGCTTTGTAACATGAGAACATGTGATAAATTTTTTTTAATTCAGTTTAAAGAATCAGAATTAATATACCCTTTTACCTTTTCTTGTTTTTAAGAATACTTACCTTAGTTTTAGGTTCCATTAGGAAATAGGACTTTTACACAGGTGTGAAATTACTATTTCTCAAGTAGTTCCACGGTAGAAATTATTAACATAAAAAAATGCCTAGAATAGCAAGTTGAAATGTCCTTATATATTAAACAGTTACTTGGTTTTTTCTTTCTTTACTGTTGCAGCCATTCAGCTGACATGTTACACCTTAGAGTGCTCTTGTGTGTTCGTATGTATATGTGTGTTGTATTAGTACAATTATGTAAATTCAAACAACTTGGAGAATTTGTTACTGACTTTCTGATATCCTTTAATGTATTTGTAAACAACAGTACAGTACAGTGTTGAAAACCCCGGGTTGAAAATCACTTGGGAGAAAAATGTAGTAGTATCACATCATGAAATTAGATAAATATACTACTCAGTATTACTTATATATAATTAATATTGTATGTTTTTATGTTGGGTGAATTTTTTTATTGCCATTTTTAATTGTGCAGAGAACTACTTATTGGGATATAAAAGAAACAATGGACAGAGCATTAAATATTTCTATGTTAAGTAAATTTTTTCTTGTCCTCATTTGTGGTCTTATCTTCATGTGTGTCTATCCCATTCTTCAAAAATTTCTCCCTATACATGAGGTTGCACACAGATCTGCTGTTTCCTCATGAATCTATTTTTTTCGTTACAGTTAATCAGACAGCAAAGGAAGATACCATGGTTCTGAAGATTGGCTCTGTTGCTATGGCTCCCCAGGCTGACAATCCCCTTGGCAGATCCGTCCTCAGGAAAGATATTTACCAGTAAGTTTATTTTCTTATGTCCAATTTTGCAACATTTTCATACTGCAAAGAAATACACTGATCAATAAAACTTGTGTAGTGTGGCCTGCAGAAATACTTTTCATTCAGGATCTTTTGATATTTAAAACCAGGTTTTTCTGATTTTCTTCAGTTGTGGGTTTTTAAATTCATTCAGACAAATCAAGTATTTCTGTGAAGTGTTGATGAATAACAGAATGTAAGTACCAAGTCACCGTAAAACTGAAGAAGCGCAGTTTGGAAAATTTTAGCAGACTTTAAATTTGACCAAATCTCTAATCACATGAGAAAATGAGGTCCTTTCTAGAACTACCACATCTTAGTGTAGTCATATTGTATCACACTGAAGCATTTTCTTAATTTAACTATAAGCCATTATTTGAAATTTAGGACTGTGCATGTCATATGGATCAAAGCTGTAAAGAAAAGCAAACTTCTAAGGAGAAATTTCACAGTAAACACTTTCTGTGAAAATGCCATGCTCTGGATTTTGTCACTGAGTATTCACAAACCACACCAAGCATATACGGACAACTAAACTGGTGAACACATGTAATGAACATAATAAAAATAATATATCATTCGTACTGAAGTTGGCACAGCTGCCAAACACAAAAGTACAGTTGCAAATAATACCAAGTGAGAAAAGTCACAGAAATGCAGATGAACAAGTGTCTTATTTTTCCTGCTGGTCTGTTTTTCAGATGTTATATTCTTTTACTCTTACAAGAAATAGATTTCTACTGTTCTCCAATAAATGTTACTGCTAGGAAAGATTCTGATTTTTATAATGCATTTACCACCTAGAGGATGACAGCTATTTTTACTTTAAGTGGACCTATGGATTTTGTTTTCTCAATTTTTTCTGTTATTAGAGTTGATTTGTTGTTGTCGTTTTTGCCTTTGAATTCTATATCTTGGTTGCTTTCTTGTGTTACTTTTTTTTCTGGTAGCTTATATTAGGCTTTAGGAATCATCTAATATGGTTTCCTTATTTATAGATTAGGAAACTGAGGAGCCAAAAGAATCATTGTCCCTAGTCAAGTAAGGACAGAGCCAATATCACCATTCATGCTTTGACTTCCTCAGTATCTAGAGAAAGGATTACAGTAGAATCCTTTGTGGGTGAAAGCAATTTAATTTTCTAACATTTGGAAATTCTATCAGGTATATTTATCTTTTCTTTTCCACTTCAGAAGTAAGTAGTCCTCAAAGAGTTTTCTACTTTACTTTTGGTGAAAGAAATATGTTTCTTATTAAAAGGCCCTGTCACCATCAATAAAGTGAGTCACTTAAGGTATTAACTTCCTCTCCTCCTCTACCCTTTCTCCTTTCTGGCTCTCCAGCCGTCATTTATGAAGATATGACTCTCTCCTCTTCCTGATTCATTGCTTCCTTCCCTTTGTCCTTCTTGAATGTTCTTTTCCCTTCAGTCTCTCTCCTTACTCACTTCTTGATTTTTTTTTTAGAGACCTAACTTTTCATTCCCTTTCTGTATTTCTCTTCATTCTTTACCTTTCTTCCCTTTTCACATTTTTTCTTTCTTTACTTTCTGCCTTCTTTCACTATATCTCACATCCTTCCCTGTTTCACTATGTTAATAGTCTGACTTATTTTATAGGATATAGAATTATAGTGCCAAAAAGTGAATTAAGTCTGAAAATGTACATTATCTCTTTAGATCTTCAGTGCCTCACATCCTGCCTCACAGAAAATATGTAAAACTATGTACAGAGAAAGTACATAATGGCTGTTCTATGTTTCTAGAGTAAATGCCCTTACTTTCTTTTTCTAATTGACAAAAGCCAAGGCACATAGAATTTTATGTATTTTTCCAAAAGCATATGCTTCAGTGGCAGAGCATTTCAGAATCTTAGAATCCTCTTCAGTTATTTTAAATTCATACTTCTATCATTCAGTCCCTCCCCTGATGATGTGATTTAGTGATTTCATTCTCCTGCTCCCTTCCCATGTGTTTTTACTTCCTCTTTTAGTCTGCCTTTTGTGTTTCTTCTTTCTGTCTTGTTTTTCCTAACTTCCTTAATGTGATAAATGGCTTCTGTAAAAAACCCCACAGCTATTATAGTTCATAATCAAAAACTGGGTGCTCTCCCCTTGATATCAGGAACAAGACATCACTTCTATGTAGCATTGTATTAGAGGCTGCAGCCAGGGAATTTAGGTAGGAAAATGAAATAAAAAGCATCCAGATGGTAAAAAAGAAAAAAACTATTATCTTTTTGCCGATGACATGATCTTATATATGGAAAATCCTAAGGCAGCCTCTGGAAAACTTTTTGGGCAAATAAACTAGTTCAAGAAAGTTGCAAGATTAAAAAAAAAAAAATCAGTATATAGTTAACCCTTGAGCAATAGGTTCAAATATGTGTATTTTTTTCTAATAGTAAATATATTACCACACAGCTCATGGTTGGTTGAATCTGAGATACAGAACCATGGATGTGGAGGGCTGACTAATGGACTTGGATATCTCTGGATTTTGGTATTCCCAAGCGGGTCTTAAAATCAGTCCTGCACAGGTACCAAGGAATGACTGTGTAAATGTCGTTCACAATAGCAATAAGCAAAGAACTATCCAAAAGTGAAAGTAAGAAAACAATTCCATTCATAATATCATCAAAAAGAATTAAATCCTTACAAATAAATTTACCAGAAGAATCAGAAAACTTATACTCTGAAAACTATAGAACATTGTTGAAAGAAACTAAAGAAAATCTAAATACACAGAATTATAGCTCAAGTACATTGATCAAAAAACTTAATATTGTTAGATGTCAATCCTTCTTAAACTGATCTGCAGATTCAGTATGATCCACATCAAAATTCCAGCTAGCTTCTTTGTAGAAATTGGCAAAGTTTCTAAAATCTATAAGGAAATTATTCATATGGAATTTCAAGGGACTCCAAATAGCCAAAACAGTCTTCCAAAAGAACAAAGTTGAAGGACTGTCACTGCTAAATTTCAAAACTTATGACAAAACAACAGTAATCAAGCTAGTGGAATACTGGTATGAAAGTAGGATATTTAGACCAATGAACAGAATTGAGAGGCCAGAAATAAACCATCCACCCCATATACCATCAGTTGGTTTTTGATAAAGGAGCCAAGACAACTCAGTGGTAAAGAATACTTTTCTCAACAACTGGTACTTAGATATCTGAATATCCACATGAAGTTGGATCCTTACCTGACACTGTGTATAAAAATTAAGCCAAAAGGACCAAAAATGTAAAATTCAGAGCTAAAATTCTGAAACTTACAGGAGGAAGGATAAGAGTAAGTCTTTGTGACCTTTGATTAGATAATGGTTTCTTTAAAATGACATCAAAAGCATAAGGGAAGAAAGAAAAAAAGATAAAATGAACTCTACCAAAATTATAAATTTCTGTGGTGCAAAGGACTCTGTCAAGAATGTGATAATTCACAGAATGGGAGAAAATATTTAGAAATCACGAGACTTGTATTCAGAATATATAAAGAACTCTTAGAGCTCAATAATTTAAGGATAGATATATTGAGTTAAATATATTATTAAAACTATTTCCACTGTTTTTTAAAATCCTTTTTTCAGTGTGACTGCCAGCATTTTTTAATTTAGATTGGCGGCTCCGATTGTGGTTTGCATTATATTTCTATTAAACAGTGCAACACTGTAGGAGGCCCATAAGAAATACAGGACATGTCACCCTTGAGATATTTCACATGGAAGATAAATTGAGTTTAGTTGGAGTTGCAAACCAACCCCAAAGACTGGACAGAAATGATCCACTCCTTATCCACACTGCCTTATGGGAAAAGATGGGCCTTCTCTCGGCAAAAATAATGTTGACTTCTGTTTCCATAATCTTTATACAGGGTATTTGATAGGCATTCAAAAAAGAAAAAAGATACCAAAAAAGCAGGAAGATTTGACCCATTATTAGGAGAAAATTTAACTAGTAAAAAAAGACCTACAAATGATGGAGATTTGAAGTAAGTAGACAGAAGTTTGAAATAATTGTTATTAATACTGTAAAGAAATATGTTGAAAAGATGGAAGATTTCATAGAAATGAGCTCTATTTAAAGTAAATCCAAAACTGAATAATGCAGTATCTGAAATTAAGGAGTCCTTAGATAGCCATAATACCAGATGGACAAAGTAAAAGAAAGGATTAGTAAACTTGGAGACAGTTTCAGACAATTTATCCAAACTGAAGCAGAGAGAGAGGAGGGACAAAATAGACAAGAAGACAAGAACATAAAAGGGAACAAAAGGAAAACCATGTGGAGTAGTCAGATGGTCTAACATATGTGTAGAGAGAATACAAGAAGTAAAAGAAAGTAGAAGAAAGATTGAATGGAATAAAAGAAATAATTAAAGAGATAGACCTCATGACTCCTCCAAATTTGTCAAGAGTCATTAACCAGCAGGCCCAAGAAGGCTATCCTCAATCCAAGCAAAAATAAATGCAAAGAAAACTACACTTAGAAGCATGTTCAAATGACTGAAAATCAAAGAGACAAGATAGAGAGACCCCTTCCTGATGGACTGAGACAGGATACTGAGCAAGAAGAGAGAGAATGCAACAATGTCTTTCTCTCCCAACAAATTTCAAGGCCTAACACAGATTGCAGGAGAGATGAGATGCCTTTGTCTTGTGTGAAGTTTGAGAAAATCTTAAATTCAGCCAGTAAAATATATATACATAGATAAAAAGACATGTTACCTTTGAAGGAAACAGTAATACTGAAATTAAGGAAGGTCTTAAATTTGAAGATGAGAAAACTAGCGGCCATGGTGTCAGTCTTGAAATACTTGGCCTATTCCTTCTGAAGCTAAGACTAGACCTAGAATGCGCTGCAGCTCAGTGTTATTAAGATCTTTTAAATTATATGTCTAATAATGAATGGGACTTCCCTGGTGACACAGACAGTATAGAATCTGCCTGCAGTGCAGGAGACCCGGGGACTATTTGTTCACAAGCCATTAGCAACTCGCTCCAGTACTCTTGCCTAGAAAATCCCATGAACAGGGGAGCCTGCTAGGCTACAGTCCACGGGGTCACAAAGAGTCGGACACGACTGAGGGACTCAACTTTCATTTTCACTTTTCATTATCTAATAAATGTTTTATTAGGAGCCTACTGTGCATCAGGCACTGTTCTAGGTATTGAGTATAAATCAGTGTGGAAGACAAAGAAAAATCCCTGCTACTAAATTTAATGGAGGAGAGAGACAGTTGTTTTCTTGCTAAGTCATGTGTGACTGTTGCGCCACCAGGGAAGCCCAGAGAGACAGTTAAAAATAAATAAATATTCAGGTATATTAACTATAAGAAGCGCTTATTGAGGCAGTCTAACAAGAAGGAAGATAGGAAGGAGGAAACTGTAGCTGGACAGCATGGCCCTGGTCAGAGGCCACTCCCTGAGAAAGTGCGGGGCCCTGGAATCGGTGTGCACGGGAGAAGCCAGTGGCAGCTGTAGCAGTGTGTGCCTGGGGACACGCTAGGCTGGGAGCCTCCTAGGCCACTGTGGTGGCTTTGGCCATTATGTTGAGTGAGATGTAGTTGTGGGGGGAAATAGTTCACACATGCAAGACACTTACTCCTTGTAAGAAAAGTTATGACCAACCTAGATAGTCTATTCAAAAGCAGAGACATTACTATGCTGACTAAGGTCCGTCTAGTCAAGGCTGTGGTTTTTCCTCTGGTCATGTATGGATGTGAGAGTTGGACTGTGAAGAAGGGTGAGGGCCAAAGAATTGATGCTTTTGAACTGTGGTGTTGGAGAAGACTCTTGAGAGTCCCTTGGACTGCAAGGAGATCTAACCAGTCCATTCTGAAGGAGATCAACCCTGGGATTTCTTTGGAAGGAATGATGCTAAAGCTGAAGCTCCAGTACTTTGGCCACCTCATGCGAAGAGTTGACTCATTGGAAAAGACTCTGATGCTGGGAGGGATTGGGGGCAGGAGGACAAGGGGACGACAGAGGATGAGATGGCTGGATGGCATCATGGGCTCGATGGACGTGAGTCTGAGTGAACTGCGGGAGATGGTGATGGACAGGGCGACCTGGCGTGCTGCAATTCATGGGGTCACAAAGAGTCAGACACGACTGAGCAACAGAACTGAACTGAACTGCACAGTTTTTAAATACTTACTTTTATTGTTTTCCAAGTATAAACCTATTAAAAGAAATGAAGAGCTCACCAGCAGGGAATAAAGATATACAAAAGAGGTGAAATCTGTATTCAAAAACAGAGTCAATTTCAAAAAAGCAAATGGGAGTTTGATATTTATCTCTAAAGTTATGTTAAGGATTACTTCTATTATTTGAGTCAAATATATGTGTGATATGGAGTTCTTTTGATTATTAAGGAGTTGATTTTTTTCATCACATGAGAACCTTCAGAGGGTTTGAGCAAAGAAGTAGTGTGATTCAGTTTATATTTAGGCACATAATTCAGGTCAACATGTAAAGATTAGACTAGCCAGGGAAGGGCAAGGTTCTGTGACTGTTGCAGTAATCTTGGCAGGACATTATGGTGGTTTGGCCCATGGTTGTGGATGTGGAGGTGGTGCAAAGTGGTCAGATTTTGGAAATATTTTAGAGGTAGAGCCAAAAGCATTTGCAAATGGATTACACATGGGTTTTGAGACAGGAGATAAGGATAATTCAGTTGTATGGTGTAAACAACTATGAAGGATAAAATTAACCAAGGGAAGGAAAACTGAGGGAGGACTTACTTTGGGAGGCTGGACAGGTAGAGATCAAGAATTTATTTTTGAAAATGTTAACTGTCTCAGGGTATTCTAAGCTACCCATTGCTGATCAACTACATGAAAGGTTGAGAGGTGGTTATGATTTATGTTGAGTTAGACCAGTGCTTCTTAAACTTAATGTGCATATAGATTACCTGGACATCTTGTTAAAACACAGGTTTTGACTTCAGAGGTATTGAATGAGCCCTGAAATTCAAGATTTCTATCAAGATTGATTGGGGAAGACACTGATACTGCCTCATGCTAATATGCTGCTTCAAGGACCACACCTTGTGGTCCAACCGTTTCCAAAAAGTTTTTAAAAAAGTGGATTTTTTTTTTAAGTACAGATTTAAGAAATGTTCATCATTTTACTGCTAAAAATTCAAACATTATGAAAGGTGATAACACAAAAGCTGAGTATCCTCCACTTCCATGGTTTCCTACCCATTCCCTAACAAAATCACTCAGTGGAGTCTGTTTTAAATTTCATAATTTATATAAACTTTCAGTTGATAGCAGGCTACTATCCATGGGGTCGCAAAGAGTCGGGCATGACTGAGCGACTTCACTTTCACTTTCATTAAGTTACTAACACCCTGTATGAATTCATATAGGGTTTTAGTTTGTTATTCTTCTTAAAAGCATCTGATCCACTAGAAAACAGCAGAGCATACATGTTATTTGTTCAGTGTTCAAACCGAGCTGTGTATAGTCTTGAGCTCCTTTCTTAACTGTCTATGCTCTTTACCTGCTTCCTCCTAGCCTACCAATCTTCCCTGCTTGCAGCTGCTGGTTCCTGGACAAGCCAATCTCCCAGTCCTTTCAACTCAATCTGAGATTTTCTTTATTTTTTAATTTATTTATTTTTAATTGAAGGATAATTGCTCCACAGCGTTACATTCATTTCTGCCATACATCAACATGAATCAGCCACAGGTATACATATGTCCCCTCCCTCTTGAACTTCTCTCACCTGCCACCCCGTCTCACCCCTCTAGGTTGTTACAGAGCCCTGGTTTGAGTTCCCTGAGTCATACAGCAAATTCCCGTTGGCTATCTGTTTTACATATGGTAGTGTGTATGTTTCCACTTCACCCTCTCCTTTGCCCCCGCCCCCACCCTGTGTCCACAGGTCTGTCGTCTGTGTCTACACCTCCATTGCTGCCCTTCTAATAGATTTATCAGTACCAGTGAGATTTTCTTATTCTGTATAATGTTCAACCATTTCCCTGACTTAACACAGAAGTTCTGAATCACAGACAATCTGGCCTGACATTAAGATTTTTCCTTTATCTTGCCCAGCCTCTTTTCCCGTTCTTGTCTCAGACTAAAAGAGAAACAAAGAAACAATTAAGGATGAGATTATAAAGGCAGACTTTTTAAAAATTTACCTATGCTGGCAGTGTTCCTTCATAGACTGACTTAAGGAAATTAAAATAAAATAGGGATTATAAAAAAGTATAATTAAAATGCCTAAATGTTTTGTAATTTTA
>SJYQ01000086.1:310149-327144 GCA_006410935.1 Redunca redunca | reverse complement strand
TCAAATGGTAGAATGACTTTTTAATATCAAATCTACCTTTATGTTAATCTATTGATAAACTAGTACTAGTAAGTTTTTAAAATAAAAGTGTAATAGTGTTTATGTTTTCAAGGTAAATACCAAAGTATATGCATGGAAAATGGAATTCCAAGGCTTATTCTGACTGCTCCTTTACTCTATTGCCATTGTTAATGGTTAGGTCAACACTCTTTTTGGCCATTTGTGTGTCTGTGTTGTGTGTGTGTGTGACTGTCTCTGTCTTAAATAATGGGTTTGTACTCTACAGTTTGTTATGCAACTTGCTTGTGGGTATCCTTTAGTGTCATCGTATTCAGAAACACGTGTCTGTTTTTGAACTAACTGTTTTAGATGACATAGATCAAAAGACTCTTTAAAGACTACTTTTTTGTCTCTAACCAACAAAATATTCTCCATAATTAAAAAGCTCCATGAAAACTTAACTTTTGTAGAACATACTGTGACCAAGACTTCCCAGACTTCAAAACCTTATTATACCTGAGAAAATGTGAAAGGAAAACTGTTTTTTCCTTCAGTGAAATAGCTGCTAGGGTGGTCCTTGAGGAATAAATCAGTACCAGAAGGAAGCTGAAATTAGTATAGCCTAAGTATTCTCTGTTACCATTTGAATCGCGAAGGCCAAGTGATTCACAATTCAGCACTACTGTGTAAATTAAAATGTTCTAGGCTTTTTTGGCTTTAGCATACCACTTTGAAACATTATTTGACTATAGCAGCTCTGTTAACATGTGTCAACAGTGCTCAATTTTTAACATGACAGAATCCCTATTAACCCAATATGCATCTTCTTTGGTGATTTGACCTCAGCCTAGTCTTCAGTTCTTACCACTAATTGCTTTCTTACATAAGACATTTGTTCAAGTTAAATATTTTATTTGTCCCAGTAATGCTTAGTAATGCTTTTCTATGGCCCTTGTTTATGTATGAATTTTCAACTTTGTTGAAATAAAGCTTTCTTACAGCTTAGCCTTTGAAAGAGTTTTTGTTATAAAACTTTTCATTGGTGAGGTTATAGATACTTTAAAAATCTTTTTTTCTCTGTTCAGCATTGTTAATTTTTTTTTCTTTAAGAATCACATCTGTTTTTTCATGTGTCATTTAAATCCCGCTCTCTTTTTTTAACATTTCATGATCGCTCTATTTAGAAGTAAACTGGCCTTCTTTACCAGTGTCTGACCTACCTTCTGTAATTGTATCATAATAGTAACAACAGTAGCAGAACTAGTAGTGGTAGCAGCAGTAATAGCTAACCATAATGTACGTTGTTTTGTGTGTCAAAAGATTCTGCTTCATGCATTCAGTGCAGTGCTTATGCATCACAATAACCTTTAGAGTCAAGTATTAGGATTGTCTGTATTTTAAAGACAAAAAACTGAGTCTGTAGATATTAAATAATTTATCTTGAGCCACACATAAAGTGAAGACCAAAACCAGTTTCCATTCCCATTGTATATTGCCAAAATACATCTTGCTGCCTGTAATGGAATTTAAGACAGACTGGCTTTGATTTAACTAACTCTAGTTAACCAGTGTAAGTTTGAGGGTTGATTTTTTTTTGAAGTTTCACATTCATATTCCATTAAATTTTATTGCTGTTTACATGGTAAGTTTTTTTTTTTTTCCTGACATCATTCTTGTTACTGGTGAATAAACTGGTACCAAGTTGAATTTTTAGTGCATTTTCCTTAGGTTCTGTAAAATATTCCAAATTGGGAAGGATTTAATATTATAGAGCCATAATTTATTTATGGTGAAAATTCTTATAACCCTAATGTTTTGAGGTCTTTAGTCTTAAGGATACTTGGAAATTAAAAGAATTCTCATTAGGTTGTACTTAATACTCAATTGCCCTTCAGAAAATAGCTCCCAGTAGCTCCCTAGGTATCTAGCTAATGATTTTGATCATTAGCTTTTTCTCACATCATTTATAAGCTCTGAAGTAAACCATGACCAGATACAAATATTAACATAGATTTGCTGAATAATAAACTCAATAGATTTTTGTGATTTTTATTTCCTAAGAAATATCTTTCTCTTTTCGCTTCAGTATAATTTAGTGATTACTCTGGTTCTGTCCCAAAGTTATGAAAGAAAAAGAAATAAGTTAAAACTATTTTTCTTTGTTTTAATTCTCTCTTCTACCCAGAGTATTCTTGCACATTATTATTTTTCTCTTAATTATATTGGAGAAAATACTGATTTTATTATTTTAAAGCAACTACATACTATGTGTTCACAGGTATTTTTCATTCACCAAAATTATATCAAAGTTGAATAAGTATGTCATGGAGTTTCTCAAAATTGGACTTTTTCTCTCTAATTCTATACAGTTGAGAAATATAGTGTTTAAGCTGGAAATAGGGTTTATAGAATTAGATATATAAATTTGGAAGCCATTTAAGATTATATGTTGTCTCCCTTGTGAACTGCTCTGTCACACTGTCTAAAGTTCAGTCTTTTAATGCCTATGCTAAAAGACTTAAAAAATAAACTAGTGATTTTAACAAATCATTTAATTTATGCTTTTTTCCCAAAATATTCTGTACATTAAAAGAATTTTAAAATGCAAAAAAGCAGAACTCTTTGCTTTTGTAATATATTTAATTACAAAGTTTCTAAACTTTCATGTTTTACTTGAGGGACTATATCCTTCTTTTAATTGGACGTTTGTGAACTTCTGCATACAGCTTTTGGTTCATGCCATAAATATTTGTGGGTCTTCTGATGTCCTTTATGGAATTTTATCTGTGACTAATTTATCCCATAGCTCTTTAAAAACTTTGTCAGTTGTTGGATTTTTCAACTACTTCTCTTTTTGTAGACATTTGCTAATCCTTTTTAGTGCTTTCAGTACTTAATAGATTTGAATCTAATATTGGGTTTCAGCTTTTCTCCACAGAGAATTTCATTCTCTTAAAAATTGCCTACAAACATCATTATATGAAAAATCCATGGTGATTTTGGCAAATGTTTTAAAGACACCTTTTATAAATGAGTCTTCTGACAGGTGTACCCTGGGTGTAGCTGTTTAAGTCATGGAATTTTACCTTCAAAGAAATACAAAGGTTAGGGGATATGATTCATTTTTACTTTTAGAAGACTTGCATTAGTAGAGTTCTTCAAGCATTATATGTACAATTTGTTTTCTGTGTCTTTATTGCTTTTTTTATGGGCAACTTTCACAACAGTGGTTAATCTCCATTTCTCACTGTGAACCTGATTTGATGCCACCAACACAGAAAGAATGGAAAAACATGCTTTCTTCCTATCTAGTTGATGAGAAAAGTTTACTTTCTTTATAAAAGCTAACTTTATGACTAATATTTCAGAAGTATAAACATTCAACACAAAAAAATGCATATTTCCTAAATAGAAGCTTTACTAGAAGCTTGTTAAAACTAAGCAGATTGTTCTTTAACTACTACAAATTGTCTTCTGATTTTTTATTGACTTTGATGTATAATCACTATACTAAGATTTTTTTAAAATCATAATTTACTAAAACTCAAGAATTAAGTACCTTGTTAAAAGTTTTAAATAAATAGACCTTGATGCAATTCAAAATGTAGGTTTGCAAGTCACATAATTCCTCACACAAAACTTTGACAGTATTGTTTAATGTTGTGGGTGTTATGATTTATGGGTGTCTTGATTTCTCAAAGGGTTAATATTCCCAACATGAACTAACATTAAATTGATAGAACCAGTGAAATTCATGGTTGAGATTGACTTAATTTTTTAATTTTGTTTTCCAAGTGTACTTCAACAATTTATATAGGCCTGGACGATTGACAATTGAAGTATATGACCTACAGAAATTCATATATGAGATTAACATCCTTCAGATAAGCTTAGCATTATTAACAGTTGTACATTATGATTTGAAAAATTATCTTTATTTCAAGACAGAAAAAAATGTGCTTTCCTAGAAGTATTAATAATAGCCCTTCTTTATTCCTGAAGAATGTGTAGTGTAGTTTAGGATGAGATATTGCTCTACTATATGTTTTTACAGTTTCTCTTAAAACCTGTCTTATCATCTACTTTAACACTGAGCTATAGTTCCAAAATACATTGCAGAGATTAAATTCTACAAAACCACACCCTCCCCCAATGATTAATTTCTTCCTAATTTTCTTTCTACATAAATGTTCTCAAAATAACCATTGTGTTGGCTTTTGGCAAGGTATGTTTCATATCTCATGATGTTAGGTTCCTAATCCTATAATGCATAGTGTTGGTTTCAAATAACTCGCTTTTAGCAAATCAGAGAGATTGGGGTAGTAGGTATTTAGAGTAGCTTGCCTGAAAGCTTTGTTTGAAAATACTGTTGGCAGACTTTTAGTCCCTGTCGTGTTCTTTAGCTGATCTAGTGTGAAGGCTTTGGATTTGGATTTGGCCTTCACCAAAGTAACTGCGTCTTTTGTGGCTTCCTGTAGCAGGATGTAGGTTTCTATGAATGTGTTTCTATTTGCTGCCAAAAGCTACCTCAATAACAGTGTTGAAAATGAGTGTAAGTTCTACTGTCATACATTTCAGAATGTTATATTAAATATATTTAACCCTTTTATTGATATTTTTGATGTTTTCCTCTAGAAATTCATGTTGAAAAAGTGCTATAGAATAATAGAATTTTGGGGAGTTTACATCATAATTTTTTATTGTGAACTTAGAAAGTCTATCTTATACTTATTTTAAGTACATTTTGGTTATATAAGGTACACTGGATATATAATATCTTATGTACATTCCTGATTATGTGTTTTAATTGAGGCACTAACATCATCATGTGAAATTAAACACTAAATTAAACACTAAACACTTCGCGGCTTAAAGACAGGTGAGTTTCTGGGATATGATGAATGTTCACTAGAACCACCGACATACAAGACAGCTCTTTAAAAACAGTAAAACATTGGGCTAAGTGTTATTGTAACTAAAAAGTAATCTGAATGTTTATTTATTTATTTATTTATTTTTGTATTGGAGTATGGCTGCTTAGCAATGTTGTGATAGTTTCAGGTTAACAGCAAAGGAATTTAGGCATACATACACATGTATCCATTCTCCCCCAAACTCCCCTCCCATCCAGGCTACCGCATAACATTGAGCAGAATTCCGTATGCCATACACTAGGTCCTTGTTGGCTATCCATTTTAAATATAGCTGTAAGTACAGGTCCATCCCCAACTTCCTAACTATCCTGTCCTCCCATCCTTTCCCCCCAGAAACCATCACATGCTTATTATAGTTATTCAAGTATACCCTGCTCAACATCCTAAATGGATTAAATAGGAGAGCTAAGATGATTGATTGATTGATAAAAGTCTTTGCTCAGCTTTGAATTTAAGAATATTGTAAAGGGTACTGCAATGGTGGCTTTGTAACTGAAATCTGAGGAAGACCCATTTTACCCTTTCATGACTAGTGTCTGTTTTCAGCCAATATCTTCCAATCCCCTCCACAAATACAGAAGTTAATTAGAAAGCAAGGTAGGAAGCAAGCATCTATGCATTCATTTAATATGTAGAACTAATAATAAATTACACGTTGTGTAAGAGAACTTGCTAACCAATAATGAGATGCTACTGCCCCAAAACCCTTGTCATTTTAACATGAGAACAAAGAAGCTATTATTTTCTAAAGAGCCAATTTAAACAATAGCTATTAATACATGCATTTATCTTTATATCTTATTTTATTCTGTGTCCACTAGTTCACTGCCGTGAAGTAAACTATAATTTTAACTGTTTGGTATGCTAGAAATACTTGCTGTCTGTTTGGAAACTCTGCATCCTCTGCTGGGAAGAAAGGTATTTCTGCAATGTGAAATACTTTTCTTGTACATCATTTCTCACATTGAGCTGTGAACAAAAACTTACTTGAAAATCATTCCACATTGACAAGGGTAATGAAAAATAAAAATGTTGATTGTAAAAATAGATACAAAATAGATCAGTGCAAAGCTAATTTTTTAGCTTTCAAGGCTGGTTTGAACTTTTTTCCATATCTTTTTATTTTTTATTGAGTTACAACTTATAGTCAGGAAAGTACATTAATTATTTGTATATAGCATGAGGGACTTTCGCATATGTGCGTAGCCACGTTCCAGCCACCCAGCTTCTTAGAAGCTTTCCTCTTCCTGGCCCATCCAGTATCCTGCACTCCATAGATAACCACTGTTCTTACCTCTATAGCCATTGATCAGTTTTGACGTAACTAAATGTTAAAATGAATTAAGTTGTAAAAAATACTTTCTCAGCATAATTTATCATATGTAAATCTACTCGACATAGTCAAGTCAGTGTCAAATCACATTTCAAAATTTGTGATTTCGATCAGAATTAAAAAACAATTTTTAACCTCAGTTTGTCGTATCTTAATGTCAAATTATATATTCATCCACTGTGATATTTTCCATGTAAGTCACTAATGAATATAAGGAAAAAATAAAAGTGTCAGGTGTGAATATTAAAATTTTTATTAATATGTACCTCTATTCATCAGACATATTCCAAGGATATAGCTTAATAACTGGTTATAATTGAGGTTTGGGGCCAATTTATGAATTTTATTTATTGCAACAATTATTTACTACAGATTGTCATATACATTATACATGTCTGTGGCATTTGTACATTAAAGAATATACTGCTTCTCAAAAAGAAATAATTATTTGTATTCCAGGACTTTATTGTCCCCTAACTGAATTGAATGTCATCCACGTATGGGTTTGATAAACTGACACAACAGTGAAAAGAGTCCCTGTCCCATGTCAGCTTATCAAACACACTGTGGACAGCACGTCTTTGGTACTGAAAAGATTTCCAGTCATTTAAGTTCTGGATAGAAGTCACGGAGCTCATGTTCAGTGAAACACAACCTCAGTATTTCCAGGTGATTTTAAATAACACCTGATAAAACTGAGGTATAGTCCCACTAAACTTTAAGAATTATCCAAAAACTAGACAAAAGAATAATATGCATAGCTACAAATTACAATGTCATTGGTTTAGTTAGCTGACAGAATG
Organism: Redunca redunca; assembly: GCA_006410935.1. Lineage (NCBI taxonomy): Eukaryota > Metazoa > Chordata > Mammalia > Artiodactyla > Bovidae > Redunca > Redunca redunca. The sequence continues at coordinate 320,074 of SJYQ01000086.1, read as the reverse complement.
GATATTGATGAAATATACAGTAATTACCTAATCTCCTGTCATTCTAGTAAACAGCATTTTGTTATGCTGTAAACATATTTATGCTGTAGAAATATAGTAAATTAAATGCTTTTTTTTCCTATCCTAGTTCTTATCACAAGAGATATCCTTGTGGGAAAGTTATCCTTCAATCTGAATTGGACACTACTTTTTTCCAACTTCATATAATTATTTTATTTGAAACTGTTCATTCTCAGAAACTTAGCAGCCATCATTTTGAATAGTGTAACTGAATCATTTGTACATTTTCCAGTTAAGTATAGGCATCTTAATATATTCTTTTAAAATTTATTCTTAGTACCGTAAATATATTCTGGTAAAAATCTCTAACTTATAAGGTGATGTAGTTTAAAACATGTTTTCTTGTATATTATTTAACTTTATTTACATACAGCTATAACAAAATAGTTCAAGCCGTAACATTTATGGGTCAACTTGCCTGATACTATATCATATAAAACGTGAAAAAATACTTTTCCAAGTTTATTTTCTATGCTTCTAACCCTTCGAAGAAGAAATTAGATGATGCGGTTACAGTACCTCATCAGTGGAGCTCCATCTCTGTGCTGCAGGTAGATACGTTGTGCATCAGTGCTGAGCAGAAGCTGCTCTTCCCTTTGGAGAAAATTGCAGTATCCAAGAGCTTTTTTAACAAGGGACCACTTTTAAATGTGTATGGTCACCTCAAAGGATATGTAGAGCATTTCCTGCCAGCAGGATTAGAGGAAGGAAGCGCCAGGCCAAAATGTTTGATGTGTGATGTACTGTAATTCCTTTCATGTGTCTGGTGGCTTTTATATGTTGATCAATGTTCTGCTACCAATTGTGACCTTGGTGTGGTCCAGGTCATTAAAATTTGACCTTCCTCAGTGTATGGGGTCATTAACTATACCTAGCAGCATTATTATAATTAAGGATGCCGTTTTCTTTTAAATAAACACCTCTCATTTTCATTAAAGTATTTATTTTTCATAATTGGATAACCCTCCTAGAGACTGATTTTCATGAAAGAGATGATTCAGTGTTTGAGACTGCCAATATTAACAAAATGTAGCTGAATGCTCGTTAGGGTTCCTTACTTTATCTTGTATACCTGCTGTTTAAATCAGCATTTTCTTCCCACAGTTTCCTATGAGCATGTAAAGTTCACGAAGGGGACTAGCTTTTTTATTTTTTTTTTTAATTTTAAAAATAAATGTTTTCTTCCAGTTTTATTGAGATATAATTTACATGCAGCTTTGTGTAAGTTAAGGTGTGCAGCATAATGATTTGACTTACACACATCATGAAGTGATTACACAAAAATTTTAGTGAACCTCCATCATTTTATATAGACAGAAAAGGAGAAAAAGTGATTTTTTCCTTGTGATGAGAAATTCAGAATTTATTCAAAAACTTTCATATATAACATACAGCAGTATTGATTTTATTAATCATGTATGTATTATATCTAGTTTTATAGTATAGTTTTCCTGGGAGTGTGAGTCTTACAAGCAATAAGTATTGACAAAATCACTGTCAGCAATATTACATACTTTTAATAAAACAAATTTTGTTCTTTTCTAAGATTACATGTTCAAAAGCAGTTGAGTGCTAATTGGCTGTAGATTTAGGCTATGTTTTCAACATAAGAAAACATAAATGAGCAACAGGCTAATTAATATAGTGTAATGGCAAAGATTTGATAACAATCTAAATGCTCACTGTAGAGTATTTGTTAATAGAATAATAATATACCCATGCAGTGAAATTAGAAATAACCATCACAAAGGATGTATGGGTGCCTATTTATTAACATGAAATGTAGTTAAGGTATTTGTTAAGTGAAACAAACTTTTAAAAACTGCCTGTTTATAATATGGTCTTATCTGTATATATGTTTACATGTGAACAGAAGATAGCCTGAAAAAAAAAAAAAAGATAGCCTGAATGGTTGGTTACACATCAAATTGTCAAAGGTTACCTGTGATTACAAGTATATGAACAATTGTTTTTCTTGATATTTTCCTGATTTATAGACTAATTTCAACTGTAATTAATTACCATCTTAAAAAGTAGGGAAAATGGCAGTTTTATACTCATTGTGTCTTTAAATCCTAAAGTACTGTTTTACATTTTTAGGGTTTTTTCCTATTCACTCAATGTAAACTATATGAAAACAGGTGTTTTATTCTTTCATACTCATCCTCTCTATAACCATTATATTTGCTTTTGGGGTGTTTTAAACTTTTAGTATGATACTATATAGTTCATGGGCTTGAACTGAGCGAGCAACTTTCACTTTCACTATTAGCTTACCCATTGGTCATTGACCACTTGACCGCGGTGATTTTGAAGAAATATGTGCTTTATTATGGATGGGTGGGTGGGTGGGTGAGTGAATGAGTGTGTATTGAAGGTTATTTTGTTTATTTATTTGAGGAACTAGTTTAATCTTTTCCCCACATATGAGCATCCAAATATTTTCTGTAGTTGCCTTTTCGCTCCCAGTGCTGGTGCTGAATACGTCGTTAGTACACAGTCTACTAGGTGCCAAAGAGGTGGTTTCTAAAATGTAGAAATGATAAAGTTGTTGTTTTTGTTACATAGTAAATCACTTTGTTATGTCATTTATTTTCTCAAAAATGTTTATGAGTGCTTACCATTTACTAAACACTTCCTAGATGTTGGGCTATACTACTTCTACAAAGTAATAATAAAATATCCACAGTCTTTACTTCATGGAACATAGTTTAACCATCTTTATAAATATGCTTAAAGTATATCAGCTGACTGATTTTTTTAATCATCACTTTTTGATAAATAAATGTTACATTTACAATATAAAGGAAAAACTCAGTTAATTTTTTAATATTCTTAGTATATATTACTGTAGCATCTTCATTATTTTATCTTGTAAGAAATGCTTCACTAGTTTTGAAATTTAAAGTCTTAATTGTAACAAGTCACTTTCAGGCCATGGCTTATGATGTTAATATTCAAGATCATAATAAACATGGTTAAATTTTAAGCGTAGTAGTGGACAAAATTTAAAAAATAAGATAACTAACAACTTTCACCAATAGTTTGTGAACAATTACTCAGTTGACCTTTTAAAGAAAGGTCCAGTAATTTGCTGCAATTCTTTTGTATTTTTCTGCAATATGTTAAGATAATGGTATAAAACATGTATAATTCAAAAACATGTTAATGTTGAATGAGAATTCTGTATTTTAATATCAGTGTGAATTTATGCACACACAATATGAATAGCAGATTTTGTGACTATTTGGAAAATGAAGTATTTTTACGTAATAAAGCTGATATGAATGTGTCATAGGTAATTGTTAGGTAAATTGTTGATAGAAAAGATACTTAGAAGTAAGTATAATAATGTCTCCTCTTTTTGGAAGCAGCTACTCTGAGAGTTGGTATAATCTCTTCTTTTTGATACACTAAATCTGAAAATATATTTTCTGTATAAGCAGTTATACATAAACAGTTGCATATTAAAGGAATACTTTACAGTGTATGTAAGGAAAGAGATTTAAAATTCATCACCAGCTATGTTGGGAGTTATTTTTGTAGCATCTCTTTAACAGCTGTTTGACCTCATTGTTTCTCAGTTCATAAATTTTAGTTTGAATGCTTGTGCCTCAAAACACATGCAAAGGTGTGAAAAACATCCTTTTTTCCCACCTCTTTCATTTCTCAATTTTATTGGTAATTTCCTAGCTCTTGCCCTACTTCTGACCATGTCTTTTTCAGAAGCGAAATTTTGAATTTGAATTCACAGGTAAAAAGAAATTTTATCTTACCTAAATCAATTTCTTTTGTATTACCTTTGAAAGATACAAAAGCATTTTGTTTTTACATTTATTTTTTAACCAAAATCTAAAAGTTTCATAATTGTTCTCTGAATTTTTACTGTGGTCTTGAGCCCCTATTTTGAGTAATTGTACTTTCATGTTTTAAATGTTTGTCTTTGGTATTGCTCAGCATTTTCTATTACAAGGCTATTTTCTTAAAATATCATGGTATAGAATCAAAACTTCTAAAGGTTAAATATTTTTGTAGCCATTATTCTGTTTATAAAAAATTGCCAAATGTACATTATTAGGTTGTTCATATGTTGCCTTAATTCTCCCTTTTCCTTTTCTGTTTAAATGATAGCTTGGAATATGTCTAAGGGCAATATATTTAAAAACTATTCTGTAGAGTAATATTATTAATCATTTTAAAATTATAAAAGAAAATTTTTCTCTGGTATCAATTAAAGCTTATATAAAAGATATTCTTAATCAGTATGACTTAAATATTTTCTCAAGCCAACACTGCATGGTGTGACATGATACTCAATCAACAAAAATCAATCTGCTTTTAAATTTCTTCCCATGTTAAGAAATTTATACTCAAAGTAAATAAAAATATCTCTGTGCTTTGGAGGATGAGATAGGGCAGAATATTTTTATGTTATTTTCCTGAAGAAAAAAAGTCTTCATATTAGTAATGGCATGATAGTGTTTCCCTTCCTGAGTGAACTAAGTAGTGATTTATTTTCAGATTCATTATACTGACTGCAGGGATAAAATACTTTATGTGGTGTTCTAGTAGTATATAATGTTTTAAATTCTTAAATTATTTGTTTAAATCTAGATAGTGTTCAATCATTAGAAAAATTAACTCAAACTAGAGTTAATGGAAATCTCTCTAAAATCTCATTTCCTGAGATTCAATTTCTATAGGGAAATTTTTTCAGAAGAAGAAAATTCTAATCCCAAACCTTGGAAAGCTGCTACCACATGCCTTGACAGTTTATCCATTTATTGCTAATAGGAATGTCTTCAAATTTTCCTTGCTGTAGCATTGCTGTTTTACTGTCACGTAGTATCCTAATCAGATTGGTCTAATTAATCACATTTTCATTATACATGGTAAGTTAGGGAGATTTTCTCATAGAGAAACCTTGTGATGCTATAATAAACAGAGGGAATCTCCATGGAACTGTTAGAACTAGGTAAGACACCCTTGAAGGATGTGTTGAATTGCAGCAAATATATTAGGTAGAAGGAAAAAAGGGTCAAAGAAGAGAGAGAGAGGTACAATTAGAGACCTAAGCAGGCTTCTCTTGGTATCCAAGGATTGGTTTTAGGGGCATAACGAGAGAGGCGGGGAGAAGCAATTGAGGTTAGACTGTAGAAGCTTTGAATTTCAAGTTAAAGATTGTGCTTTACTGCCTGGGTGGACTGGGGAGGTCCTGAGTATTTCAGTCAGGTTTGTACTATATTTGGAAGATCAAACACAGTGCTAAGGACATAATAGGTACTTAAAGAGCACAGATTATGATACCAGACTGCCTGCATTAAGTCTGAGCTTTTCCACTCACTTGCCAACTGCCCTTGGCCAGTGTAAGGTACTTAGCTGCCTCAGTTTCCTTTCTATAATGTAGGGCTAATACTACTTACCTTTTAAGGTTGTTGTGAAAGTGAAGTCGCTCATTCCGGTCTGACTCTTTGAGACCCCATGGACTGTAGCCTACCAGGCTCCTCTGTCCATGGGATTTTCCAGGCAAGAGTACTGGAGTTGGTTGCCGTTTCCTTCTCCAGGAGATCTTCCCAACCCAGGGATCGAACCAGGGTCTCCTGCATTGCAGGCCACCAGGGAACAGTTGTTGTGAAGGATTATATAAATTAATGCATACAAAGCATGTAGAATTTGACTGGCATATAGTAAGTATTCAAAAATATTTATTTGTATTAGTTGTCATAAGTTTTATAACTGATGGAATATTTTTGAAATAATTACTTAATCTCGCCATGCTGTACTGATTAAATTGTGAAACGATTCCACCTCTAGCCCTTGCTTATGCAAGATGAAATAAATATCACTGACAAACTAAGAAATTGTAATTTTTTATGTGCCACATAAAAACACATCCCACCTAATCCTGCCTAATCAAGGGATTTGTGTCAGTTTAAAATTCCCAGATAATTTTCAGTTTGTAGTTTTATGCCCTACTTAATACTAGCTATTTTTTCATAGCATTTTATAGTTTATAGAATACTTTCATATATTTTACCTCCTTTACTTTTCACTGCAGCCCTTAGCACTTTTAAGCACTATGAATTGCATTTTGCAGTGGAGAAAAACCAAGCTCATGGTTGCCCACGTTCACACAGCCAGCTTGAGCTCTTAACCCCACTACTTTATAATTCTTCTTGGCCTTGATTTTGAAAAGAACTACATCAGAATAATATAGAGGATGAGAAAATGGATTCTATACCTACCACCTGCCTCTGTTCTATAACTTGCTTTTTTAACTGTACCTTAATCTTTCCTTCTACTAATGGACATTAGCATTTAAAATTTTTCTCTATCACATATAGTGTTAAAATGAATTATTTTTCACTCTTCTCCTAGATGTGGTTTCTCTAGAGAAATGCCTTCCCTCAGTGGTGGAAGTGTCCTGTATCTGCCCTGTCCAATACAGTAGCCACTGGACAGATGGGCTGTTGCATACCTAAATGTGACTACTGTGACTAAGGAACTAAATTTCAAAAGTTGTATTGAATTTTAGGTAACTTAATTTTCAGTAAACACATGCAGCTAGTGGCTGTTGTACTGGACAACATGTCTCTAAGTTATAGAGATAGGAGTGGAATCAAGCCACAGGTGAAGCACAGCTTCAGTGCTGCTGTATTGTTTTTCAAAGTGATTTTATCAGATTTACATTCCCAGGGGCTGAGGTGAGAGCTGCCATTGCTCTACGTTCTGGCAGACATTTGCCATTAATACTGTTACATTAGACACTACAAACAGGACTGTCTTGGGACTGGATGTAAGTGGAAGACTCTTAGAGAAGAATATTTGCTCTCTACAACTGGAAGCAATGCTGTGATTTCCTAATAAGATTAGATACAGATGTGTCCCCTCTAATGTACGGTGATAGAAGGGTACTAGCCTACCATACAACAGGGATTTATACCAGATTTTAAGTCAAATATGAGACTGTACTTACTGCTGACTAGAAGACTCTTGATTGGTACCTCTTCCTAAAACACTTTTATTCTGACTATTTTGCATGTTGAGATATTCATGGTTTGATGTCACATATTAAGATACTTTCTGAACTATTCCTGCATTTTTAAAAAGTACTAATTTTGCTTTACAAATATCAGAGTTGCTTAATGATTATTGTACATAAATCTGAGAATCTCTAGTTCTTGCTCCTAATTTTCTTTGACCACTTCTGTAACATTTGTGGGTCTGAGGCAACTCAGTGCAGCATAAACTATATAAACTAATGTGGCAACATGTTTTTAAAGAAGTTGCTTTGTTATATACCAAATCTAAACATTGCTTATCCAGCTCTAACCCCAAAACTCTTTCTGTCTACTCTAATCAATTGTCTTGGAAATATTAAGCTTGTTTTGGCATCTCAATTGTTTACCCAACTATATCACACATATATACACATATACGTACATATCACACTATTTTAATGAAATATAATCTTATGTTTTATTTTGAAAACCAGTTCCCATATTAAGTATAGAAAGGAAGTAAGAGAGAGGACTGAATTTGCAATCAGAAGGTGTGGTTTCCAGTATAGACTCTGCTGTCCGCCTCCTTACCTAAGTCATCAGCATCTATAAAATGGAGTCTACCTGTAGACCAACCTTATGGTTGGTAATTTACTTTAGATGATGTTGAAAAGCCCTTTGCAAACCATTTGACTGTATATAAACTTTAAAGTATTATTAATGTTACCATATAATGTGTATATTTTTGTGTTTTGCATGTTGAAGCACTTTATAGTTTTGTAAGGTGGGAATAATATAGAGTAATAAGAATGAAATTAAAGAAAAGAAGGTTTAAATGATAGAATAAGAAGCATACTAATAAAAATGAATTTGGTAAGAGATAAAGAAAGATATATTTCGTAACATTTTTTTCTTAGAGATTTCCCACACAATTTAGAATTAGAAAATCTTATAATCCAAATAATTCACCTACAGTGTGCTTTATATAAATGCTTGTTAGGGTTATATAATTGTTTTCTTATTGTAGAAGATTTAGAAAATTAAAAAAACTTGTTTCCTATTTAATAATACATATGAACATCTCTCTCTATGTAATTAAATAGTCATTCAAAACCTCATTTCTAATTACTCACCAGTGTCTTTAAATATCATTATTATTGCTGACAGTCCTGAGCTGAGATTTTGAATAAAGGGGAACCAGTTCTGAATCTTGATTTAAATGGTGATTTTTTGAAAGGAAGTATTCTTTGTAAAAATAAATTAAGAGTAGGAGATATTGGGTAATGATTGATTAGTAGAGAAAAAGGGAATGTTATACATGGGACTTGCATAGAAATTTTAAAATAATTTCAAATTGGATTTGGAAATAAATTGAAATCTGGTTAACTATGAAAACCAATTGTTCTAAGTAAATGAAATGAAAAAAAAAAAATGGAATGAGATGGGAAGAAAATATCAGAATGAGAAAGGATGCTAACACAGTTGGATAAAGTCTGGGTGGTTCACTTGCAGAAGATTTAATAGAAGAATCCTAAATCAGGAGTGTTGCCAAAGATGTGTTGCAGAAACATTAGAAGCAAGTAGGAGGTCTGACTATCTTTTAATGAGGACACATTATAAATTTGTTCTATTTTATTACCATCTTTAGAAACCTAAAGCATTGAAATCTGAGGAAACTTACAGAATGCATAGGTTTTACTAAATTTACAGTTAGCCTTTCAAAGTCACCTATGTGGAAATTGCATTAAACTTCATTGCTCAGTAAGACCCTTCTGAACTCTTAATATATAAAAGAAGTTAACTTTAATGCCAAGAACTTGCACATTTTAAATGTCCATGAAGATTTTATGTAAACACACCTGTAATATATTATTATGACATTCTGGAAAAGCTTTCTGATTTCATATTGTCAATGAATGATTATGTATTATTATTATTTGAAATGAAGTAATGCAAATAAAAATTCATTCTAAGATTTAATGTTTGAATATTAATGAAAAATAGCATTTTAAAAATTGCATTATTTTATTAGTATAAGAAGGAAGAGATTGCCTAATCCCTGTGAAGTTTTATAGTATGTGTGTGGTGTATGTTAGGCAGTAAAAATTAAAAGGCTAGAATGACATTTGACGATGCTTTTGTTCTTTTTTTTTTCTTTCTCATAAACCAGCCTAACTTTTCTAGGCTTTCTTTTGTTGTTGTCCTTTATTTTCTAAAGTGTTGTCAAGTCCTTCATGTATTGTACATATAGAACTGGCTATTTGAACCTGTATGTAGAGTTTTGCGTTTGTTCCTGTTAAATTTCATCCTATTAGTTTGACTCTGTTCCAGTATTTTGAGATGTTTGAGAACCTTGATTCTCTCATTCACTGTGTTAGCTATACTTCCCAACTTTGTCATTTGAAAATTTGATAAGACAGATTTATATGAGTTCATTAAAATTATTGAAGGATAAAAGTTATTGAGCCAAATCCTCTGGCATGTTACTAGAGACGTGACTCCAAATAGATATTATTTGGATCAGTTATTAAACCAGCTCTAAATCCATTTTATTACATTGTCATCAAGTCCATATTTCTTTCTTACATTCAAAAATTATCTTAACTTAGTCACACATCTTTATAACATCAAGTTCCATAATACTGATGCTTATTTCTCACTTACCATGGTGTTATGGAAATAGGTTTGGTTTACCTTGATTTATTCTTACTTAATTCAGATAACTTCTAATATATACCACTTTCTATTCCAAGTGCTCAAAAACCTTCTGATGAGTGAATTATCAATTTTGTTGAAGATCAACATCATAATTAAGTTATTTTATAAAGCTGAAGTAGCATTTCCATTTCTATATATTCTAGTAA
>SJYQ01000086.1:196389-303652 GCA_006410935.1 Redunca redunca | reverse complement strand
AATAAGCCTATCATATTTTTTTTCCTTAAATTTTATGTTGTCAGATGTCAATATAACTACTCAATCTTTCTTTTGGCCTCTATATATTTTTTTTCCATTTATTGACTCTTAATTTTCCTGTGCACTTAAACTTGAGGTATATTTCACTAAAAACAGAATAAAACTGTGGTTTATTAAAACCAATCTGAAGTTTTATCTTTTAATTGGACAGCTTAAATCATTTATATTTATTCTGACGGTAGTTATTTTTGGATTTATTCTTATTAAGAGATATTTGTCCAACTTTTTCTGCTGTTTTTCTTTTCTTACATTCTGATCTCTACCCCACTTATTTTAAAGTTATGCTTTCCATGTCTATTATTTTCGTTATTACTCTGGCTATTTTAGCAGGTGTGCTTAACAAAGTCTGAAGTTAAATGTCTTTGTCTTTATCCCCCTCCCTCTCAAATGCAAGGAATTTAGAATACTTCACCATTTAGGTATGACCTAAATCAAATCCCTTATGATTATACAGTGGAAGTGAGAAATAGATTTAAGGGCCTAGATCTGATAGATAGAGTGCCTGATGAACTATGGAATGAGGTTCGTAACATTGTACAGGGGACAGGGATCAAGACCGTCCCCATGGAAAAGAAATGCAAAAAAGCAAAATGGCTGTCTGGGGAGGCCTTCCAAATAGCTGTGAAAAGAAGAGAAGCGAAAAGCAAAGGAGAAAAGCAAAGATATAAGCATCTGAATGCAGAGTTCCAAAGAATAGCAAGAAGAGATAAGAAAGCCTTCCTCAGTGATCAATGCAAAGAAATAGAGAATGGGAAAGACTAGAGATCTCTTCAAGAAAATTAGAGATACCAAGGGAACATTTCATGCAAAGATGGGCTCGATAAAGGACAGAAATGGTATGGACCTAACAGAAGCAGAAGATATTAAGAAGAGGTGGCAAGAATACACAGAAGAACTGTACAAAAAAGATCTTCACAACCCGGATAATCACGATGGTGTGACCACTCATCTACAGCTGGACATCCTGGAATGTGAAGTCAAGTGGGCCTTAGAAAGCATCACTATGAACAAAGCTAGTGGAGGTGATAGAATTCCAGTGGAGCTGTTTCAAATCCTGAAAGATGATGCTGTGAAAGTGCTGCACTCAATACGCCAGCAAATTTGGANATCATGAAAAATGCTGGACTGGAAGAAACACAAGCTGGAATCAAGATTGCTGGGAAAAATATCGATAACCTCAGATATGCAGATGACACCACCCTTATGGCAGAAAGTGAAGAGGAACTAAAAGCCTCTTGATGAAACTGAAGGTGGAGAGTGAAAAGTTGGCTTAAAGCTCAACATTCAGAAAACGAAGATCATGGCATCCAGTCCCATCACTTCATGGGAAATAGATGGGGAAACAGTGTCAGACTTTATTTTTTGGGGCTCCAGAATCACTGCAGATAGTGACTGCAGCCATGAAATTAAAAGACGCTTACTCCTTGGAAGAAAAGTTATGACCAACCTAGATAGCATATTCTAGCATACTTTGCCATCTAAGGTCTGTCTAGTCAAGGCTATGGTTTTTCCTGTGGTCCTGTATGGATGTGAGAGCTGGACTGTGAAGAAGGCTGAGCGCCGAAGAATTGATGCTTTTGAACTGTGGTGTTGGAGAAGACTCTTGAGAGTCCTTTGAACTGCAAGGAGGTCCAACCAGTCCATTCTAAAGGAGATCAGTCCTGGGTGTTCTTTGGAAGGAATGATGCTACAGCTGAAACTCCGGTACTTTGGCCACCTCATAAGAAGAGTTGACTCATTGGAAAAGACTCTGATGCTGGGAGGGATTGGGGGCAGGAGGAGAAGGGGACGACAGAGGATGAGATGGCTGGATGGCATCACCGACTCGATAGACATGATTCTGAGTGAACCCTGGGAGTTGGTGATGGACAGGGAGGCCTGGCGTGCTGCGATTGATGGGGTCGCAAAGAGTCAGACACAACTGAGCAACTGAACTGAACTGAACTGAGGTGTATTATTCATTCAGAACCATATAAGATAATGTACTCCAGGAATGGTCATTAAATTTATAGTGGAACTCTTTATGAATGGTTTGGGCTTGCCTGGTGGCTCAGATGGTAAAGAATCCGCCTGCAATGCAAGAGACCCTGGTTCGAATCTGTGGTCAGGAAGATCCCCTGGAGAAGGGATGGACTACCCACTTCAGTATTCATGGGCTTCCCTGGTGGCTCAGACAGTAAAGAATCTGCCTGGAATGCAGGAGACCTGGGTTAGATCCCCCGGAGGAGTGCATGGTAACCCATTCTAATATTCTTGCCTAAAGAATCCCCATGGACAAAGGAGCCTGTTGGGCTACAGTCCATGCAATCACAAAGAGTCAGACACGGCTGAGTGACTAAGCACATGAATGGTTTAATTTTTAGTCATATATTTTATTTATTTCTATAATAGTTTTAACATTGACATAATTAAAACAGAGAAGGTAAATAATTTCTCCAAGCTCACGATCATTGAAAAATTTGAGACCAGAGTTCATATGACTTATTTGCTTATCCTGTTTTCTACAGCTCACATCTAAGTGGTTTTGCAATTAACTTTTAAGTTAGATTTATATACCCAAATATTGTACATTTCTCTGAAATTTCAAATCAAGTTAAAATGACATATATTTTAATTTTAAAGGAAAACAAAAAGAGAAAAATGTAAAATCTCATATCCTGATTCTTAAAATTTTGAAATTGGCATGTTAAAAGTATTAAGCTATTGTTCAATATACAGTCCATTTTTGTTTTGAGAAGAAGAACCTGTGGAAAGTCATGTTTTCTGCAGATAGATGATAAGAAGAAAATAGCTTGGTTTAAGGTCAAGGCTAAATATGGGACATTTTAAGCATAGGTGAAAACTTTAATGAAATTCAGTGTTTTTCTGATTTTTATCTCATGATTTTGCAGTTTCTCCATGTGCCAAGAGAAATAGAAAGGCTGATATTAATGCTGGGCTAGGTTGCTTTGGTTATCTTTTAATATAGCACTAATTTTATTTCCAAGCATACCTTTTCTTTCTAAAAAGGGATTCTTAAAAATATTTTGGTTTTCTTTAAAAGTAGGCTTAGGAAATTTATTGTAAAATGTAGAAAGTATGGGGTCTTCCCTAATGGCTCAGTGGTAAAGAATCTGCCTGCCAACGCAGGAGACATGAGTTTCATCCCTGGGTCTGAAAGATCTCCTGGAAAAGGAAATGGCAACCCATTCCAGTATCCTTGCCTAGAAAATTCCATGGACAGAGGAGCCTGACGAGCTACAGTCTGTGGGGTCAGAAAAGAGTCAGACACGACTGAGCAACTAAGCAACAACAGAAAGTACTGGCTAGTTTGAGTAAATGTAATTTTTATATGGGAATAATAATCTAGGGAAATAAGCTAGGCTGCTGCTGCTGCTTCTAAGTCACTTCAGTCGTGTCTGACTCTGTGTGATCCCATAGACAGCAGCCCTCTAGGCTTCCCCATCCCTGGGATTCTCCAGGCAGGAACACTGGAGTGGTAAGCTAGGCTGCTGCTGCTAAGTGGCTTCAGTCGTGTCCAACTCTGTGTGACCCCAGAGATGGCAGCCTACCAGGCTCTTCTGTCCCTGGGATTCTCCAGGCAAGAACACTGGAGTGGTAAGCTAGGCTGCCAAGTGCCAAAGACATTTGCTGTATGTCAGAGTCTGTGTGGCCGTACAGCAGAAGTTTACTTTGTAAAGACTGGGTGTTCTTGTTGCTGTAAACACATACTGTTTCCAGTTGAGACTTGGAAAGGTTTGTTTCAGTTCGAATCAGTGACTTGAAACAACATATACTAATCAATTGATAAGAGATGTAGTTTCTAACTTCAAGAAATTTACGCTATTTTGAGAAAGACTGACAGGTGATTGTGTTGTTCTTGTACTTCTAAGTTTAGAAAGACCCTAAGAGCACAGATTTAGGGAAAAGGGAGTTTGAAGAAAGGGTGGTCAGGAAAGGCTTCTTAGAAAGTGAAGTTTGAGGGCCTAACTTGGTGGTCCCATGGTTAAGAATCCACCTGCCACTGCAAGGGACACGAGTTCGATCTTGGTCCAAGAAGATCCCACATGCTGTGGGGCAACTAAGCCCATGAGCCACAGCTACTTAAGCCCGTGAGGTCTAGAGCCCTTGCTCTGCAACAGAAGTCACACAATGATTGAGAAGCACATGTACCGCAGCTAAGGAGATGCTCAGATCTCTGCAGCTCGAGAAAGCCAGTGTGCAGCAACAAAGACCCCAAAATAGAGAAATACAGTTTTTAAAATAGTGAAGTTTGAGATGGGTCTTTAGAATTAACAGAGTTTCACCAGTATTCAAATGAAAGAACATTCTGCCAAAATAGGGGTACTCAAAAGATTACTCCCCCCACAACCTACACCTGCATTCACTCTCTTTTTCTTTACCTTCATTAAGGCAAAATGAAAATATTCATGACCCATTTTATGGCTTCATGTAAAACTTCAGGCTGCCTTTCTTTGAGTGCTCTTTCCTAGGTAGAACTTTTCTAAGTTAGAAAAAAGATGAAAATTAGATTCAACACTCATCTTAGGATAATACTGAGACTCCATCCATCTGTGTTTCTCTGCCTCACACTATGACTTCTTGACCAACGCCTGTTTCTTTCCTGTTTCCTTATTGTAACATTGTGTTATATTAATATTTCCCTACCTGAGCTACCTGATTGTTCATTTGCAGTCCTCTCCCTCCTCTTCTCTTGATTTGAATTCATTAGTCTCAGCCATCATGTTGCCTGGCCTGATGCATGCCATCTCCGTTCCTATGTATCTGGGGACACCTGCCATTTAGGGTCTCAGTAGTCATCCACCTTCCATCAGTATTTGACCAACTTCTGGACATGGTCTGACCCTCACTGTTTACTTAGCTTAGACATAGTCTTGATCACATTCATATTGTCTTTCTCTAATTTTCATACAAAGACTCAAGTGATTTCTTCCCTCTCCCTTCACTAATTTGTTTCATTAGTGTTCAATTGATATAACTAATTGTATTTTTTTCTAATCTCTACAGTTGTGTCTATATTTGTAACAACTGTTTTTATCCTCTATGTAATTTCAATTATTTATTGATTGAAACTTTCTTGGAGGAAAAATGTTACTTTCCTTTTGGTTACTCATTTTAAAGAATTTATGAACCAACATAACCAAAAAATTCCCAACTCTTACAAACTTAAACTTGTCTGGCTTGCAATTCACAAACACTATTCTTCTTATCCTGTCACAGTGCCTTACTGTTTCATTCTAAAACCTTGATGAAAAATTTGACCATTTACTTTCTCTAATCTAGCTTTAAGCCGCTGATAATTTTATTCATTTGCTTAGTCTTGGGTCCAATAAGATGAAAGTTCCAAGTCTATATCAGCCAGTAATCCTTTCTACATCAGTAAACAATGAAGTTTTGTCAGTAATTTAGTCTATGTGGTAGTGGGTTATATAAAGGACTAAAGGTAAAGGGTAGGGGAATTAGGTAAATTCACAAAGCTTCAACACTTTTCCTAACAAGACATCAAAGTGCTGAGGAAAAAAAGTAGATGTTTAACATTGGAAAGAAGACAGGGTTTTGAAGCAAAACTTGGATTTAACTTGGAGTTTTGGCCACATACTAACTCAGTTAACTTTGGCTAAGTTTTTCAACAACTCTGTATTATTTTCTCTTTAGTAAAAAAAGGAGGTATTACAACGTCACGACAGCTCAAGGATTTAAATCATATATGTAAAAGTATTTATTTAGAAAAATAACAGTGCTGAGAATAACACAAGAACTTATTATAAAATAGATACACTAACTTTTTGATACATTTTAAAATCATTAGTATGTGCTAAGTTTATAATACCTGCTTCATAGATTTCATTAACTTAGTAACCCAAAGCGGGGGAAAATGGTAATAGCAAGATGTTAGTGAGCAAAATAAGCATAGAATACTTATTTTATCTGATTACTTTTCTTCACTGCCTTTACAGAAGAGCCTTGAATTTAGGAATTCTTCGAGACCCTGGGTCAGAGATTGAAGACCGACAATACCAAATAGATCTGCAGTCAATCAATATCGGTACTGCTCAGTGGGATCAGCTGAAACCGGAAAAGGAAGATGGCACGGGAGGGGCGCCAACAGAGACTGAGAGAAGTTCTCAGAATCCGGCCCTTGAGTGGAACATGGCCAGCAGGTAGGAAATGCTTGAGAAACTGTTTCCACATTCTAATATTTCATTGCCAGAAGAACAGTTAATGCACTCTTTAGCATGCCAAACCTAAGTGTTTCGGTATTGTTTCTGCATTTCATAAAATATATTTTGTAACTGTAGCTGATGCTGTTGCTTGGACTCCTGTGAGTCCTACCGCTGTTACACTGCAATTATTACAAATTTATGGTCACTGTCAGAATTTTTTTTTAAGCTTGTTATTTGATGAAAAATTCCACTTCAGGCTAAGGATTCATTCACATTTCCCTTAAAATCCATTATATTCCAAGTCAAAAAAATATTAACTCTTTCCTTATCAGATTCTTGTGCTTACTGGCTTTGTAGATCTTCTATAAAAAAATGTTTTTTCAAGTCTTTTGACCATTTTTAAATTGAGAGGTCCTTTTGTTGATGATTTGTAGTTGTTTTTTTATTTAATTTTTTGAATTTAAAAATTTTTATTGAAGTATAATTGAATCACAGTTGTGTTAATTTCTGGTGTACGACAGAGAGTGATTCAATTACACATGAACATACATATTCTTTTTCATATTCTTTTCCATTAGGATTTATTGCAAGATACTGAGTTTAGTTCTCTGTTCTATGCAAGTAGAACCTTGTTTGTTTTAAATGTAGTAGCTTGTATCTGCTAATCCTACTTTATCCTTTCCCTTCCCCATTTCCCCTTTGGTAACTGCAAGTTTGTTTTCTATGCATGTGAGTCGATTTCTGTTGAGTAAATAAGTGAATTTGTACATATTTTTAGATTCCACATGTAAGTGATACCATATGGTATTTGTCTTAGTCCAAGTTACGTCACTTAGTATGGCAATGCCTAGGTCCATCCATGTTGCTGCAAATGGCATTATTTCATTCTTTTTAATGGCTGGGTGATTTTCTATTGTATGTATGTACCACACCTTCTTTATCCATTGATCTGGTTGATGGATATTTAGGTTGGTTCATAATTGTATTGAACTAGTGCTGCTGTGAACATGGGGGGGCGAGTGCATGTGTCTTTCTGAATTAGTTTTGTCCAGATATAGGCCTTGGAGTGGTACTGCTGAATCATATGGCAACTGTTTTGTTAGTTTTTTAAGGAACCTCCATACTGTTTTACATAGTGGCTGTACCAATTTATATTCGCACCAACTATATAGCAAGGTTCCCTTTTCTCAATACCTACTTCAGCATTTTTGAGGGCAGAGAAGTGCCAGATAGTTTTTTCTTTTCATATAGAACAAACTTACAAGAATTTATACAATTTAGAAATAGATTCCAATTGCACCCGTTACTCCTAGTACTCATATAACTAATACGACAACCAATCAGTTTCACTTTTCTTTTGAAAGTCATAATCACAGAACATGGCAATAATTTGTAAGTCTTAGAGTCTTGTGAGGGGCTTTGTTCAAATCATACTTTCAAGTATAGATTTACTTTATTAATAATATATTAGCAATAGATGTGAATTTTCATACAAGTTTTCCTGTGACACAAGAAAATTAAAAGATTGTTGTGAAAAGTCTTAAGATTTTATCAAATCAGATTCTCTGTACTAAATTTAGGATGCAAAATGTCATTTTTCCCTAAACAGATGTGGGAAAAAAGAAATATATTCTTTACTCTCTTTTGTATAGACTTTTTAATGATTCCCATTGTGACAAGTGTGAAGTGATAACCTCATTGTAGTTTTGATTTGCAATTCTCTAATAGTTAGCAGCATTGAGCCTCTTTTCATGTGCCTGTTGTCCATCTGTTTGTCTTATTTGGAGAAATGTCTATTTAGGTCTTCTGGCCAGCATTTGATTAGGTTTTTTGTTCTGTTAATTTGTTGTATGAGCTGTTTGTGTTATTTTTTAAATTAAGCCCTTGGTTACATCATTTGTAAATATTTTCTCCTGGTCTTTAGGTTGTCTTTTCATTTTGTTCATGCTTTCCTTTACTTTCATTGAGTCCTTTTATTTTTGCCTTTATTTCTACTGCGTTGGGAGATTGACCTAAGAAAATATTGAAACATTAGTACAATCTGTGTCAGAGAATGTTTTGCCTGTGTTTACTTCTAGAAGTTCTGTTGTGTCATGTTTTATATTTTAAGTCTCTAAGCCATTTTGAGTTTATTTTTGTGTAGGGTGTGAGGGGGTATTCTACTCATTGACTTACATGCATCTGTCCAGCTTTTACAACACCTCTTGCTAAAGAGACTTTATTTTCTCCATTGTATATTCTTGCCTCCTTTGTCAAAAATTAATTGGCCTTAGATGTGTGGGTTTATTTCTGTGCTTTCTATTCTGTTCTGCTGATCCATATATCTGGTTTTAGTGCCAGTGCCACACTGTTTTGATTACTGTGGCTATGTAGTATTGTCTGAAGTTTGGGAGGGTTATCCCTCTGTTATTTTCTTTTCCCTCAATATTGGTTTAACAGTGCTGGGACTTAGCGTATAAATCTTTCACTTCTTTGGTGAGGTTTATTTCTAAGTTTTTAAACGCAGTCTTCAAAGAGATTGTTTTCTGCTTTCCCTCTCTGATATATCATTGTTAGCATTCAGAAATGCATCCAATTTCTATATGTTATTTTGTGTATTTCTACGTTGCTGAATTTATCAGTGCTATCAGTTTTTGTGTAGTTTTTACAGTTTTCTCTCTATATAGTATTATGTCATCTGTATATAATGACAGTTTTACCTCTTCCTTTCCAGTTTGGCTAACTTTTATTTCTTTTTCTTCTCTGATTGCTGCGGCTAGGACTTCCAATACTGTGTTAAATACAAGGGGTAGCAGTGGGCATCCTTCTCTTGTTCCAGATTTTACTGGGAAGATTTTCAGCTTTTCACCATTGAGCATTATGTTGTTTTAACCCTATTATGTGGGTTTGTCACAAATCGCTTTTATTATGTTGAAATATGTTCCCTCTGTACCCACTTTGGTAAGCATTTTTATCATGTGTGGGTGTTGAATTTTGTCAAATACTGTTCCTGAGTCTATTAAGATGATCATGTGGTTTTCTTCTTTTCTTTATTTGCTTATATTGATTGATTTGCATATGATGAACTATCCTTGTGACCTTAGGATGAATCCAACCTAATCATGGTGTAGGATCTTTTTTATATGTTGTCACATTCAGTTTGCTAATGATTTATTGAGGATTTTTGTATCTATATTCATCAAAGATATTTGCTTGTAATTTTCTTTTTTGGTAGTCTCTCTTTCTGGATTTGATATCAGGGTGCTGTTGGCTTGATAGAATGACTTTAGAAGTGTTTCCTCCTCTTTAGTCTTTTGGAAAAATTTGAGGATTGGCTTAAGTTCTTCTTTGTATGTTTGGTAGAATTTCTCAGTGAAAACATCTGGTCCTGGACTTTCGTTTGCAAGGATGTTTTTAATTAGTAGTATTATTACAGATTCTATTTCACTTCTATTGATCAGTCTGTTCCAATTATCTATTTCTATGATTCAGGTTTGGTGGGCTGTATGTATCTACAAACTTGTCCCATTTCTCCTAGGTTGTCCAACTTACTCTCTTGTAATTGGGCATAGTATGCTTTTAGGGCTTTTTGTATTTCTGTGGTATAGGTTATTATCTCTCCTCTTTCATTTCTTATTTTGTTTATTGGGTCTTCTCTTCTTGATGAGTCTGGCCTGGGCTCTGTTAATTTTTTTATGCTTTCAAAGAACCAGCTTTTGGTTTCATTCATAATTTTTTTTTCTATTTTTAAAAATCTCCATTGTATTTATTTCTTCCCTGATATTTATTATTTCCTCCCTTTTGCTGAGTTTAGGTTTTGTTTGTCCTTTTTAAAGTTGTTTTAGGTGATAGGTTTGGTTATTTATTTGAGATATTCTTGTTTTTGAAGAAGTCATATATGAGCTTTCCTTTTAGAACTGTTTTTTCTACATCTCATAGATTTTGATGGGCTTCCCAGGTGGCATTAGTGGTAAAGAACCTTCCTGCCAATGCAGGAAACATAAGAGATGTGGGTTTGATCCTTGGGTTAGGAAGATCCCTTGTAGGAGGGCATGGCAACCCACTCCAGGATTCTTGCCTGGAGAATCCCATGGACAGAGGAGCCTGGCTTGCTATGGTTCATAGAGTTGCACAGAGTTGGACACAACTGAAGCAACTTAGCAAGCAAGCAAGCATAGATTTTGAATGGTTGTGTTTTCATTGTCATTTGTCTCAAGGTATTTTTAAAAATGTCCTTTTTCTTTTCATCATTGACCATTAGTTTTTTAGTGGTGTGTTGTTTAGTCTCCTTGTAGTCATTTCTTTCTTGTTTCTCTTTGCCTGGTTGATTTCTAGTTTCACACCGGTGTGGAGAGAAAAAGTACTTGAAATAGTTTTCTTTGTTATAATTTGTGTCCTACTGTGTGGTCCATCCTACAGAATGTTTCATGTGCACTTGAAAATAATGTATATTCTGAGGTTTTTTGGATGTAATTTCCTGAAATAAGTCTGTCTGTACTGTTGTGTCATTTGTAACCTCTGTTGCCTTATTGATTTTTGTGTCTGGAAGATCTGCCCATTAATGTCAGTGAGATGTTAAATTCTCCTATTACTGTATTCTTATTAATTTCTTTTTTATGTCTATTAATTCTTATTTTATGTATTTAGGTGCTCCTTTATTGGGTGTGTGTATGTTACAAGTATGCATCCACTTCTTGTATCGATTCTTCTATCATTGTGTGCTGTCCTTTTTTATCTTTCTCTATGGCCTTTGTTTTAAAGTCTATTTGGTCTGATATGAGTATAGCTACCCTTGCTTTCTTGTGATTTCCACTTTTGTGAAACTTCTTTTTTTATTCCATCACTTTCACTCTCTGTGTGTCCTTCACCTTAAATTGGGTCTCTTTTAGGTGGCATGTTGTAGGCTCTTGTTTCATTATCCAGTCTGGCACTCTGTGTCTTTTGATTGAAGCATTTAGTCCATTGACATCTGAGGTAATTATTGATAGATATATGTTTATGGCATGTTTAACCTTGTTTTCTAGCTGGTGTTGTATTTCTTCTTTGTTCCTTTTTGTTTTTCCTTTTGCAGTTTGATGATTTTCTTTTGAACTATGCTTATATTCTTTTCCTTTTGGTTTTTGTGAATCAATTGTATGTTTTTGATTTGTGATTTCCCAGTTTTTCAGGTATGTTAAAATATTACTATAATTTTATAGTATATAGTTTGCTTTAGACTGATACTTATAGACTCAAACACATTCTGGAAAAAAAAAAATCTACATTTTCCTACTCTCTTCTCCCACATTTTATGATTTTGGTATATGTCTTTTACATCTTTACATGTTTATCCTTTTGCTGGTCATTGTAGTTGTCACTTGCTCAAGTTTGTTTTGTTTTTCAAATCTGTATATTGGCTTATTTAGGTGATTTACTTTCCAATTGTAATTTTCTCTGTCCTATAGATTATTGTTTATTTTGTATTTAGAGAAAACCTTTCAATATTTCTTTTAGGATGGGTTTAATATTGCTCTATTCTTTTCACTTTTGCTTGTCTAGAAATTCTTTCTCGCTCCTTCTATTCTAAATGATAATTTTGCTGGGTGAAGTATTCTTGGTTGTAAGTTTCTTCCTTTCAGAAGTTTGAATACGTCTTATGACTCCCTCCTGGCCTGCAACATTTCTGTAGGAAATTAGCTGATAGTCTTATGGAGGTTCCCTTGGAACTAACTCTTCTTTTTTTCTCTTATTGGATTCAGAATTGTCTCTATAAGTTTTGCCATTTTAATTATGATATGTCATGGTGTGGATCTGTTCAGGTTCCCTTATTTGGGACCTGAATATCAGTTTACTTCCCCAGGTTTGGGAATTGTTCACCCATAATTTTTTCAAATACATGCTTGATTCCCTTCTCTCTCCCTTTTCTTTTTGGAACCCCTATTATGCATGAATTGGCACACTTTATATTACCTCATAGATTTCATATGTTTCTTTTATTTTTTCTTGCCTTGTCTTTCTGTCTGCAGTTCTGATTGAGAGATTTGCGTTATTGTGTCTCTTCCAGATAACTTAATCATTTTTCTGTATCATTTAGTTTGCTATTCATTACTTATAGATTGGGTTTTATCCCCAGCCACTAGAGTGCTATTAATCCCCTTGGGTGTAGTGCCGGCATTGCACTCTCAAAGCCACCAGTGGAGTAAATCCCCTGAAATAATGCAGCCCCTGGGAATCAGCTCAGATTTAAGCCCTGCCTCCATGTGTGGGCCACCCCTGGCACTTGCCTGCTCCCAGGGCTTACAGAGGCATAGCTATGCCTGCTGCGAGCATTCCAGGAATGAGGATGCTATAATAGGGCCCTCTCTTTGGAGAGTACTTTAGCAATGACAGATCTAGGATGTTGCACCTTCAACCACACTCCAGCCCCTCAGCCTGTCTCTGTCCAGCCAACTCCAATCTTTTCTCCAGTCTGTCTTCTGAAGCTAGAGTTTCAGCTCCCTAGTCCACACACACACTGGCAGGCACATGTCTGAGGCTTAGGAGTAGAACAAGGTAGCCACGACCATCTGTGCTGGTCTCTTTCTCTTCTACCTGTGCCATTCTGGCTGCTACACTCTCTCTTCTGAGCCTCTTAGGCTACCTTTCTGTCCTAGCTGATTCCTAGGCAATGCAGGAGGTTCGCATGGTGATCAGAAATTTTCTCTTTCACAGCTCCCTTCCAGGAGTGCAGATCCTGTCCTGATTCCTTTATTTTTCCTTTGTGCTTCCTGGTTACATAGTGATCTTTCCTGCAGCTTTGCTTTTATAAGATCTTTTGCCTGTATTCAGTAGGTATTCTGTGAGTTGTTTCACACGTAGAAGTATTGTTGATGTATTTGTGAGAAGAGGTGAGCTCTACATCCTTCTGTTCTGCCATCTTGATCTGGGCCAGGTCATGAAGATTTATGCCTATATTATACTACGAGTTTTACGGGTTTAATGCTTGTAATTGGGTTATTGAGTTATGTTAATGTTTTTTTTATAGAGTATGTGATAGAGTATAGAGTTATTCATTTGCATGTTGGATATCCAGTTGTTCCAGCACCATTTGTTGAGGAGATTGTTCTTTCCCCAGTGAATGGTCTTTGCACCTTTGTCAGAAATTATAGACTGTTTTAATATCAAGTATACACCATGGAATATCTTTTACACTAAAGATACAAAGTAAAATAACTTATGATATGTGCCTATCCCTTACAGAGCTCATCTCCCAATCAAAAAGACAGACTGGTTAATTAAATATTCAAGTATAGTGTGGAAACCATTCTGATAGACATAAATAAAAGATACTTAGGATTAAAATAAGGCACATAAAAATTGAAATAAACACATTTCATGTACATAAGACATCTTCAGTTCAGTTCAGTCACTCAGTCATGTCCGACTCTTTGAAACCCCATGAATCGCAGCACGCCAGGCCTCCCTGTCCATCACCAACTCCCAGAGTTCACTCAGACTGGCGTCCATCGAGTCAGTGATGCCATCCAGCCATCTCATCCTCTGTCGTCCCCTTTTCCTCCTGCCCCCAATCCCTCCCAGCGTCAGAGTCTTTTCCAATGAGTCAACTGTTCGCATGAGGTGGCCAAAGTACTGGAGTTTCAGCTTTAGCATCATTCCTTCCAAAGAAATCCCAGGGCTGATCTCCTTCAGAATAAGACATCTTAGGCAAATAGATGTGATATAACACATAAATAGAATGATAAATTACTCTAAAGTGATGTAAGTACAAATAGAAAATTAAAAGAAAGAAACTCTATGTGTGGGTTTTCAGGGAACGTTTCACAATGTGTATGACTTCAATTTTTTTCCACAAAGTATGAATAGCAGGAGAGGGAAGGGAGCAGTTTGAACTAAGAAAGATACTCCAGTTTAAAATCCTGCCCTGTTTATTCCACTTCTAAATACCAATCACAGAGTATCATGCTTGGCACATAATAGGAAGTTAGTGAAGATCTGAGTGAACTGAGAAACTGAATGACAAGATGATTAAGTAGAGCTAGCAAATCAAGTGACTGAATGTGAGTGTTTCTGAGAGATGCTCATTCAAATAAAGACAAGAAATGTTATATCTAATGTTGTTTAGTTGTACTGATTAATCTTGATAGAAATATAATGCAGAGCTTTACTATCATTACATTTTATTTTTCAATAAGTATTACCAGTAGAATTCAAAAGATACACAGTGAAGAATAATTTAGTCCCTCCACCCATTATTAACTGACTGTCTTTATAATGATTTATTCTTCCTGACTCGGGATTCCTGCTGACATGTTTATCACATTTTGTCTTTAATCATAAAGTGTTTCTCTGTGTATGATGGGAAGAAAGAAGCAGGGAAGTTAAGCATAAAGAATCATCAGATTTTAAAATTTGTAGATATTTTGCTCTTAAAACCTTAATTTTTAGCTGACAGAATATATCAGGGTTCAATCAGGTCAGAACAATAACTATAAGTGTTGTAACAGAGGGGATTTATTTTAGGAATAAGAACTTACCCATTTGTAGAAGAAGCTGGGTAACCTGGATAAAAAATCTGTTGCACTCCAGGAAACCTGGGAAGCCAGCTTTGTCTAGTGGCTAGAGGGACCACCGAAGGCTGCTAGACAGGTCTGTGGGAGGCTGTTACTCGTGCTTCTGGAGTTCAGCCTGCAGTTGCTATTGTCCAGCAGAGCCAGAAGTTAGGAAGACGTCATGAAGGTGGAAAGAGTGAGGACAGGCTGGAATCTGTTGGCACTTCTGCATCATGTTTTCTCTACTGTTTAAAACAGTGTAACTTTCAGAGAATATTGTCCATTATCTATTTCTCTTCCACATTCCAACTCTCATGCAAACTTCTTTCTAAACTCTGAACTATTCTTAGCACATTATAGAACAAAAGCACTACAGAAAACTAAGTTTGAGGAGATTCTTCACTTGTCCAATGTCACTTGAAATACAGCTAAGTGTGGAACCCTGGTTTGCTTCCTCTTAGCCAACTACTTTTCTTGTACTCAATTCTCTGACCCCTTACATTTATGCTAAAGTTCATTGTTAGTAAATTGTTTTTTTTCTTTTTCTTTTTAGCAATGATTTTTACTACATCTGGGCTTATTTTATAATCTGAGAAAATGAAGTGCTGAGAACTAAAATAGCCCATTACTGATGCTTGCCATGTGCAGGCTACACAGTAAAATCACTGGTGCTGTTGTTCATGATGATTCGAACTTTGAGGGTGTTTGGAGTCGACGTGGAGTGAGGCGGGGGATGGCATAGAAAGTTTATCTTGTAATTTCCTGAAAATGTCAGTAAGCCTAAATCCTCCAAGTGAGTCTGATTTTCTTGTTTATAATACTTAAAGATATAATTTGAACAGACTTGAAAGCTGCAATTAAAAAAAAATAAATCGTTTATACCAAATACTTTTATTTGGCCCTCTCACTGCCTGTGTTTTATTTCCTTGAGTAATTTATCTTTCTGACTTTATTGTGAGGAAATAGAACATATTTATTTGTTTGAGTATTTTGATAAACATGTATCAAATTATATTTATTGCCCTTTGGACTATTTCCCCCACACATTGGATTAAAAAAATTTTTTTTTTAATTCTTAGCAGGCTGAATTTGAATTTGACACGTTCTTAAACTCAGTTCTATGATTCACAAGATTAGTAGCATTGACTGTGTGGAAGTATAGCTTTGTGTTGATGTTGAAGTACCTGAAGCATAAATAATTGGCCTTAATTCTGAGAGATCATGACTGTTCTGTCTGTATTTTGATCTCTTACATTTTTATTTCTTAAAAGTGATTACTCACATGTTCATAGGAGCCTTTGCCTATTTTGATTTATGATTGATCAAACAGATTTTTTCCAAAATTGTTCCTGTGAAATTATAAACAGGAATGTGGAAGGAAAGCATTTTCTTTGATTTTGCTCTTCACCTTGAAAACCAGCACTTGTGTCTTTATTTGTGAGGATATCAAGCTAATGCCTAAGCAAATTTATAAGCTAGAAGTTAGTCTGATTCCCATAGTTTATAGGTTAATGCCTGGGATCACCTAAACCTTCTTGAACTGTGATTTTATAATAATCCTGTTAAACTTTTTCATGACTTTATGTGAGAGAATGTTTTCTCCTGCTGCTTAAAGTACCTGGGAACTGAGTGTGAAGGGAAAAGGGATCCTGGTGCAGCAGGAAGAAGCAGCCGGTTTATACTTCCCAACAGCCAGCAAATATTTCCTACCTGAAGATATCCTTGGCAACTTGAAAAGGTGGCACAGAGATTAAAGGACATAGATCTGTCTTGTTCAGCCTGACTCTTCTGTAGTTACTGGTATCGACTTGCCCTGCAGGTCCAGTTGTGGAACCTTTGTTCCAACTGAGTGGCCTTAGCCCAGTCACTGAAACTCATCTCCTCATAGGTGATTTGGGGCTAATAATGGAGAAGGCGATGGCACCCCACTCCAGTACTCTTGCCTGGAAAATCCCATGGATGGCGGAGCCTGGTAGGCTGCAGTCCATGGGGCCGCTAAGGGTCGGACACGACTGAGCAACTTCACTTTCACGCATTGGAGAAGGAAATGGCAACCCACTCCAGTGTTCTTGCCTGGAGAATCCCAGGGACCAGGGGAGCCTGGTGAGCTTCCAACTATGGGGTCGCACAGTGTCGGACATGACTGAAGCAACTTAGCAGCAGCAGCAGCATGGTCCTTACTTCAAATACAGGGTTACTGTGAAGAATTCAGTATCTAAGTCGTAAAAGGCATTTTACAAACTGTAAAGGCCGTCATAGGGTTTCCCATGTGGCACAGTGGTAAAGAATCCATCTGCCAGTACAGGAGATAGAAGAGATGTGGGTTTGATTCCTGGGTCAGAAAGATCCCCTAGAGTAGGAAATGGAAACCCACTCCAGTATTTTTGCCTGGAAAATTCCATGGACAGAGGAGCCTAGCAGGTTGCAGTCCATGGGGTCTCAAAGAGTTGGACACAACTGAGCAACTGAGCATACACACAAGCATAGTTACTAACAGGCAGTAGGTACTCAAAAAGTCAGAAAATATTTAAGTTGAATATAATCACCATAGTAATATACCATATAATTTTATCTTAATTGCATTAGAAATTCAACAGAAAATGTTACTCTTGGAAGGGAAAAAAAAACACCACACACACTAAAATGGACTTCAACTCTTAACTAGTATTTATCAAATGACTTATCCTTGTGACTCTAAAAATGAGAGGAGTCTGTATAAATAGGTACAGTTAATCAAATTATAATGAATAATTTCTCCAAAAGTATGTTATATATATTTATTGTTTATAATAAATGTGTGTGAATATTACTGGTTTTCATATTCAGGAATATCTACTGAAATGGATTATCTCTGTTGATTGCCACAAGCCTTAAGTATTTTCTGGTCTTTCTCTGTAGTATTCTAGTATACTAATTTGTAAATTTATATCTAAAATTCTGTTTGTCCATCTATCATATATTTAATTTTAGTAACTATATTTTTATTTCTAAATGTTCTATTTGATTGTTTTTCAAATCTGCTTTGCCTTCTTTTATGGTGTTAATACTTTTGTTTTTTTCCTCATGTGGTTCATTCCATCCTATATGTCTTTAATGATTTTCAAGAAATTTATTATATTGTCGACATGTAGAAATTCCATTATCAGAAGTTCTTGATCGTGAATTTGATAATGGGGTTGAATTCTGTTCTTGCTAATAAAAAAATGATTTTGGAGTATATATGAAATCTGTATTTAGGAGTTTATCTTCAGTGGTCTTTTTTCCTTAGAATCCTTTTTGTCAGTTTGAAAGCATGTTTTCCAAAGAGACTTGTATCTATTCTGACTGATGCCCTGGGGTTATCAGAGGTCTGATGCCTCTTTTATATAAATAACTTAATATTGGTATTCCTGGACCAACACACATAATATAAATTACAGCTTCCAAACACACATGGGATATTTCCCATTATTTTTCATTTTCTAATTATTTTTAAGTTGAAAAAAGAGAAAGATCTCTGTTTTCTCAATAAGCTCTCTTGCCAAAACAAGCAGACTTCCGTGTTCTTTTCTATTTCTGATTGGAAGTTATTGTTCTGGCTTTTTAAGGGCCCCAGATCTAAGTTGACCTCTCATCTCAAAATCCTTCCCTGTCAGGGATGTAAGGATTAGCCTCTTGTCTCCATATGGCCATTAAAAATCTATTTCTGAGGTGGGGGTTGGGGGGGGAATCTATTCTCTTGGCTTACTGAGAGTAGCTAAGACCCTAAAGTCATTAATGATGTCAGTTAATACTTTGAGTTTTACTTCCCTCTTGTTATTTTAAACCCTAGACTACTGTCTAGTAAAGTATTGGCAGAATATAATTCTTGTTGCACTTATTTCTGCAGTGTTTATTTTTTCCTTCTTTTGAATTCATCCTTGAAAATATTTGAATCTATAAAAAAAGTTTTATGATTTAAAAAATATGTATCCTTAACTCAAATATTTACCAGAGATAATACAAAAGAAAAGTTAGCATTCTATATACCGGTAAAGTTCTAGTTTTATGACCATTGACTTATTAAACTTTTTTTAAAATTTCTAACGTCATAGGTCTTTCATATGTTGTGTTACTGATTTAATTCACACAATGGAAAATGATTAGAATATGACGAAGTAGTTTTCCCCCCCCCCATCAGTGCTTCAGTTAAAGTTTGCCCTCATTTTGTTCCCTGCCACCTTTTCCATTTTCAGGTGTTTTTAATATATCATATATTTTAGCATTCCCCTATGAGAGCATATCAGATGTTATATGTTTCTCACATTGCTCATTTTATGGAATTTGAGCTATTAAGCTGTAATTGTGGTGTCTCTCAGGATTTCAACTCTTCCTCTGTGTTCAGATTTTAATACTTCTTCCTGCTATCTTCTGTTCATCAGATCTCTTAATTCTTTAAAATTGACTTTCTTGAAATTCAGTACTTATGTGTCACAGAACCAGATGATCTGATTTGCTTTTTTGGCAAAGAGCATATAAAGCTCTGCCCATTGCCCAGTTCAACAAAAGATGCAAGTACTCTGATAGAAAAAGATGTAGACGGACTTGAGTTTTATCTGTACTTTTTCATGAGATAACTTATGCCAATTCTCTGAACTCACCTTGATTATTTTATAATAATAGAGACTAATAGCAGAGAAGGCAATAGCACCCCACTCCAGTACTCTTGCCTGGAAAATCCCATGGACGGAGAAGCCTGGTAGGCTGCAGTCCATGGGGTCACTCGCTAGGAGTCGGACACGACTGAGCAACTTCACTTTCACTTTTCACTTTCATGCATTGGAGAAGGAAATGGCAACCCACTCCAGTGTTCTTGCCCGGAGAATCCCAGGAACGGTGGAGCCTGGTGGGCTGCCGTCTATGGGGTCGCACAGAGTCGGACAAGACTGAAGCACCTTAGTGGCAGGAGCAGCAGCAGAGACTAATAGGGACATATTTATAAGGAATATAACATTAATGGTTCCAGTAACTTTTGAGGTATAACTTGCTAGTAAAACATGGAACTGTTTTATCTCAAAATGATAACTAAGAATGTGAATAAATAACTTGAAAAAACTTCAGTGAAATTGAAAATCTGTACTAGCACAAGTTTTGATTTCACAACAATATTTAAAATTACTAGCAATTAGCAATTTTGAGTGTAGTATAGAAATAGTGTGCTAGATAACTGTTCAAAAGATAAGAATGTATAAAGAAAAATTAAGATAGAGGTCAAATGCTGCTCTGGTATCAACTTGCCCTGCAGACCTATAATTGTGGAACCTTTGTTCCAACAGGTGATGTGGAGCTAATAGTGGTCCTTACTTCACATACAGGGTTGCTGTGAGGAAGAATTCAGTATCAAAGTCACAAAAGGCATTTCACCAACTGTAAAGGCATTCATAGGGCTTCCCAGGTGGTACAATGAGAAAGAATCTGCCTGCCAGTGCAGGAGACACAGAAGATGTATTCAATCCCTGAGTCAGGAAGATCCTCTAGAGTAGGAAATGGCAACCCACTCCAGTGTTCTTGCCTGGAAAATTCCATGGACAGAGGAGCCTGGTGGAGCTGCAGTCCATAGGGTTGCAAAGAGTTGTACACATCTGAGCACACACACACACACATACATACACACACACAGAAAGTTATAATCTATGAACTCAGATGGTTCTTAGAGTTTAAAAAAGAAAAGAGAAGTCAGAGATTAAATGAACATGCTTGTGAAACTAAAGAAATTGAAAAGGAGGCAGCTGTCAAATAGAATGTCAGAAATATTAAAACTAGGAAATTAAAAATGATCACAAAAGAGTAAGATTATTTTTTTAACAAAAGAGATACTAAACTATTTGTAGAAACCAAAGGAATTAAAAATAGAAAAAGCAATTTATTGAAAGGTCCTAGAATACTACTAGCTTTCTTGCCTACCAATGCAGGAGACATAAGAGACACGGGTGCTGTTCCTGTGTCAGGAAGATCTCCTGGAGGAGGGCATGGCAGCCCACTCCAGTATTCTTGCCTGCATAATCCCATGGACAGAGAGCCTGGCAGGCTATAGTCCACACGGTTGCAAAGACCTGGACACACCTGAAGCGACTTAGCAGGCACATGCGCAAGAGAGTACTAATGTGAAATTGATTAATTACATCTGAATTTTTTGATTAGCTGTTTTTCCTTTTATGACTCTGAAGTTAGAAATTGACTTTACAAAACTAGGACTATAAAATACACAAATAGATACACTCAAAATAATGAAATTTTGTCATACATGTTTGTAAGTACAGAGACTTGTACAAATTTAATGAAAATTATCCTTTAAAATGGCTAATTATTTTTTCCTTTATCTTGTAGCATACGGCGGCATCAAGAAAGAAGAGCAATTTTGACTCCCATTTTAACAGATTTTTCTGTTCGAATAACTGGAGCACCTGCCATCATTTTCACCAAAATAATTTCTCCGGAAAATATGCACACTGAGGTTAGAACTTAATTTAGGTTTTATTTTAGTCTGAATAATGGAGCAACTTTTCTTTGTGTGTTTGGAGTTTTCATAATTTCTGTGCACAGGATATCAAATTAGCTTATTATTAATGTTATTATTGTGTCTAATAATTATTGAGCACTTTTTGTACTGTTTAGGGCTTCCCTGATAACTCAGTTGGTAAAAAACCCATCTGCAATGCAGGAAACCCCAGTTAGATTCCTGGGTCAGGAAGATCCCCTGGAGAAGGGATAGGCTACCCACACCAGTATTCTTGGACTTTTCTTATGGCTCAGCTGGTAAAGAATTCGCCTGCAATGCAGGAGACCTGGGTTCATTCCCTGGGTTGGGAAGATCCTCTGGAGATGGGAAAGGCTACCCACTCCAGTATCCTGGCCTAGAGAATTCCACGGACTGTATAGTCCATGGGATCAAAAAGAGTCAGACACCACTGAACGACTTTCATTTTATAGTTCTGTTTATGTATTGCTTTCATGTAATATTTGGGCTTCCCTGTTGGCTCAGACAGTAAAGAGTCTGCCTACAATGCAGGAGACGAGAGTCCTATCCCTGAGTCAGGAAGATCCCCTGGAGAAGGAAGTGGCTACCCACTCCAGGATTCCTGCCTGGAGAATTCCATGGATAGAGGGGCCTGGAGGCCTACAGTCCAAGTGTCACAAGAGTCTAGACATGACTGAGCAGCTTTAACTTTTATTTTCTTTTTTCATGTAATAACTCATTTAGCTGTCATAGTAATCCTATTAGCATCTCTTACTATCCTCATTTGTAGATGAGGAAACTAAAGCTTGGAGAGTTAACCTGTCTAAATTTTCACAAGTAGTTAGAAGCAGAACATGGTATGCACCCAGCTGGTCTGGTTCCCGGCCATAGATTCTTGATCTGCACAACCTGTTTCTAATAAAAGTAGCAATAATACTGACAGATTACCTAGCATTCTCACATGGATTACCATACTAGGAGAGCTCTACACAAATTACCTTATTTACTCCTCTCAGCATCCATTAGTTAGATATTATGAGTATACATATTTTATAGATGAGGAAACTGAGATCAAAAGAAATTAAGTAATTTGACCAACGTTACTAACCAGTTACTAATGGATCCAGGTTTGAAGTCTAATCACTATGCTATATTTTGCGTCTATGCCTAGAATAGAAATGTAATAATAATGGGATCCTTTATGTTTAATGTTATGTTTTTTATGTTATGTTAATTTATAACAATTTATGTTATGCTGAAAACTTTATAAATTTTTGATCATTCATAGAGTTATAAGCAGTTGTTATGAAAACTTTGGAAATATTATGTACAAATTAAATATATTATTATTTTAAGGTGACAAAGTTTACATCCTTCTCTGAGTTTTTAAAGAACTGTATTTTGTGTTATCTTATTTGATCTTTGTAATAACCCTGATAAGGGAAGCCAGTGGCTCAGAGTTAGAGACTCCTCCTGCAATGCAGGAGACACAAGAGATGCTGGTTCGATCCCTGGGTCTGGAAGGTTTCCTGGAGAAGGGAATATAGCTCAGTCCAGTATTCTTGATGGGAGTAGGAGTCTAGCGGGCACCAAAGTCCATAGGGTTGCAAAGAGTCGGACATGACTGAGCCTACTAGGGCAAGTTAGGTTAGACAGGATATCTTTATATTCACAAAAATTGTATAGAAATTAAGTAAGTCTACTAATATCTTTCAGTTACTTAGTAACACAATTTGTTTAAAATACACAAGTGTATTGCTTTCATCATTACTTAAGGAATAAAATAAGAATTCTAACTATAATGAATAAAATCTGGAAACTTGGAGAGAAGTTTATTTAACTAAAAAAGTGGGGGGGTCATTTCCGACATGCTGTTCTTTATGGCTTTATTAAAAGCTGCTCTAAGCTGTGTAGTTTGTATTTGGACCCATGATAAGTCTCCTTAAATCCGTTCTCTTGGATGACTCTAATAAAGAGAAGGTTTGTTGGACATTTCCGAGCATTTGAACATTGTCCACATGCACTTCATGACAAGAGGCAGGGCTTCTGCTTATTAAGTGAAACTTCTGAATTGTTTTTCATTTTGGTTTTCTTTTGCTGAATGGTTTTCCAACAGTGGATGTTCAAGTGACTCTGTTATGCAGAACAGCATCAATTAAGTAGTAGACATCTACCTAATACTGCCAAGATTTTAACAGTTTAAAGAAGTGAAATTAATTAGTCTAGCTGTCTTTGGCTTCAGCGCTCCATTTTGTTATGAATCATTTGGAATGGATCCTTTGGAGAATACTCAGACCATGCCACCTGTGACTGTAATTGGTGCCTATAATTGCCTGTCTGCCCACCTGGATTGTAATCTTCTTAAACGCAGATTGAGCTTCAAAATTAATCTCACCCTCTCTGATGTTCCTAGCATTCTAATATGCTGCATGGTGCTTATGAAATTCTAAGTATCTGTCTGTTTGAGAGGATGAACAAGATTATGCTAAAGAATTACGTACATCACTGCCTACATATTGAAATAATGATAGTAGTTTGAGGTGTGAAAAGCCAAATGCATATGAAATGGTGAAAAATTCTTATAGTGGGTTTCCTTGTAACTAGCACATGGCCTGCTGCACAACAGCCCCTCATAAATGTTTATTAATTTAATCCACTAAACTGTGTCAAGTAACTGTGCTCACCATATCTGCTATTCTCATTAACATATGAACTTGAGTCCCAGGAGAATTCATCAACATTCATAAAGCTCAAATAAGTAGAAATGATAAATTATCATATAATGCTATCATGCTTCTTTATCTATATTCAACCTTTTTTTCCTTCAGGAGATTTTAGTGTGTGGCCATTCCTTGGAAGTGAATATAACCACAAACCTGGAGTTCTTCCTAAGTGTGGCTCAAGTTCAACTCTTACATCAGTTAATAGTAGCAAATATGACTGGACTGGAACCATCAAACAAAGCCACAGAGGTAACTCTTACCTGATTTTGATTAGGCTTACTGCATTTGTGCCAACTTTACATTGATAATAGAAAAACAATAATTAAATGTTTTCTACTAATTATTCTATATTTAAGTTTATTCAAAATATGTATATAAATCATTTTGGATGGGTGTTCTTTATTTTTGAAATTTGCTTGGTCTCTTTTCCCATAATTCATCGTGCACCTTTGCAAAATTGCTGTGGCCCAGGCCCAGAAAAGTCACTGTTAAAAGCATGATTTTATTGCCCTGCTGCAGTTTTTAAAGTGCAGTGCACAAAACCTGGTATAGCTTTCCCTTACTCAGATCCATTAAGGGACGGGGCCCCTTTTGGAAATAAACTTTGTAAGAGTACAATGGGAATAGCTTCAAAAAACAGCTTCTAAAGCATTTGTTTCCCATGCTCAGTGAAGAATGGACATAATCAAAAAACTTGAATGCCTGCCTAGAATTTTAATTTTGATCCAGTGTTCATTGGAAGCCTGCATTGTAACCACAAAGCATGTCAACATGAAACAAAGAAAGCTGCTTGTTAGATGCTTCTCAAGATACTGTTTCTTTGCTTTTTGTTTCCCTACTGCTATAATCACATCTGTACTTACAGTAATTAATTATTTTATAAAATCTGTAATGAAGAACATGTTTATCTATGAAAATGGCATTGCTTACATTTTTGTCATGAGTTAGACGCAGAAGTCTCTTAAGTGTTGTTTATTAAGAAGGAAGGGAAGGAGGAGGTGTTCCCTGAGAGCCTCTTGATACTAAGCAAGTGTGCCAGGTATTTTCATGTAAGTTAACTTGTGTATCTTCAAGCATGTTATTAACAACCACTCTGTGAGCCAGATGTGAGCATTATCACCATCTTACAGATTAAGACATTGGGGCTCAGAGACAGTAAGGGACCTGCCTGACAGCATACACACATCACTAAAAAATGGTGAATCAGAGTATTTAAATCTTTCAGGTCAGTGCTTTATTCATTCTACCACAGTTGCTATACTGTAACTGTTACCTTAGTCTCAATCACCTTTTTAAAAAATTATTTAAAAATGATAAAAGCTGTTAACTTTCATAAAGATTCTGTTAACTGCATCATCTTTCACCACCCATGATTTGTTTGCTCAGTGTCTTTTAAAAGGACTATAAAGCTATATATTCTTCAAAATATTGACTTTTTCCCCCAATATATTTTATACCATCCATAAGAATATAAATATATGATATGAAAGTAAGCGGAGCAACAAATTTTCCCTGTGGCATTTTCAATGAAATCCTTGAAGCAACTTAGGTTGGAAACAAACTGTTACATTATTTGTGCCAATTTTATGAACCCGTCATGTGACATAATCTGTCATATGAAACCTAACTCATGGATTTCTGATGTGTTTTAGGAATTTATAGAATTTAGCAGTTGGTTGCTAACTATTTACCTCCCTATTTCTAATATCTATTGGTAGGATCTGATTTTAGTAAATAAGGCCCACGCAGAGTTAGATTACTAACAGCTCTTTTCTGAATGTGAAGTCTTTTCTCACAGTTCCATAAAGAAGCTAGGATTGGTTTTGCTGTTTTAAAAATATGTCTGTGGCCCTTTATTCCTTCTTGGAGATGATATTAAGAGTACAGACAGTATACTGAAATACAGTATAAGCAGTACACTGCAAAATGATTAGTATGGTAAAATTTATTTTATGTGTGTTCTACCACAATTGGAAAAAAAAGAAGTACAAACTCCAACGAGGAAAGACAGTTCATTCCTTTCCACTGCCTCAGTAAGGTATGTCTGTGAAATTTCAGTATTAAAAAAGAGATCTTCCATGAACTGGAATATTTTTCTATTGATAAATGAGTAACACAACTCATATCTGATACATAAAGATACTGTAAAGAATTGGTATAATTTCTTCCTTAAATGTCGGATAGAATTCACCAGTAACCCATCTAGACCCCTGAAGCTTTCTGTTTGTGAAGCTGATTAATTATTGATTCAACTTCTTTAATACTTGTAGGCCTATTCAGATCTTCTGTTGCTTCTTATATGAGTTTTGTTAGAGTCTGTCTTTCAAGGAGTTGGTTTCTTTTCTTCAAATGGTATGGGCTGGACATAGTATTTATTATTCTTTCAGTTTATGTACGAGCTGTAGTTAGGTCCCCTCTTGCGTTTCTGATGTTAGTAATTTGATTCCTCTCTTTGGGTTTTTTGTTTGTTTTCTAGTTTTTGGGTTTTTGGTTAGCCTGGCTTAGAAGGTTGTCAACGTTACTGATCTTTTTAAAGAATTAACTCTTGGTTTTATTTATTTTCTTTTTTGAATTTCCTGTTTCCAGTTTCATTGATTTCTGCTCTAATTATTATTTTGTTTTCCCTGCTTACTTTTAATGGTGTTAATATTTTCAAAAAATGTTTTACAAGGTTTCATTTGAAACGTTAGTTTTAAAAACTATTCAGGAGCATGAAAAGGTGATTTTGTTACTAGAGGAAACATATCTACAGTATAAACAAAGAGGAAGAAAGATGGATAGGTCTTTGAAAATCAAAAGGAAAACTGAACCAATCTAAGGATTATTGCTAGAACCAAGATTTAATATTATGTTTACTTATATAGACAACTAACATATAATAAAACTTTCAAGTATATAGCTAAAAGAGAAGCCTTTCAGGTAATAAAATAAAAAATAAAAAATCTAGTATTTTTGCTCTAAAAGTGTACTTACTGCCTAGTGATCAAACAGTGTGTATTTGTACACTTTCATTTTCAGTATTTCCTTCAAATGTTGTGACTTCCATGATTTCTAGTTCCCAGAATATGCAGTTTCTTCACTGTAAATTAACCTTTTCTTATTTTTCTATGCATATATGACAGGCTGAGAAAATATGCAAGAAAAATAAACATGTAGTAATCAAAAGTGAAAGTCACTCAGTTGTGTCCAGCTGTTTGTGACCCCATGGACTAAACAGCCTTTTCCTTCTCCAGGGGATCTTCCCAACCTAGGGATCGAACCCAGGTCTTCCACAGGTGGATTCTTTACCAGCTGAGCCACAAGGGAAGCCCAAGAATACTGGTGTGGGTAGCCTTTGCTTTCTCCAGCAGATCTTCCCAACCCAGGAATCAAACTGGGGTCTCCTGCATTGCAGGCAGCTTCTTTACTAATTGAGCTATCAGGGAAGCCATTATTCAAAAAGCCACAATTAATTCCATATTACAAAGTACGTGTCCTTCTACATTCTATAGTTCGTGTCTCTATGATAACATCTGGCTCCATAGCACTAGTACAATAGGAATGTTATCTGGTTTCTTATATCTTAGTTCACTGTCATTCACATGAGGTTGGAAGTTCACCTCCAAGATAACTTCATAATCAAATCTAAATGTACAGTTCTAATTTTTCTCCAAAAATAGAGCTCTATGACTCATCCATGGTTTCTTTTCTAATGTTTAGCAGGGCAAAATTAGTTTACTTTT
The DNA here is from genome assembly GCA_006410935.1 of Redunca redunca. NCBI lineage: Eukaryota > Metazoa > Chordata > Mammalia > Artiodactyla > Bovidae > Redunca > Redunca redunca. The sequence continues at coordinate 276,001 of SJYQ01000086.1, read as the reverse complement.
TAGAAGATTCTTTACCTTTTTATAAGGTGGTCTAGATTCCATAAAGGTCCAATTGTATAAAAGTGGTTATTAGTAATATAATCATAACATTCATGAAAGAAGAATTAACAAGGGAGCTACTTTAACTCCTTGTACCAGTGTCAGGAAACTTTTGCAGGAGATAGTGGCTAAACAAAGAGTTAACTTTAATTTGTGCCGGTCTGTTTATGGGCTAGTAATGCAGACTATTTTTATATGATAATAAAAGGAAACTAAACATCATCTTAAGTATTCCTAAAGCTGTTGGTATTCAGGACATTATAAGGAGTTGATAAAAAATAAAACAAAAAAATCTACTTTTTTTAAGGGCTTCCCTGGTGGCTCAGCGGTTAAAGAATCTGCCTGCAATGCAAGAGACCTCAATCTATTCCTGGGTCATAAAAATCCTCTGGAGAAGGGATAGGCTACCCATTCCAGTATTCTTGGGCTTCCCTAGTGGCTCAGCTGGTAAAGAATCTGCCTGCAATACAGGAGACCTGGGTTTGATCCCTGGGTTGGAAAGATCCCCTGGAGAAGGGAAAGGCTACCAACTCCAGTATTCTGGCCTGGAGAATACTTTTTAAACATTTTATTCCAGTTGCAGTCACACACACTCACAAAAAAAACACCATAAAAAAGATAATTTGTACAGAATTTCAAGTATTACGTGATTTAAACTGAGATGAAAGCTGAATAATCTATCTGAAGTCTATAGCATTATAAACAGTATAGATAAGATACTAAAACTAGCCTGTTTACTTGAAATGGTTAATTTTTTAATGTAATGCTAATTTTTTCTCAAAGTAGTGCATGAATTTTAACAACTGAATGTGGCTAAACTAAATATGTCATGATAGTGTCAGTACATTAGCATCCCCTTAGCCTTTTTTAACTCTATAAGCTTTTCCTTCTGGTATTTATCTCCATCTTTCTGAATAAAATGAGTAGACTAACATCTCTTGGGCTTCCCTCATAGCTCAGTCAGTAAAGAATCTGCCTGCAATGCAGGAGACCTGGGTTCTATTCCTGAGTGGGAAAGATCCCCTGGAGAAGGAAATGGCAATCCACTCCAGTATTCTTGCCTGGAAAATCCCATGGACAGAGGAGCCTGGTGGGCTGTAGTCCATGGGGTCGCAAGAGTTGGACACAACTTAGCGACTAAACCACTACCACAACATCTCTTAATTTACTTATTTTAGTATTACCTATTCATTTTATTTTACTGTAGGTGAAGATTCCATCTCTTTTACACTTCTCTTTCACTCCTGCATTTTCCAATATTCTTATATTATGTTTTTAAAGTCATTATGAATTGTTTTTGTCATAAAGACTATAATATGATTATATTTCCTCTCCTATATTCTTCTGTTTTCCCTAAAGTTAATCACTGCCACATTCTTTTTATTTGCTCAGGATTTTTATTGTTGCTAAATCTCTATGTCTTCTCTCTCTCTACCCTGATCCCAACTCTCACCAATTTACACTTTGTGACTTATAATGTCACCTCTGCTTTTCCTTTAAAACCATTTTTCCTAAAGTTTTACTTCTGCCTTCTTCCTGGTCCAGTAGTCCTCTTAACTTGCTGCATATTTGACACAACTGATTCAGATGAGAGGAGGTTGTGATATTTTAGGGTAATGGTAGAATGTTGGGAAATTATAGGTAATCAAGTAAGTAATATTTTTTCTGTGAATATAAATTAATAAAATCGCCAGTATCTTTATCCCACCATTCTAAAATATTAGATATTTTGAGTCCTCTATAGAAATAATGATGGTATGGAAAAATATTGTAATATGACTTATTCAGTTCAGTTCAGTCGCACAGTCATGTCTGACTCTTTGCAACCCCATGAATTGCAGCACACCAGGCCTCCCTATCCATCACCAACTCCCGGAGTTCACCCAGACTCACGTCCATCGAGTCAGTGATGCCAACCAGCCATCTCATCCTCTGTCATCCCCTTTTCCTCCTGCCCCCAATCCCTCCCAGAATCAGAGTCTTTTCCAATGAGTCAACTCTTCGCATGAGTTGGCCCAAGTACTGGAGTTTCAGCTTTAGCATCATTCCTTCCAAAGAAATCCCAGGGCTGATCTCCTTCAGAATGAACTGGTTGGACCTCCTTGCAGTCCAAGGGACTCTCAGGAGTCTTCTCCAACACCACAGTTCAAAAGCATCAATTCTTCAGCACTCAGCCTTCTTCACAGTCCAACTCTCACATCCATACATGACTACTGGAAAAACCATAGCCTTGACTAGACAGACCTTAGTCGGCAAAGTAATGTCTCTACTTTTGAATATGCTGTCTAGGTTGGTCATAACTTTCCTTCCAAGGAGTAAGTGTCTTAATTTCATGCCTGCAATCACCATCTGTGTTACACATGCCTAATATAGTTTACTTGGGTGTTTTTACAGTTTGCCATAAAATAGGATGTAATAGGTTGGACTTTTTTGAGCAGTGATTGAGTATATGCCCTGGGAGTGGTGACAGAGGTTGTTTTTTGGTATTATTATTATTATTATTATTTTAGCTTGGAAATCATCTGGTTTGGAGTTGATTGATTTTAGGAACAGAAATTCTGAATTTTTTAGTCAACGGTGTAAAATTCTTACAAGACATACTTGACTAACCTAAGGATTGTTGGAGGTTCTTAGAACTTGGAACTTAGAAATAAAGAAGAGGAGAATCGACTTTGAGTGGTGATGTAGTAGCAGGTGTTTTCTGGAGTAGAACTTTAGGCAAGATGAGCAAAACAAAGGCAAATGTACCTTGAGAACACAGGTGAGCAGAGGTACGGTTTGAAAGCAGGAGCTAAGGCTGGTTTGGGAGAGGATGTTGATGTTCTGGGTCTGTCTCAGTGCTACCTGTATTGAGGTGGACATGAATGGGAGAGGCCATTTCAGAGTTCACATATTTCTGTAACCTTTCTCATTAGAAAAGGACATAGGGGTTTTAGATAACATGCTTGTGGTGTCTTTCCATTAGAATTACTATGCTGAGCTTTTGTTTCCCTTCAAAGGCATCCGGATGGACCACTTGTAGCCAGGCAATAAACCCAAGCCCCAGTAAAATATGGATTCAAGCAGAGCCTTAAATGGGCATGAGGGCCTGGGAGGAAATACCTTGAATTTCTTCAACTGTAGACCTGGGAATGATACTAAGTATATTACTACCTATTCTTTCCAAGGGAAGGACTTCTTAGGTCCACTGAGCAATCACACCTGTTTCAATAAGTTAGACCTTGTCCGTGTTAAAAATAGTATAATTTTTCTCCTGATAAACAAGCTTATTGTTAGGAAGAAACATGCCATAGTTACTTCAAGGTAGATTGTAAACATCAAAAAAGCAAGAAAAAATTTAATTTTCCAGCCATTCTGATATTTATCCCATATAGATTTCATGACCAGAAGACCAGTGAATGTACCAAGTTTTCCTGAGGCACTATTGAACTATCGTCCTAGTCTTTTTCAGCAGAATTCACTGAGGGATTACTCTATACCAGACATACTGGCTACAAACAGATAGAGGTATGAAAAATAAATATACCATGGCCCCTGCCCTCTAGGATTTTATAATGTGCATGTAAAATAAAGCATAAATTTATAACTAAGAACTCAGAACAGTAAACAAAAAGTGTCAAATAAGCTCTATTTAAAACTAGTGCTGTAATAACTACTCAGAATAAGAAAAAAACTAGGTAGTCAGATCTGGCTTCATAGAGAAGTTGGGTTTAAATAGAGAAGAGTGACCTGCCTTGTGTACTCAGTAAATATTGAACCCTTCCTATGTGTCAAATGCTGTTATGAGTACTAGGGTAACAGCATTAAAGAAAAGAGGTTAAGTTTCTGATTTCATGTTCTAGTGCTCATATATACAGAGGTGAAGAATAATTGGAACTAGATCAATATATATTGATACCTATATAACTAGTAATACATGACTGTATGTATAAACATACATATATACATATGTACAAACTCATCCATGCACATAACTAGTTGCATTCATTACTTACCATTTGCCCAAAATTAGTCATGTGGTCACACCTGGCTGCAAGAGAGGCTGGAAATGTAGTCTTTCTAATACAAGACCATATGCCCTGCTAAAAAGCATTTTATCATGAAAGAAGATAGTAAATATTGGGGTACAACTGACAGCCTAAGCCACAGAGACTTCAGGGTCACCTGGTATTCAAAGTTAGCATAGTCTTCAGAAAGCAACCTTTGCTGTCCTCGATACTTTAAATATCCTAAAAAGTTCTACGCTGTATAATTTTGCAGATAATTTCAGTGCTGTTATAGGGGACAAGTGTTGTCTTTACTCAGCATTTCTAACTCTCATCTGCTAATAGAACTCCCCTTCCTTTGGCTAAACAACATTCTAGTAATACCTTATGTGGTTTTGATAGGAATTCCCATTTCAGGGTAGACAGGAGGCAAAGGCCTGATTAGTTATCATATCAATCTCCCTGACCCAGTTATTGGTCCACATATGGGCAGTTTGCTCCGGCAAGTGCAGTGTTGCATATGGAGACACTGGGAATAAAAAGTCCTCTCTGCTAGGGATCATTAAGTTCAGATGTTGTCATATTGGTGCTTTCTTTGACCACTGTCCCACTCTTCTCTACTGTCACATGAAGAAAACCTGTGTCAGAAAAGAGGTGTTGAACTTACAGAAATGAACAAAACAGCAAAAGAGAAAATCTTTGACATCATCTGACTCCCTTGACACAGTTCTACTCAATGAGTTACAGGAGAGAAGTATTCTACTTATTTCTAGGAAAGTCTCCACGTTCTTTTTACTCCTTGAAATAACGGTGTGGAAGTGACATGCTACTTATTACCATGTGGTGACAAACACTGGGACAAAAGCCACACACTGAGGTTAGCACAGTGGGTAGTGTAATCCTAAAATGTAAGTGACATGGAGCCACTGCAACCAGCTCTAGACTTTGTTTTCTGTTAAAGTAAGCATAAACTATTAAGCCACTAATATTTGGCTGTCTGTTACATAAGGCCAAACCCAGTACTCACTGATGCAGACAATATTGCAGTGTTCTGAGGTGGAGATACTGAGAAAGTACTGAGGGAAAGTACTGAGCACAGAATAGAATTTGATGCTGAATAAATGCTTATAGTATGATTAGTAAATGAATTCATTAATTCACAGGAAGTCCTGTTTCTGTTCATAGAAATAGCAAAGATAAGATGTATGCCGCATACAGGACTTCCCAGGTGGTGCTAGTAGTAAAGAACCCACCTGTCAGTGTAGGAGATGAAAAAGACGCAGGTTCAATCCCTGGGTTATGAAGATCCCTAGAGGAGGGCATGGCAGTTCACTCCAGTATTCTTGCCTGGAGAATCACATGAACAGAGGAGCCTGGCAGGCTACAGTCCATGGGGTCACATAGTTGGACACGATTGAAGGGACTTAGCACAGAACATGACACATATATATCAAAGAAACTGGAAGAAACTGATGATTAACTGTATGTTTGATGGAGACAGGCTGCCTGTATATTTAAAGCTTTGACTACTAGATTGTAATGTTTTAAGTAATTTAGGCAGTAGAGAGTAATTGAAAATAGCTAAGCTAGAGAGTAACTCTTAACAGGTGTGCTTTGAAGCTCAGATCCATTTTGGACTGAACCTATCAACTGTACTCACACACTGATAGGAGGTATGTGATCTTCAAACACAAATGTTATAGTTACATTTACATTTTCTTTTATTCTAACATAACAGAATATACTATATTCTATTACAGTATCAGTTTATTTCAGTTAGGATTTGAAATTGCTGTAGCATATAATATCACCTATTGTTTCCAGAAGCTACAATTCTTATATATAGATATATAATTTAAAAAATTTTTTAAAAGGACACACTTTTAAAATGGACTAAATAGAAGGGTGAGAGGGCTAAGATTGCCCGAGGTTGTGTTCATATGGCTGCAGTAATTACTCCGTTATTCCTGAATAGCAAGTAATCATCTTATTAAGCCTACTTACAGAGGGAGTGTATGTAAGGAGTAACACATGCTCATTTTCAAATCAGTGTTTTAGAGTAAATAAAACTTTTGTAGCAAAATAAAAACCATATTTTTGGGGGTAAAGAATGGAACCACATCACTGGGGATCTGAAGGTGGAGGTTCTTTGATCCACACACTGCAGATCCTGGCAAGGAGTATAGACAGCTTCTAAGACTAATTGAGCATTTCTTCCTTTGCCTTCTCGCCTTCCTCCTCTTCCTCCTCCACTTAACCACTTGGTTTTAGCCACTTCCTTAGCTCTCTTTTTTTTTCAGTCTCCAGCAATGGCTCACTTAGTAACCTGTTCCAAGCCTGCTTCGTACCTTTTCTTATACTCTGACATCTCTAAATTTTTTTTTAATGGAAAATATTATTTACCCAAAACGCTAACTTTAATGATCATAAAATAAACAGTACTTAGTCTATATTTCTTCAGATATCTAAAATAATGGATATTTCTACCAAAATAAGGTTACTGTTTGCCAAGAAATTTCCTCTTATTTGTTGTATTTGACTCCTCCATACCTATTTAAGGAATTAAGGACCCCATAAAGCAGTGTATCCAGTTGTCCATGAAGCATGATAAAATTACAGTTAAAAAAAATTATAATCAAACTGGTCAGATAAAATGAAGGTCCCTTAGCTACAGCTCTATCTAAAGACTTCTGTTCCCTCTCATCTGTGGTTCTCCCTAGGCCTACTTGTCTGTTCTATGTTTATATTTCTTCTTGTCTGTGCTAAGTTATATGCCTTCTCTCTGATCTTGAAATCTCTCTCTTTCTTACATATGTCTCTTGAATTTCCATCACTTTCTTTTAATACGTTATTCCTCATGGTATTCATCTGTAAGGTGAAAGAAAGCTCTAGGAAAATAGGTTATAGCTAATTATCTCTTCTGAGTCAAAATATGATAAAAAGAGCTAGCTGTTCAAAATAACTGAGAATCAGTGATTTGCTTAGTTTCATATCTGACAGTCTGTACTTTGCTAACAAGCAGACTTTTGGACTTTCAATTACTTTTACGTGGAAGAATCGACTTTAAAAAATATTAACATCAGAGCCATGGGAATGTATATAATTCTCATCTAAGATTTCATATATTTTAAAATTGCTTGTTTCTAGACCTTTGACTTTTCATCAAAGGTTTTCTGTAGAAAATGACTAAAAACCCTCTCACAGAGTATAGAGATATATAAAATAAACATCAGGACATAAATAAAATAATCTTCATTCTACCCTTTTTTAAGATTCCTGGACTTCAGCAAATGTGCCATAGGTGCGTTTATACCTTTCTCTATAAAAATTGGCCCACTCAGTAATGCACCATTGGAAGACACAAAAGTGCACTGGGAAGACTGAAGTATTCTGTATCTTGATTGTGGCAGTCGTTGCACAACTATGGACACTCATCAAAGACCATTAACTGTTATATTTTAAAAAGTGACTTTTATTACCAGCAAATTACATGCCAGTAAACCTGACTTAAAAACATTTGACCGCTTAGTAACACAGCTTTGGAAGACGCAAAAATCTACTAGCAACAGTAATCCCTATTAGTGACAGAGTGTCTATTACTGAAGTGGCTGCCCAGTGTCTGTAACACCAGCTAACACTGGGTGCTCACCATGTGCTAAGTAGTCTAAGTGTTATAGGTAGTTTAACTCCTTTAGTCCTTCAGTAACCCTGTGAGTTTGGGGCTCTTTCTTAGACTATACTGGTATGGAAACTGAGCATCAAGAAAGCCCTATGATTTGTACCAGATTGTATAACTAATCAGTATCAGAACCAAACTATTCCCCCTACCCCCTGCTAGAAAACATAGTGGTTAAAAGTGCTGTTAGTTCAGTGACCTAACTGGTATGAATGAGTATTTCAACAAAGAGATAAGCAAAAACTTCTTTATACAGGCCTTATTTGTTCTTATATAAATTTTACCTTTTATTGTATTGTAATAGTAAGCTCCTGAAGGGTCTAAAACAAGAGCATGACATCATCAGAGTATACTGGGAGGCAGATTGGCTGGCAGACAAGTGGCAGCTCCAAACAATGAGAATCCAAAACTGAAGCACTGATTTAGGGAGGAGGAGGAAGGCCACTATGGGGCTAACTCTGCCTTTGCTTGAAGGAGGAAAGTCCTAGGAAAATAGGTTCTCCCTAATTCAGTATGATTCTTTGAAAATAAAACTATGATAAATGGGCTGGTTTGTCTCAGAACATATTTTAGAGAAAAGATAGGGCTCTAGATCAGTTTTTCCCCAGCTCTTCTAAATTGTATGACAAAAGACAGTGACTCTCCCGTTACTGTTTCCATATAGGTGTTAGCTCTACTTGAATTCAAAGACCACAGTTTGGAATCTCCCTGTACTTTGCACCTACTTGAACTCTCAAATACTCAGCTCACTATTTCATCAATTCAGTTCAGTCGCTCAGTCGTGTCCGACTCTCTGCGACCCCATGAATAGCAGCACACAGGCCTCCCTGTCCATCACTCAGATTCACATCCATCGAGTCAGTAATGCCACCCAGCCGTCTCATCCTCTGTCATCCCCTTCTCCTCCTGCCCCCAATCCCTCCAAGCATCACAGTCTTTTCCAATGAGTCAACTCTTCTCATGAGGTGGCCAAAGTACTGGAGTTTCAGCTGTAGCATCATTCCTTCCAAAGAAATCCCAGGGCTGATCTCCTTCAGAATGGACTGGTTGGATCTCCTTGCAGTCCAGGGGACTCTCAAGAGTCTTCTCCAACACCACAGTTCAAAAGCATCAATTCTTCGGCACTCAGCCTTCTTCACAGTCCAACTCTCACATCCATACGTGACCACAGGAAAAACCATAGCCTTGACTAGACGGACCTTAGTCAGCCAAGTAATGTCTCTGCTTTTGAATATGCTATCTAGGTTGGTCATAACTTTTCTTCCAAGGAGTAAGCATCTTTTAATTTCATGGCTGCAGTCACCATCTGCAGTGATTTAGGAGCCCCAAAAAATAAAGTTTGACATGGTTTCCACTGTTTCCCCATCTATTTGCCATGAAGTGATGGGACTGGATGCCATAATCTTCGTTTTCTGAATGTTGAGCTTTTAGCCAACTTTTTCACTCTCCACTTTCACTTTCATCAAGAGGCTCCTTAGTTCCTCTTAACTTTCTGCCATAAGGGTGGTGTCATCTGCATATCTGAGGTTATTGATATTTCTCCCGGCAATCTTAATTCCAGCTTGTGCTTCTTCCAGTCCTGCGTTTCTCATGATGTACTCTGCATATAAATTAAAAAAGCAGGGTGACAATATACAGCCTTGACGTACTCCTTTTCCTGTTTGGAACCAATCTGTTGTTCCATGTCTGGTTTGAACTGTTGCTTTCTGACCTCCATATAGATTTCTCAAGAGGCAGGTCAGGTGGTCTGTTATTCCCATCTCTTTCAGAATTTTCCACAGTTTATTGTGATCCACACAGTCAAAGGCTTTGGCGTAGTCAATAAAGCAGAAATAGATGTTTTTCTGGAACTCTCTTGCTTTTTCCATGATCCAGCAGATGTTGGCAATGTGATCTCTGGTTCCTCTGCCTTTTCTAAAACCAGCTTGAACATCAGGAAGTTCATGGTTCACATTTTGTTGAAGCCTGGCTTGAGAATTTTGAGCATTACTTTACCAGCATGTGAGATGAGTGCAATTGTGCGGTAGTTTGAGCATTCTTTGGCATTGCCTTTCTTTGGGATTGGAATGAAAAGTGACCTTTTCCAGTCCTGTGGCCACTGCTGAGTTTTCCAAATTTGCTGGCATATTGAGTGCAGCACTTTTACAGCATCATCTTTCAGAATTTAAATCCCTTATGATTATACAGTAGAAGTGAGAAATAGATTTAAGGGCCTAGAGCTGATAGACAGAGTGCCTGGTGAACTATGGAATGAGGTTCGTGTCATTGTATAGGAGACAGGGATCAAGATCATCCCCACGGAAAAGAAGTGCAAAAAAGCAAAATGACTGTCTGAGGAGGCCTTCCAAATAGCTGTGAAAAGAAGAGAAGCGAAAAGGAAAGATACAAGCATCTGAATGCAGAGTTCCAAAGAATAGCAAGAAGAGATAAGAAAGCCTTCCTCAGCGATCAATGCAAAGGCATAGAGGAAAAGAACAGAATGGGAAAGACTAGAGATCTCTTCAAGAAAATTAGAGATACCAAGGGAACATTTCATGCAAAGATGGGCTCGATAAAGGACAGAAATGGATATGGACCTAACAGAAGCAGAAGATATTAAGAAGAGGTGGCAAGAATACACAGAAGAACTGTACAAAAAAGATCTTAACGACCCAGATAATCACGATGGTGTGATCACTATTTCATATATGCCCCCAAATAAAAATGTTGAACTATTGTCATTTTAGAAGTTCAAGAGAGGGCTATTATTTGTGCTTTTTGGTTCTGTTTTTGAGTATGGAAAAGACAAGTATGTTTAAATGTTAGTGAAAGATTCAGTTGGAAGAAAGGTTGAAATTATCTCGTGATGAGAAGGGAAAATCAATAGTGTAAGATTCCTAAAATAACAAGAAAATAATATCTCATGAGAAAAAGTTAGAGGAGTTGACACCTCTTCTAATGTAGCAGAAGGAAAGATAGAATGGATGGTCACATATGTAAGAAGATTTAAAAGTTTAATAATATGGATTTGGGAGTTGAGGAGGTGCTCATTTGATATTTTACTCCATGAAATAGAATGTAAGGACATCCACTGGGGCTTCCCTGGTGGCTCAGTGGTAAAGAATTTGCCTGCCAAGCAGGAGACATCATATATTCGATCCCTGGATCGGGAAGATCCCTTGGAGAAGGAAATGGCAACCCACTCCAATATTCTTGCCTGGGAAGTCCTCACAGGAGCCTGGTGGGCTACAGTCTGTGGGGCTGCAAAGAGCCAGATTCAACTGAGAGACTGAACAGGCACAATGAAAGGACATCTAAGGAATGTTGCAGAGTTCAGAAATTTGAGATGGGGGCCCGGAAGCTATGTATTCTTTTGAAACTTTAATTTTTTACCTAGTATGTAAATCAGGATCTTTAAAAATGCATACAAATAATAGTGAAATATAAAGATTTCTTAAAGTAAGACCAGAGAAACAAAAACACAACATAAATTTGAGCCACAAGGACTGAACCTCGGATCGGGCTCTTAATTTCCTGGCAGCCAAAACAGAAAAAAAATCAGATACTAATGAATTGCTTAAAAGTTTTACTGATTTTTGGAATGTATAGATCTTGAAAAATAATTTTTATATTTTAAAATAGTTTTAGATGTACAAAAAAGTTGGAAATATAGTTTCCGTATGCCCTGCACTAAATTTCTCTATTTTCAACAAAAAATGTCCCTAGTATGGACATTTGTCACAGCTTATGGAACCAGTATTGAAACGTAATTATTATCCAAAGTCTATTCTTTACTCAGATTTCCTTATTTTTCACTAAGAAGATTTTACTAATGTCTTGTTTGGGTTCCTGGTGTCCATCAAGGATACCACAGTACATTTAGTTATGTGTCCAAAGACTCCCTAGACTATGACATTTTCTCATATTTTACTTGTTTTTGATGACCTGTCTTGAGGAGCAGTAGTCAGGAGTAGAATGTCCTTTAATTTGGATTTGTCTAATGTTGATGAGGGTATATCCACATAAATCATCTGGGAATTCTTTGTACTGGAGATTGTCTATTCACCCACTGAAAATTTGGATAAATCAATTAAATAGTATAGATTGCAACTGTAGTTAATCCCTTATAAGCTAGCATTTCTTTATTCTCTTAGAACTTTAGTATCTCCTTCTGCAGAATGAGAGGTTTAGACTATGCAATTGACCTTCACCTCCCTTTCTTGTCTTTCATTGATGTCTTTGTTGACCTGGGGAAAAGCCCAAGGCTGACCTCCAGTGGTAACCCATACTGCTCTGTGAGAAATAAATGCCTGTTAATTGAGATGAGTTGAAACAGATAAAGCAAAACTCACAAACAAGACAAGTTTCTAGTTCTTTTCTTCACTTATTAGTAGTTGATTGCAAGTCTCAATTTCTCTATGATATGACTAATTTCTGTCTAAAAGTGACCCAGAAATGTCTTTTTCTGTTCTTTTGGAATTTCAGCCATTTGGAAAGAAATAGTCTGAAGTCTTTTTGTCAATATATAGGTAACTCTGATTCTGTATATAATCACTTCAAAACATCACTTCTACTGTAATGATTTTTCTTGCAATAATTTAGTAGTTTTTTCAGTCATTCATTTAGTTTTCCTAAGTTGTTTTCTGGTTAACTTGCCATCTTTTTCATTTTTTTTCCCACATAGCTTCTCTCTTCTCAAGGAACACATATTCGTATGAACTCTAGTTTGCCTTTTCCCCCAAATAATCTTAGAATATATTGTAAACCTGTGGAATTTGAATGTATTTCTAATGGGGAAATTCCTCTAATATTGTCTTCAACATGCTTAAAGGGGAGGATATAGGTTTCTGCGGATCTGAATTTGGCCCTTTTTAGAAAGAACAAATTACAAATGTAAAATTAGGTTTAATGTCTTATGCAGGCAATATTACTTGAAGCTGAAACTTTCTATTAACTTTATGCTAAATCTCTGTCAACCAATTGTGGATGAGAAATGACATTACCACTGTATTAGTTTTCTGTTGCTCCTGTAACACGTTCAGTTCAGTTCAGTTCAGTCGCTCAGTCATGTCCGACTCTTTGCAACCCCATGAATCGCAGCATGCCAGGCCTCCCTGTCCATCGCCAATTCCCGAAGTTCACCCAGACTCATGTGCATCACGTCGGTGATGCTATCCAGCCATCTTATCCTCTGCTGTCCCCTTCTCCTCCTGCCCCTAATTCCTGCCAGCATCAGAGTCTTTTCCAGTTAATTAACTCTTCGCATGAGGTGGCCAAAGTACTGGAGTTTCAGCCTCAGCATCAGTCCTTCCAATGCACACCCAGGACTGATCTCCTTTAGGATGGATTGGTTGGATCTCCTTGCAGTCCAAGGGACTCTCAAGAGTCTTCTCCAACACTACAGTTCAAAAGCATCAATTCTTCGGCGCTCAGCTTTCTTCACAGTCCAACTCTCACATGCATACATGACCACTGGAAAAACCATAGCCTTGACTAGATGGACCTTTGTTGGCAAAGTACTGTCTCTGCTTTTCAATATGCTGTCTAGGTGGGTCATAACTTTTCTTCCAAGGAGCAAATTTCTTTTAATTTCATGGCTGCAATCACCATCTGCAGTGATTTTGGAGCCCCCAAAAATAAAGTCTGCTGGGGTCCAGCCCCGGTGGAACCAGGGTGATTCGAAGGAGAGACGGAATAGGCGAGGAAAAACTTATAGAGAAATATAAAGGAGATTAGAAGAAATAGTATAGTAGGAAAATTAAGTGGAGAAAAGAGGCTAAATAACTTGGTTTACGGAGAAAGCCAATAAAGCTCCAGACAAGGAGCTTGCACCATCTACGTGGGCCGCTGGCGCCCGCTCGAATAGTGGAGAGTGCCCCTCCTTGGGATCTTGGGGCCAGGGCAGGTAAGTAGACTTGGAGGGCCACTCCATTCCAGATGGGAATTCAGCCTGAAGTTAGAGTAAAGAGGAGGAGGAAGAAGAAGAAAAAGGGGTGAGAGAAAGAGACATGGGGAGAACCAGATTCCCAAGAAACTAGGCCGAGAGGCTAGTCCGGAAAGCTGGTCCCCTCCGTTTATTGTTCAAGGGGCTATTTATATGTTTGATAATACATGGAGATCAATGGGTAACACAAAGTTATGCAGCGTTAGCAGTTTAGACTCTTATCAAAAGCAGGCTTTTTTCTCTGCATACCTGACTGCAAACACAAGTCTTAGGTAATTTACATCATCTTCTGCCAGAAGGGCCAATTAACATTTTACAACCTTTCTTCTGATAAGGGTTTGTCAACCAGAAGACTTATTTGTGTTGATCTTCCCAAAGTTTGGTGCTGCTCTCAGAAAGCACTAAATAAAGTTACATTCTTACATAGCAAAGATAAAACAATTTATAACAAGCAAAAGGAGTACAGTGATTTATAACAAAAGAAAAGTAATTAACTCAAAAGTCTAGTGTTGCTAACATCAAAACTACTATATATCTTTTTCCATACCCCGTTTACATTGATTAACATCTTCCCAGGTGCCTAAAAGATAAAGAATATGGAGGCCTGGCGGCAATCATTGAATCAACAGTGAAAACCCGTCACCAATATGGTTTTTAACTCTTTAGAAAAAGTTCTGTGTCTTTAAGATGCTTTCAAGCTTTGTGTCTCGGTTGGGGGCTGCAAGCAATTCACAAGCTGTAAGGGGTCCGGGAAACTTGTTAGGCAAGCTAGAGAACTACTAGAGGAGGTTTAACTGAAACATCCCTTTCAAATGCAGAAGACCAAAGCTTAGAGATGACTTTTTCCGGAGTGTATTAGAAGAGTAGAGAAGCAGAGAACAAAAGCCAACAGATTTTTATTTTGGGGGTTTGGATGCTCAGGAAATTCCAGGGGGAAAACCTGAAGCCATCACGTCCTTGCGTTTGTCAGGCTTCCTCCCACATGACCTTGTCACGGGTGGAATTCCTCACCCTGGCTCCTGGCAAAAGTCTCTCACTGTTTCCATTGTTTCCCCATCTATTTGCCATGAATTGATTGGACCAGATGCCATGATCTTCGTTTTCTGAATGTTGAACTTTAAGCCAGACCTGACTCTGAGCCAGATAAAAGATCTGATGCCTGGCATATTTCTGGCATGATCTTCTAACCCATCATAAGTTGGTCCAGTAGATTACATAGTGATTCTCATGGTATCCTTCAAGACAGAGCTCAGTGGGTAGTCCCTGGGACAGCTTCTAGAAGCATTGTAGGAGCCCGTGTGCATGAACTGTATGCGTGTTGTTCAGTCGCTCAGTCATGTCCAACTCTGTCACCCCATGGACTTGGAGCACCCCGGGCTTCCCTGTCCTTCACTATCTGTTGGAGTTTGCTCAGACTCTTGTCCCCTGAATTGGTGATGCCATATAGAATAACTTGAGCCCTAAAATGCGTATTTTTAAATGTTACTACTGATCTCATTAGAAAAGTCTAAATGTTGGGAAGCTACCAGTTCATGATAGCAAATACAGGTTTTTCAGACTGCTTATTTTTCTTGAAAAAATTTCCTTATTGGCAATTAATTCTTTCAGTTGTTTCCTTTAAGGAACAGTTTAGAGAAAATATTTGTGAAATACCCAGTTCTTAATAACCATAGCTCTGTCAATCACTCTTTCAAATAAAAAAATTTTATGGAGAAATCAACTAGTAAAACATGCAATTCAGCTGTGTATCTCCTTTCCCTCAAGACAGCAGCATTCTTTTGTATGTAGCACAGCTGCTTTGTGGACAATTCCCATTTTATCATACTGCATATTAAACAGATATCTATTTACTGGTCAGTATTTAATAAAATGAATAATTTTTGCTGTTTCATCTAGAACATTCTTAAGTGGAACTGTTACTTGATTCATTTTTTACTCTTTTAACTATATGGTCGAGCACTATAGTTGTATTCCTGCTAAAGTACCCCCATTACTTTTACACTATCAGTCAATTGTCAACATAGTGAAAAAGATGAATTATGTCTTAGCTTTATTGCAATGTTAGTGTTGACTTTAAGGTCACACTGATAGGTACCTGTCTCACTGATATGGTCTCCGGAACTTAAGGAGTCCATAGCTCATGCTTTGAGAAATACTGTCCAGACACTAAGCTTTGTTTTTCCTTCTTTAAAAATTATATTTCCCACAAGCTTAATGAAAAGCCATATGCCATTTTTATAGAAACAAATATGTTTTGTTATTTTGGAGTATACTTTTAAAAATCTTATTTCTTCTATCTGCACTGCTTTTGGTAGTTCTATAATCTAAAGGTGTTTTGAAAGTAAACAATGTCCACCATTTGAAATGAAAAGTAGAGGAAATCAACCTTTATTTGTCTCATTAACTGACTAACTTGCTGTACATTTTAAGTTGCAACCCAAGCCTTCTGATTCTTAACTACAGTACTGTAGTTTCTTATAGGCTGTTTCACTATAAAATCTATGTAAAATATCATGATGTCTTAAAAGAAAAAGCAACAGTCCAAAGTTTATGCTTAATTTGCCTGTTATGTTTAATAATCTTCAAATAATCATTTTTCAAGCTTCAAAAGCAATGATGTTCTTTTAGAAAGGAGTAGAGGGGGATGGGTGCTGGTGGTCCAAGGGTTCAAACTTCTAGTCATAAGGTGAACAAGTTCTGGAGATCTGATATGCTGTAGTTACCATTGTATACTTGAAAGTTACCAAGAGAGTAAATTTTAAATGTCCTCAACTACACACACAGAAATTGTTAATATGTGAGAGAAAGAATATGGTAACTATTCTTATGATGTTTCACGGGGTATATATATATTTAATATATATTAAATCATCATGTTGTACAACTTGAACTTATACAATGTTATGTGTCAATTTTATCTTCTTAAAGTTGTAAAAAATACTCCTGTATTACAGACTGATTATAAATTATGCTGACATTCTGACACTCTCATGGTGAATTCCCCTGTATACTGTTCTCTGGGAAATGAAACCATTAAAACTGATGCTAAAGCTGAAACTCCAGTACTTTGGCCACCTCATGAGAAGAGTTGACTCATTGGAAAAGACTGATGCTGGGAGGGATTGGGGGCAGGAGGAGAAGGGGACGACAGAGGATAAGATGGCTGGATGGCATCACTGACTCAATGGCCGTGAGTTTGAGTAAACTCTGGGAGTTGGTGATGGACAGGGAAGCCTGGCATGCTGCGATTCATGGGGTCGCAAGGAGTCAGCCACAACTTGAGTGACTAAACTGAACTGAACTGAAACAAATTAAAGAAATATTTTTTAAATGAAATGTGTCTTTAGTTATAAAACTTCTTATTGCTAGAGATATACATAAGACTTCTGCAATAAACTGAATGAATTAGGTCTATAGAAATCTACAAGTTAACTTTCTATATAAAATATAATAAACATCAAATAAATATAGATATTTTATTAGCTGATTGATTTTTGTTAGTACTTTATTTGTGATACAGTTTTAGCAGAAATCATATAATTGAGAAGACATTTAAAATGAATATTTATCTTAAAATTCTCAAGAATCAGATGTTCCCAGTAGTGATACTGATGATGACAGTAGATAGATAATAGACATTAATTGCTTACCATGTGGCAGGTACTATCCTGTGTTACTACATTCCTTATCTCATTTAATTCTTAAATAGCTAAGTTAGAAAGTTACTGATATCACTAAGAATTAAGACACAAAAGAACAAACAAAAACAAGGCTTTGGGTTCAGTAATCAGTGACATGTATTTATTTGTCATAGGAATAATTTGACTAACCTAAAACAACTCTGTAAGCGGTCTTCCATGTAGTCTTCTATTTCTGAGCAGGAATTGTTTTGTGGTGGATGTTTTGTTTTGTTTTGTTTCTGAGTCAGTTTCTTAGCATAATGTGACTTTAGTTTCTATTTTTTAACACTAGTAAAATGGATTCAAAGGTCTCCTAGTCGTTCTATAAATTAAAAAAGAATATTTCCAGAAATAGTGTTCTTATAGGTTTGATTGAATTTTTTCATAAAAAAAAACAGATCGAGGAGGGATACCAGGTAATGTATAAGAATTCCAGGAGTTCATACCTAAGGACTCAAAATGATAATGATGATGACCACAGCAACAGGCATTTATTGTATACTTATTGTTAGCTAGGTATGGTAAGTACCATATGAGCATTATTTCAGTTCTTTCTAAAGCCCATAAAACACAAATTCTATTACTACTATTTTTCAAAGGGACAAACCTGAAGCATGGGGATTTTTTAAGTTATTTTCCCCGGATCATATAATTGATAAGTGACAAAGCCAAGATTGCAATACAGAGTGTATGTCCTGCATTTGCATTAGTCTAACAATTAGGATTCCTGATCCTGACATTTCCACTTATTAATCATGTCCTTATTTCTTATTTCTTCTTTGCACTTCAATGTACTTATCTAGAAAATGGGATTAAGAGTAGAGGTTCTTTGCTTTTCATAACTTTTTTAAGGTCACAGCAAGGTTGGGAGGCTTTTTGAGGCTTGTGAGGATAAATGAGAAAGTAGAGCACTCAGCACAATTCCTGGTCCACAAAAGTGCTGAGTAGATGAAAATGTCTATGGCAGTGAAATAATGAAATAAAGTTTCTCTTGCTGGGTGCCTCATTTTTACCCATGGCTCTTAGCACTGTCTATCAGTATTCTCCTACCTCACTTTACCTTCTAACTAAATTTAAACCAGTCCAATAGACATAGCTGCTGCTGCTGCTGCTAAGTCGCTTCAGTCATGTCCAACTCTACCCCATAGACGGCAGCCCACCAGGCTCCCCTGTCCTTGGGATTCTCCAGGCAAGAACACTGGAGTAGGTTGCCATTTCCTTCTCCAGTGCATGAAAGTGAAAAGTGAAAGTAAAGTCGCTCAGTTATGTCCGACTCCTAGCGACCCCATGGACTACAGCCTACCAGGCTTCTCCACCCAGATTTGCCAGGCAAGAGTACTGGAGTAGGTTGCCATTGCCTTCTCCAATAGACATAGCAGCCAGGGGTAATTATACAAAAGTTTATTTAGGGCCATATCATTCCTTTCTTCAAAACCTTCAATGCTTTTTCTTTGGCTAGTGAATTAAGTAAGAACTATGGCTGATACTGAGGATTCCAACTTCTCTCTCCTACACAAAATCTTGAGTAGTTCTCATTTGGGATGGGAACAGAATTGCTTAGAAGTATCTTAGAAGGTTGTCGAAGTTACCGTGGAGCCACAACCTAAATGTTGAGGTGAGGAATGCCCCAAGTCCTTTCGTGAGTGCAACAGTCTCACACAGATGGTCCCACCCCAGTGTGGGGAGTACATTTCTTCTTCCTGTTGCTTCTCCTACATACTCCCTGTTTTCCTATCATTCTTCCTTTATCCTGCTGTTTATTTGAATTTGTCTACCTCTCTTAAATCCATGGCTGTTGTCGTTTAACCCTTAGCTTAACCCTCTTATATTCCCAGATCCTTCCACTTCGTACCTGAACCACCCTTGCACTTTTTAAATGTTTACTTCTTGAGGCTCTTTACTCTTTACACTGGTCTGGATGTTTTTTTAACTGAAGAAGATATTTCACTACCCTGCATTCTTTTTGAAGATAGGCTCTAAGTCTGATTGATCTTTGAGTGTCCCAAGATGTATAGCAGAGGTGTTACCTTGCAACTGTTTCTGAAGAGTAGAGACCCGATTTTAAATATTGCTTCTGTCACTTACAGGTTCATGAAGTTTGTCCTGTATAAATGCAGAGATAATTCTACTACTTATCGCCCAGAATTCTTGGGAAGTTGATATAAGATAATATGTTTAAAGCACTTGAAATAGTTCCAACAATAAGCACTCAGTCATTGTTAGCCTCTGCCATTATTATTATTGTTCTGTTGTTTACTCAGGATTCTAAGGGCCATGATTAGAGATGGCAAGAAAAGAGAATAATACAGAATAGATTTTCAAGGACTTGGTGGTATCTTAAATATATGAGGGTTGATAGACATAGATGAATCCAAAAAGATTACCAGATTTTTAAATTTGAGTGACTAGATACACATTCCAGTCATTCAAAAATATTTCATAAGCAAAGCATATTAGCTCATGTTTTTGTGTTGCATAAAATCACAGCTATACACCTATCACTGTCTCAGAGAAAAATTCATTAGACTAAGTATTAGAACCACTCTGAAATTACTGTTATTCTTAAAATCTTAGAATTGAAAGTGCTCTTAAATATTATTTAACAATGCTCTCTTTACAGGTGAAGATATTTACACTCAGAGAGATTACAGATTATTACAGCTACTGAGTGAAAGATGCAGAACTGGATTCTAGAGGTTCTGAGTCCAACCAGCACTTTTCTCTCAGCAAAAAGAACCTAACATTAGAAAAATAGACAAATAATATGATCAGCGGTTAATAATAATCTTTATGGATTATCCATATTACTGTAAACATCTACCATGATCCCAATAGATAAACAGACAAAAAATATGCAAAAGCAAGAGAAGTAAAAATAAGTGAAATCACACAGTATTCCTTTTTCTGACTTATTAGCATACTGTTCTCTAGGTCCATCATGTTGTTGGGATTGGCAAGATTTCATTCTTCTTATGGTTGAGTAATATTCCATTGTGTGTGTGTGTGTATTTATATATACACACCATATCTTCTTTATTCATCTGCTGATGTGCAGTTAGGTTGCTTCCTTAGGCAGAAGCTTTTTAGTTTGCTGTTGCTTCCCTTGCCTGAGGAGACAGACCCAAAAAAATCCTATAGAGACCAGGCTCAAAGAGCATATGCCTAGGTTTCTTTTCATCTCATGCACCAAAGCTTCAAAGCAGAAACTAAAGGATCCAACTCTTTTCAAGTAATGCAACTTAGAGCAGACATTTAAAGGGACATTAAAGAAAATAAAGCTATATAAGGGAGTATAAAAGTACCTTCAGTTTAAGTCTGAATTGGCAATAAGGAGTTCATGATCTGAGCCACAGTCAGCTCCTGGTCTTGTTTTTGCTGACTGTATAGAGCTTCTCCATCTTTGGCTGCAAAGAATATAATCAGTCTGATTTTGGTGTTGACCATCTGATGATGTCCATGTGTAGAGTCTTCTCTTGTGTTGTTGGAAACAGGTGTTTGCTATGACCAGTGCATTCTCTTGACAAAACTCTGTTAGCCTTTGCCCTGCTTCATTCCATACTCCAAGGCCAAATTTGCCTGTTACTCCAGGTGTTTCTTGACTTCCTACATTGGCATTCCAGTCTCCTATAATGAAATGGACATCTTTTTTGGCTGTTACTTCTAAAAGGTCTTGTACGTTTTCATATAACCGTTCAACTTCAGCTTCTTCAGCGTTACTGGTTGGGGCATAGGCTTGGATCACCATGATATTGAATGGTTTGCCTTGGAAACGAACACAGATCATTCTGTTGTTTTTGAGACTGCATCCAAGTACTGCTTTTTGAACTCTGTTGTTGACCATGATAGCTACTCCATTTCTTCTAAGGGATTCCTGCCCACAGAAGTAGATATAATGGTCATCTGAGTGAAATTCACCCATTCCAGTCCATTTTAGTTTGCTGATTCCTAGAATGTTGACGTTCACTCTTGCCATCTCCTGTTTGACCACTTCAGTGTGCCTTGATTCATGGACCTAAATTTCGTGAAAGTGAGAAATAGATTTTAACGGACTAGATCTGATAGAGTGCCTGATGAACTATAGACAGAGGTTCGTGACATTGTACAGGAGACAGGGATCAAGACCATCCCCATGGAAAAGAAATGCAGAAAAGCAAAATGGCTGTCTGGGGGAGTCTTACAAATAGCTGTGAAAAGAAGAGAAGCGAAAAGCAAAGGAGAAAAGGAAAGATATAAGCATCTGAATGCAGAGTTCCAAAGAATAGCAAGAAGAGATAAGAAAGCCTTCCTCAGCGATCAATGCAAAGAAATAGAGGAAAACAACAGAATGGGAAAGACTAGAGATCTCTTCAAGAAAATTAGAGATACCAAGGGAATGTTTCATGCAAAGATGGGCTCAATAAAGGACAGAAATGGTATGGACCTAACAGAAGCAGAAGATATTAAGAGGTAGCAAGAATACACAGAAGAACTGTACAAAAAAGATCTTCACGACCCAGATAATCACGATGATGTGATCAGTCACCTATCCTGGAATGTAAAGTCAAATAGGCCTTAGAAAGCATCACTATGCACAAAGCTAGTGGAGGTGATTGAATTCCAGTTGAGCTATTTTAAATCCTGAAAGATGATGCTGTGAAAGTGCTGTACTCAGTATGCCAGCAAATTTGGAAAGCTCAGTAGTGGCCACAGGACTGGAAAAGGTCAGTTTTCATTCCAATCCCAAAGAATGCTCAAACTACCACATAATTGTACTCATCTCACACACTAGTAAAGTAATGCTCAGAATTCTCCAAGCCAGGCTTCAGCAATACGTGAACCTTCAGATGTTCAAGCTGGTTTTAGAAAAGGCAGAGGAACCATAGATCAGATTGCCAACATCCACTGGGAAAAAACAAGAGAGTTCCAGAAAAACATCTATTTTTGCTTTATTGACTATGCCCAAGCCTTTGACTGTGTGGATCACAATAAACTGTGGACAATTCTGAAAGAGATGGGAATACCAGATCACCTGACCTGCCTCTTGAGAAACCTGTATGTAGGTCAGGAAGCAACAGTTAGAACTGGACATGGAACAACAGACTGGTTCCAAATAGGAAAAGGAGCACGTCAAGGCTGTATATTGTCACCCTGCTTTTTCAACTTATATGCAGAGTACATCATGAGAAACGCTGGCCTGGAAGAAACACAAGCTGGAATCAAGATTGTTGGGAGAAATATCAATAACCTCAGATATGCAGATGACACCACCCTTATGGCAGAAAGTGAAGAGGAACTAAAGAGCCTCTTGATGAAAGTGAAAGAGGAGAGTGAAAAAGTTGGCTTAAAGCTCGACATTCAGAAAACAAAGATCATGGCATCCGGTCCCATCACTTCATGGGAAATAGATGTGGAAACAGTGTCAGACATTATTTTTGGGGGCTCCAGAATTACTGCAGATGGTGACTGCAGCCATGAAATTAAAAGACGTTTACTCCTTGGAAGGAAAGTTATGACCAACCTAGATAGCATATTAAAATGAAGAGACAGTACTTTGTCAACAAAGGTCCATCTAGTCAAGGCTGTGGTTTTTCCTTTGGTCATGTATGGATGTGAGAGTAGGACTGTGAAGAGAGCTGAGTGCCGAAGAATTGATGCTTTTGAACTGTGGTGTTGGAGAAGACTTGAGAGTCCCTTGGACTGCAAGGAGATCCAACCAATCCATCCTAAAGGAGATCAGACCTGGATGTTCATTGGAATGACTGATGTTGAAGCTGAAATTCTAATCCTTTGGCTACCTCATGCAAAGAACTGACTCATTTGACAAGACCCTGATGCTGGGCGGGATTGAGGGCAGGAGGAGAAGGGGATGATGGAGGATGAGATGGCTGGATGGCATCACCTACGTGATGCACATGAGTTTGGGTGGACTCCGGGAGTTGGTGATGGACACGGAGGCTTGGTGTGCTGCGATTCATGGGGTCACAAGGAGTTGGACACGACTGAGCGACTGAAGTGAAAAATACCTTGATTCAGACAAAGTGAAATTCATGATGTCTGGCATCCACTAAAAACTGGGAAGAAAAGAAGCAAAAAAACGTGACCCACAATGACTCAGAAATGGCAAAGATGATAGAGTGATTATACAAGGTCATTAAAACAGTTATTATAAATCATGTCCTCTATACAAGACAGTAAACTAGGAACATATTGAGGAAAAACTTGAAAGATATTTTAAAATTGAACTTCTGTAAAAGTACAGTATCTAAGATTAAAAACAATTGAGTGAAATTCTCAGCGGATTTGACAGTTATCAGTGATCTTTAAGATATAGCAATAGAAACTGGTCAAAATAAAACATACAGAAGAAAATATGAGGGATAACTGGAACAGAGCGCATCAGTAAGCTGTTGAGAGAGACTTCAGTCAGCCTAGTGGGTGTGTGGTCGTGGCACTGAAGGGAGAGGAGAGGCAGAGACAGGAAAACTTTTTTGAAAAAATAATGTCTGAACAGTTTTCAAAGTTGATGAAAACTATAAACCTCAGAGATCCAAGTAGAACCCTGAGCACAAGACACAGGAAGAAAACTGTACCAATGTCGAGTTGTTTACAGCCACTTTTGATAAAGACACAATCTTAACAGTAATCCTAGGAAAAAAAGACACAAAGATAAATTAACTGCAGTTGACCTCTTGTTGGACATGCAAGTAAAAGAGTGAAGCAACATCTTTAAGGTACAGAACAACAGAACATAAACTGTAATTCTATATCCAAACAAAAGCTGAAGCAAAGTAATGATTTTTTTCAGACAAAACTGAAGTAGTCCATCACCAGTAGACACCTACATTGCAGAGAATATTAAGTGAAGTTCTTGAGAAAGATGGAAAATGATACTAGATAAAAATCTGCCTCTATCCAAAAGAACAAAATCACTGAGGATGATAATTATGTGGGTAACTATAAAGGACTCCCACCCCCCGATTTTTAAATCTCTCCCAATGACTATTGACTGTGCAAACTTAAATAACAACTGTAATTGGGACTTTATAACATATGTGAAAGTGTAATATATGACAGTACTAATATAAAAGCTAAGAGAAGAAGAATTGAAGTAAACTGTTAAAAAGATTCTTGGACTATATGCAAAGTGGTAAAATATTTTAGTGTTTGAAGGCAAATTATGATGTTAAATTTTAAAAAGTTATTTTAATACAGATATGCACAAACAACCCTTGAAGAGTCATATTTGGTAACTCAGATAAGTTAATCAATTTGGAGTTCAGAATTACATCTCTCCTATATCTCAAAAGTAATTCTTTACATGTTTGTTAGATCTATTTTAACACTGAAAACTAAATTTGATGGTCTGAGATATTTACAAATAACAGTGTTTTAAATAGTAGGACCTCGATTTTTTATTGTTTAACACATAACCTGCTTTGAATAGAGTTGGGTGTAACTCTTATAAGAAATGAGGACAGTATGAACCTGGACTTAGACATCCATCACACTGAAAGATTTATAAACAACTTTCTACTCTCATTTCTTCTAGGCTTTGTTGTTTTAAGAAGGCAAAGCAAATAAATAGTGTTAGTCCCAACTCAGGGAAAGCTGTCATGCAGAAGAAATATGTTTTCCTTTCCCTCGCCTCTGCTATTCTTGTTTGTTACCAACTGTATACTCAGCCCTGGCAGCTGATAGTTTCTCAGCCATTATTGTTCAGTTGCTAAGTCGTGTCCTAATCTTTGAGACCCCATGGACTGCAGCATGCCAAGCTTCCCTGTCCTTCACTGTCTCCCGGAGGTTGCTCAAACTCATGTCCATTGGGTTACCCCCTCCTAAGGGAAGTCTAATTTTTCACAAAACCCTCCTTCCACTTGTCCATTGAGAAGGTGATGCCATCCAGCTATAACATCCTCTGTCACCCCCTTCTCCTCCCCTCAGTCTTTCCCATCATCCGAGTCTTTTCCAATGAGTCATTTCTTCGCCTCAGATGGCCAGAGTATTGGAGCTTCAGGTTCAGCGTTAGTCCTTCCAATGAATATTCTGGGATGACTTTCTTTAAGATGGACTGATTGGATCTCCTTGCATTCCAAGGAACTCTGAGGAGTATTCTCCAACACCACAGTTTGAAAGCATCAATTCTTCAGTACTCAGCCTTCTTTTCTGATACTTTGTTCTCCCCAAAATGTCCCCATCTGGTAAGCTGCCCTTTACTTTCCAATGCAGTAAATATTAACAGTTTTGTTAATGACATAACTCCTTGGAGAACTACATTGTTCCATGAACACCAACCGTCTGGGAAAGAGAAGAGAAAAAGGGCAAATAATCTACTTCTTTCTCTAGATAACACTTTGGCGATTTTCTTAGCATGATTTCTAATTTGATAGTGCCTGATAAAAAGCTCTATACTAATGAGCAGTAGCTAACATACTATATATGTCCTTATAATAATTTCTCATGTTTGTATTTCACAAATAGTCTATCAGTAGCTCCTGAGAGTAACCCTAGGACTTTTCTGCTTGGAAATGTAATCCTAGAAAATGATGATAAGAGTAGTTGATGGGAGTCTGAATTAGAACCTAGCTCCGCAGACGACTAGTTATTGCAGTGTCAAAAGTGGAATGAAGAGTTTGGGGCCTGGGTGATAACATGGTTGCCTGTGGGGATGAGAGCTCATCTAGACTTTTTAAAACTTGGCTAGAATCCATTCCTTTATGATCTTTTATGGAAATATAAATACTGTTCTTCAAGGAAGGCCTCAGGGTTCTGTGTGTGAACAGTCTCAGGAAGCTACTGCTACTATTGCTGAACCCACCCTGGAAATGAAATTCCATAGAACGCCTGCAATTCGCTGCATGCAGCCTCTTCCCTCATGAATAAATCCCTTCCACTGTGTTTTCTTTTAGCTATCACATTTTTCTTTAAAGTATTTTTGGGAGTGGTTTTCCCTATCATCTTTGAGGTCTGTAACTAGAAATACTATAACAAAAAACCCAAAGCATATTTTACAGTAAGGAAATGTATTGCCACCTACAGCCTGAACTCCACAAGTAGGAGAGACTTAAGAGTGATTTCAGTCTAATCGTTTCTTTTCTCTGGACTCCCACTGCCTTGTTCTCGTTGATATGTTGGCTCCATCCTGAGATTGCTTTTCTCATGGTGGCACCATGACTGTCATAGTTCCTGGCTCCATGTCTGCACTTCATGGCACCCAGTTGTTCCCAAAGCTACCTTCTAGGGGTGAGGAAGCTCTTCCCCAGAAGCCCTGAGAAAACTTTTTCCTGTGAATTGGTAAACCAACTTAGGTTACATGCTCATTCTTTTAGCAAGCCCTGTGATTTAGGCAGTTCCCTATCTCATTGGATTCGGAGTGAATTTCTGAACCAGTCAAAGGAAAGAGACCCACATCCCTGGGAACTGGGTGGTATGCTTATCTATCTTGGAGTCATTGAGGGTAGGGAGGAGGATTTTGTGAAAAATTAATTTCCCTTAGGATGAGGGGAAATTTAAGTGAGTGATGAGCAGGTAGCCAATAATGCCTCCTTCAGTTGTTTGGTTTTTTCCCTCCTTTGCCTTTTAGGATCAGAATAGAATATTAAAGAGTGTGAGGTTTAGTGTTAAGTCTAGCTTCCAGAGACCTGCTCTGGCACTTGGCCAAGTTTCTTAATCCTCTAAACTTCAGTTTCCCTGTAGGAATTTTCTAAGGATTAAAAGTATTGTAGACAAGGCACACAAAGATGCAATAAGTAACTATGGTTGTTATTAACAGTTTTGTTGATTTCTTAAATCATAGGCAATAAGTAAAATTAAAGTGCCTTTTATTATGAGACCCATTTCATCCCTAGATAGTTATTGAAACAAGTAAATAAGAAAATATTCACTAGAGAATCTAGGTGATAAGTATACAGATGCTTACTATAAAATACTTTCACCTTTTTGTGCATTTGAATATTTTCATGATGGCTTTTTTTTTTTAAGGAGTTTCCTAGAATGATGGTATTGAAATAAAAATCACTAAAGGTGACTCAGAAGATCTAGAAGCCAAAATTATTATTCTCAAGATATCACTAGTGGAGCCTAGATGATGATTTAGATGAATTACTGAAATGATATTGTCCCTTTATGTTGCAAGCATTCCACTGTGAGAAAATGCATGGTCTGAAGTTTTGGGTTTCCTGCCTTGAAATTGCTCCTCTTTGATGGTTTTATATGAGCAGCTTTTGACACAAAAGGATAATGAAGTATATATGAGAGTTCACTGAGAGAGCTCTGGAGTTAGCAATTCGGAAATAGAAGATTGGGGAGGGAAACTAGTATGCAGAAGGGGAATCAGGAAAGTGACTTTTATTGACTTTGTGTTATGTTTGTGCCAGAGGCTGTTTTACAAGGATGGATAAAATATCTTCCCACCCTTGAGGGAGCTCATACCTTGTGTCAGTAGATCCCCATCAGTAAATAATTATGTTACCCAAACCCAGTAATAGAAATGCCTTAATAAAATTGAGTGTGAGAGCATGGTGGAGAAAGAATTAATAAAGAATCCTCCTGGGTCTTCCAAACTCCTTCAGTCAGTTAGGGGAAAGCTGTTAAAGCTTGACGTTATTTCCCACAGGGTTTTGTTGTTTATTCCTTGGTTTGTTTAAGAACACAGGACCCTGTCTGTTCTAATGCTAATTCGCTAAGATTCATAAGAAAACTAGACTCCTCCTCTAAAAACTGGGCACTTACCTTCCTTTGTCAATAGAAATCCCAGTCTCTCTGCATATAGTGATATAGTTGAGAAAGATTACCTGCATGCCTTCACTTCTTCAAATAATAAGAATGGAGGGCCATCAAGGGCAGACCAAAGTTCTTACAAACTAAACTGCCAGTAGTTAGGGCCAAGCCCTTGATAGTCAGTCTCTACTGCCATCTCTTTTTCCTCTCCTGCTTCATGTCATCATTCTCATCTTCTACAGATTATGTCTAAAGAGTCTGCTCTGCTCCTACCCCAGCACTTTTGAACAGTCCAGTAGACTTTTCCTTTAATGTATAATAACACGACCCACTTTTCATTGCTGTTTGTGCTTTACCATGCTGCTTCCTCTTACTTTAGCAGGGTTTTTTTGTCCTTTCAGTTTAATGTTTTCTTGCAGAATTCATTGTAATGGAATCAGACCAATGTAAGATAAGTCATTTTTGTAACCATTGTCTAGGCAGCTCTTTGAAGGGTGTGAGATGAAAATAGTGAAGAAACCCCCTAAAAGTTTCTCAGAAGTCTTCTACCAGTTTAAGAGAAAATTTGAAGAACTTTATCCAAATTCATTCTTTTTTATAAGATGATGGGATGCATGAATGAATAAATGAACAACTAAAGGCAGTAGAAAAGCTATGGCAAGCTATGGACAATAATATTAATAGCTTCTAACAGTATGACTCTTTAGTATATACTTCTATATTGTATATTATATAGTATATACTTCTATATTGCTAAAGCAGTGCTATTTACTTTAGTAATAGCTTCTAACATTAGTATAACATGAAACTTCTTCACTTACATCATTTAATCTCACACCATCCTTGTAAAGTAGGTGTTTTATCCATTTTGTGTTGTCATCAATAAATCTAAAGATGTTAAGGTCCCATCATAGATAAGTGGAAGAGCCAGTATTTGACCTACAGTGAGTGAAATGTTGGCTTTAGTGGATAAAAGTTATTTTTTGTAAGGTCTTCAACATAGTTCTAGTACCTAAAGCTACCTAGTACATAGGTCAAGTACCTAAAGAATAAAAGGCCAAAGATTTATTGTTAATCTACACATAAGTGTGTGCTAAGGAGAATGAACTGGGGTTGCAAAGTGAGGATTATGCCATTTCACTGTATAAGGTTAACATCTTCAAAGTGGAACAGATCTTTCCTTCCTCTGCACATACTCCACCCATCATCTTTTTTCATATCAGTCATTGACAACTCCCATTTTTCCAGTTGCTGAAGCCAGAATTTATGAAGTCATACTCACCTCCTCTTTTTCTATTACATATCACATCTTATCTGTCAGGAAGCCCTGTTATCTCTGCCTTTAAAATATATCCAGAATTCAGCTTCTTTTCACCACTTTCCCTGTTCTGCCCAGTCCAGGGCACCGTCATCTCTCAGCTAAATCACTAGGTAGGCTCCTGACTCATCTCCTTTTTCCATCCTATTCTTCTTATTTCATATTCTCAACACCCCAGGAAGAATGACCCTTTTAAAAACCTAAGCTAAATGATTCTGTTGACCCCTCAAAGTGTTTTCATTGGCTCATGTTTCTCTCAGAGAGAAGTCCAAGTGTTTACAGTGATGGCTTCCCAGGCTTTCTATGCTGTGGCCCCTGCCTCACCATCTGATCTACTCTCTTACTCCACTGCAGTCACAGTGTCCTCCTTGCTCTTCCTTGAAATGCCCGGCAGAATTTACAGGGGTTCTTTCCTAGGGGCTCCTCAAGTCCTTACTCAGAGGTCTCCTCCTTAATGAGACCTGCCATGACCACGCCATTCACAATTGCAGTCCTTTCTCAGAACTTCTCTTCTCCTTTACCATGTTCTTGTTTTTCTCATACCACACTTAATTAACTAACATACTATGTCATTTACTTTCTTGTTACATTTTTTTTTTCTTCTCTTCCTCCTCAGGCTATAGGTCCCACAAGGACAGATTTGGGAATTGGTTTTGGCTTAATTTTTTTGTTCACTGATGTAACCCTAGTGCCTAAAATTACTGGGCACAGAGTACGAGTTCAATATGAGTTTGTTAAATGCATGATGGTTGTATTTAATGAAAGCCTCTGAGCAAAGACTGTACAGTTGCTGAGGAGGTAATACTATGCTGGTTCCAAAGGCACTTAACCGATATAAAGCCACACGTGTTAATATCAATAGGTAGAGGTAACAGAAGTGAGAGAGATCTGTAGGTCAGAGCAGTTAGTTTAATTACAAAGCTACTCAAATCAAGAGTAGCTTTTGCTTTTAAAGGGGAAGAGAATGTATAATGAAATTGCCTGTGGCTTCCTAAATATTACTTTTAACACTTGACGTGGTATGGTTGGTATGGTTTTCCCAGATCTGCAAGATATCAGATATTTTTTATTAATTCATTCAAACAAGTGTTTTTTCAATATATCTATTATGTGCCAGGCACTAGGTAACTAATTTCAAATTGAAACTTGTAGCAACTGCAAGGCGTATGTTTTAGCATATCTGTATTTTAATGTAGAAAAATGAAAATTTCACTGGTTTGTGAGATTGGCTTGCCAGCATTGCTTGTATGCTTCCCTTCAACTTTTTGAAGATTAGATGCTCTGTGCATACAGAGACAATGCTAGTTACGTGTCATCAGTACTTGGTTTTGAAATTGTTTTTTTAATGATAATGTGAATAGTGGCTCACATTTGTAAAAGTATTAGCCAGAACTAGGAGTAGAGGCTATGTCTGTGAAACACAATTTTTTTCCTGTATGAATATAAGTTAACTAACCCAATACTAAATGAACTAAAGCCTTCCTAGACAGTCCATTTATGAGGTCTCGTGAGATACAGAGAATGGAAAAGGTCACTAATGGGTATGTCTATCACTTGGCGGCCAGTGGACGTTTGATCCTAGCAGTGTTTTTCTGATGTTCTGGCCAGTGTGGTTCTCTTGGTTTAAAGTACTATTTCTCTTTTCATGTAGTAAGCAATTTTTTCCCTATAAAAGAGGCCATTCCTTGGAACGGAAACAGCACAGCGTCTTTGTAACTTGGGTAGTTTTTTAGCACTAGATTGTTTAGTTTGTGGAAATATTTGATTTAGACTGAGCTTGTGGCCCGATGATGTTTAGAAGAGTGCCAAAGTGTAACTCATAGGAGATGACAGTAAAAACCGTAGCTGGAAGAGGTGAATAATGGTTGCGTCATTTTCCTGGTAGGTGTAACCAGGCCTGAAACTTCATCACTGCAATTTTTAAATGTGTTCCTAAGAATAAAGTCAGCTGGTATTCTGTGAACTACGTTAGGTCTCAAAATAAAATGTCTGACAGTGCTTTGAGTCACTGTCCCACTGTTTTTACATTGTTCAGTAAGCTTTGTTTCATCATTGTGTTTTATTGCCAAAAACAGCAGTGATATTTTTCTCTGACTTTTAATGAGCATTTTTGTTCCACTGAAAACCCTGAACATACCAGATTTTTCATTGTGATTTAACTTTAATATCAAGCAAATTCTTATTAAAAAATAAGTTCTTGTAAAATATTATAAAACTCCAATTCCTAAAATATCCTCTCTTAAAGACCAGTTTAGCTGGGGGAAGAAAGCACATTGGGTTAAAATAAAATGAAATTTTGTGAGTAACATGGAGTAGTCAGGCCAACAGAGCAGATCGGATTTCTAGATTAATAAACTACAAAGAAATAATTTTAGGATTCAAACAACATATATTAAATTGTGTTAGTGCACAGTGCTTCTATAAATAGTGAAAGTACAATTGCTTGACTTCTGTTGTAAATGAACTATACCCAGTAATTGATAAAATGCCTTCAACTGTGTTAGTAGGAAATCCGCGATGCTGAGGTAGATAGAATCAAAGAACCATCTTCTCCTTTGAGAGTATGAGTCCAAGGCAGGGTGGGAATGGACAGATAGAATGGAAATGAATTCTTGACATCTGATAAATGTGGGTATACTGATTATGGTGTGGGAGGCAGGTGGTGAAATAGAGTAGTGTGATCCCTGTGATTTCTTAAGCACCTTCAACCTGGAACCTGTCTTTCAAGGAAGGGATATCACTTCCCTTTCAGAAGGGTGTCACTGTACTGGGTCATGCCATCTCCCATTAAGGAAGAGCGTGTACACAGGCATACCAGGCTGGAGAATAGAGTACACAGCCTGGCTCCATGGGAAAGTCAGGCTACTTTATCCACAGCAGTCCTTGGGAATATCTCCCTGTGACCTTAACCACAGTTTATACTTGTTTATAAAAGAATAAAAAGAACAGAGTAAGAGAGAGAGACAAGTGAAAACTAAAACTTTTAACTCTTTTACTTTTTTTTTTTTTACTTGGCAAGCATTCTCAGAAGCCTTTTTTTTAATTCCTGCTGATCTGACTGCAAGTGTGTTTCTTTGATCAGATGTTTATATTGTCCTTATTTTAATTTCTTACTTTATTTTATGCCTGAGTCAAGGACTACAAGGAACACTCAAACAGATAGGGGCTAGAAGGAAGGTAGAACCTGGAGGAAGTCCAGTTTCAGACCAGAGTTCATGGTAGAATGACCGTATAACTTGCCATCTAATCAGGAAAATTTTGAGAATTGCACTTCAATTCAGTCGCTCAGTCGTGCCCGACTCTTTGCAACCCCATGAATCGCAGCACGCCAGGCCTCCCTGTCCATCACCAACTCCTGGAGTTCACTCAGACTCATGTCATCAAGTCAGTGATGCCATCCAGCCATCTCATCCTCTGTCGTCCCCTTCTCCTCCTGCCCCCAATCCCTCCCAGCATCAAAGTCTTTTCCAGTGAGTCAACTCTTCACATGAGGTGGCCAAAGTACTGGAGTTTCAGCTTTAGCATCATTCCTTCCAAAGAAATCCCAGGGCTGATCTCTTTCAGAATGGACTGGTTGGGTCTCCTCGCAGTCCAAAGGACTCTCAAGAGTCTTCTCCAACACCACAGTTCAAAAGCATCAATTCTTTGGCACTCAGCCTTCTTCACATGACCGGAGGAAAAACCATAGCCTTCACTAGACGGACCTTAGTTGGCAAAGTAATGTCTCTGTTTTTGAATATACTATCTAGGTTGGTCATAACTTTTTTTCCAAGGAGTATGAATCTTTTTATTTCATGGCTGCAGTCACCATCTGCAGTGATTTTGGAGCCCAAAAATATAGGCTGACACTGTTTCCACCGTTTCCCCATCTATTTCCCATGAAGTGATGGGACTGGATGCCATGATCTTTGTTTTCTGAATGTTGAGCTTTAAGCCAACTTTTTCACTCTCCTCTTTCACTTTCATCAAGAGGCTCTTTAGTTCCTCTTCACTTTCTGCCATAAGGGTGGTGTCATCTGCATATCTGAGGTTATTAATATTTTCCCCCACAGTCTTGATTCCAGCTTGTGCTTCTTCCAGTCCAGTGTTTCTCATGATGTGCTCTGCATATAAGTTAAATAAGCAGGGTGACAATATACAGCTTTGACGTACTCCTTTTCCTGTTTGGAACCAGTCTGTTGTTCCATGTCCAGTTCTAACCGTTGCTTCCTGACCTGTATACAGATTTCTCAAGAGGCAGGTCAGGTGGTCTGGTATTCCCATCTCTCTCAGAATTGTCCACAGTTTATTGTGATCCACACAGTCAAAGGCTTTGGCATAGTCAAGAAAGCAGAAATAGATGTTTTTCTGGAACTCTCTTGCATTTTCCATGATTCAGCAGATGTTGGAAATTTGTTCCTCTCTTGTTCCTCTGCCTTTTCTAAAACCAGCTTCAACATCAGGGATTTCATGGTTCACGTATTGCTGAAGCCTGGCTTGGAGAATTTTGAGCATTACTTTACTAGCATGTGAGATGAGTACAATTGTGCGGTAGTTTGAGCATTTTTTAGCATTGCCTTTCTTTGGAATTGGAATGAAAACTGACCTTTTCCAGTCCTGTGGCCACTGCTGAGTTTTCCAAATTTGCTGGCATATTGAGTACAGCACTTTCACAGCATCATCTTTCAGGATTTGAAAGAGCTCAACTGGAATTCCATCACCTCCACTAGCTTTGTTCTTAGCGATGCTTTCCAAGGCCCACTTGACTTCACATTCCAAGATGTCTGGCTCTAGATTAGGGATCACATCATCATGATTGTCTGGGTCCTGAAGATCTTTTTTGTACAGTTCTTCTGTGTATTCTTGCACAGAAGATAATAGGTTTGAAATAGTACTGCCTTGGGCATCCGTGATGTGTGGTCATTTGAATAAAGGGATGGGTAGGAAGCAACTGTTCCTTCAACCCAAACTCTTCCCTGTCTATAAAGTTTCTGTAAAATAACAAAGGGAGTTTGGGAAAAAAAATAGACAAAATCAACAGAACCAAAACTTCTTTGAAAATAATAAAATTGACAAACCCTTAGCTAGTCTGACCAAGAAAAAGACAACTCAGGTTACTAAAATATGAAATGAAAGGAAGGAAATTAATACTGACCTTATAGAAATAAAAAGAAAATACTGTCATCACCATATACAAAAATTAACATAAAATGGATCAAGACCTAGATAAAAGGGTCGAAACAAAGAAACTCTTAGAAGAAGACATAGGAACAAGTTTTTGTAATCTTATATTATACAATGATTTCTTATATATGACACAAAAAGCACAAGCCACCAGATTAATTAATAGGATTTCATCAAAATTAAGACAGTGAAAAGATAACCCACAGAACAGGTGAAAATATTTTCAAACTGTATATCTGATAAAGGACTTTTTTTTTTAATTGGAGGCTATTTACTTTACAATATTGTGGTGGTTTTTTTTTTTGCCATACATGACATGAATCAGCCATGTGTGTACATGTGTTTCCCATCCTGCTCCTCCCTCCCACCTCCCTGCCCATCCCATCCCTCAGGGTCATCCCAGTGCACTGGCCCTGAGCACCCTGCCTCGTGCATCAAACCTGGACTGGCAATCTATATCACATACAATAATATACATGTTTCAATGCTATTCTCTCAAATCATCCCACCCTCGCCCTCTCCCACAGAGTCCAACAGTCTGTTCTTCGCATCTGTGTCTCTTTTGCTGTCTCACATATTAGGTCATTGTTACCATCTTTCTAAATTCCATATATATGCGTTAATATACTGTATTGGTGTTTTTCTTTCTGACTTACTTCACTCTGTATAATAGGCTCCAGTTTCATCCACCTCATTAGAACTGATTCAAATGTATTCTTTTTAATGACTGAGTAATACTCCATTGTGTGTATGTACCACAGCTTTCTTATCCATTCGTCTGCTGATGAACATCTAGGTTGCTTCCATGTCCTGACTATCATAAACAGTGCTGCGATGAACAATGGGGTACACATGTCTCTTTCAGTTCTGGTTTCCTCGGTGTGTATGCCCAGCAGTGGGATTGCTGGGTCGTGTGGCAGTTCTATTTCCAGTTTTTTAAGGAATCTCCGAATCTCCACACTGTTCTCCATAGTGGCTATACTAGTTTGCATTCCCATCAACAGTGTAAGAGGGTTCCTTTTTGGTAAGAGACTTTTATCTAGAATTTATTTAAAAAAAAAAAAAAAAAAAAAAGCCTTCCATCTTAAAAATAAAAAGGCAGCCAATTTAAAAATGGACAAAGTATTTGAGTAGTCATTTCTCCAAAGAAGATGTACAAATGATGAGTGAATCATGAAAAAACTATCACATATCATTAGCAGTAAAATGCACATCAACCCCACCATAAGGCACCCCTTCACACTCAGTAGGATGGCTACATTGATAAAGATAATAACGAAGTATCGTTGAAGGTGTGGAGAAACTGGAACCTTCATATATTTGGTGGGACTATATTAATAAAATGTTGAAGCTGTTTGGAAGATTGGCCATTCCTCAAAAGATTAAACATACAGTTACTGTATGTATAACCCAACAATTCCACTCCTAGTTATATTCAGTTCAGTTCAGTCACTCAGTCGTGTCCGACTCTTTGTGACCCCATGAATTGCAGTACGCCAGGCCTGCCTGTCCATCATCAACTCCCGAAGTTCACTCAGAGTCACGTCCATCGAGTCAGTGGTGCCATCCGGCCATCTCATCCTCTGTCGTCTCCTTCTCCTCAGTTATATAACCAAGTGAAATGAAAATATATGTCAACACAAAAACTTGAATATTATATTAAGCTGATATAGCTTAATTCATACTACCTAGAAAGTAGAAGCAACCCATGTCCATCAACTAATGAATGAAGAAGTAAAATGTACTGATTTTGTGCAGTGAACTATTACTTAGCCATGTAAAGGAATGCAGTATTGACACATACCACATCAGGGTTGAAACCTCGTAAAGTGGTGCAAAGTAAAAGAAGCCTGTCACAAAAGATTCCATTTATATGTAGTGTTTAGAACAGGAAAATCTGGAGAGACAGAAAACAGATTGGCGGTTCCCAGGTGCTGGTGGGGGAGAAGTGAGGTTATGAAGAAAAGTGACTGCTAATGGGTATGTGGTTTCTTTTGAGAGTGACAAAAATATGAAAAAAATAATTGTAGTGTTTGACAGCTACACATATATCAAAAAACATAGTATACTTTACATAGATTCATTATGTAGTATGTGAACTGTTATCAAGCATATATTTACAAATGACATCAAGGCCTAGTTGACCTGTAGCAGCTTGGAGCTTTGTGGTCCTCAGATCACATGTACATTTATGACACCACCATCATGGGCAGCTTTGCTGTTATGTTTTACATATTGTGCATCCAGCCTCCCCTACCTGCCTTTTACTGCCCCATTACCCTGTAAGATTTTCTGTGGACTATGCCTAAAAGTAGCCTGAAGAGTTCTGGAAACAATGAACTCCAGAACCTTTTCCAGCTCTAAGAAGCCATTATTTCAATGCACCAAACAGAATTTGAATTTGGCCTAGATCACCCCATTTTAGCTCTATGTCAACAAATGGAAAGTTGTGAACAAAGACAGTTTTCCCCCACATAGCTGCACACAGGTGTGACTTAGTGGAAACTGTGGAACTCAGCCAGGTCTTCAGTTCCCTAGTGTAGTGCTCTGTCTCTGAGCTCTGCTTCCTGTTCTTGAATACAGTGATTTGCTAAAATAGAGGCACCTGGTCCCAGCACCTTGCAAGATGGATTTTTTTTCTTTCAACCTTTCAAAATATATTTATATATTGATGAAGGCTTTCTCTAGGAAGCCATCTGTCTGAAATCTGCCGCAATGAAAAACTTCCCTAGACCTTATATATTAACAGTGGTATCTGTTGCTTCACCAGATAAAAGATCAAGTATATCCTGTAGGACTGAAGGAGAGAGAACAGTCATTATGGGTTCATAAAGGAGAGGGCTTTGTAGAGGAAATAGACCCTTAAGAAAGAGGGCATTCCAGGCTGGCATGAGTGAAGATATGGAGTAAAGAAGGTGAATATGAAGTTCCAGAATGGAGAATTTGAATAGAGGAATAACGAGGGGTGGCTTAAGAGAAGAGGCCTCAGAATATTGGTTAAATTATTCAGTAGGCAGTGGTTGCCATGATTGGATTCTGAGCTGGAGTGATCAAATAAAACTTCTCTCCTTTGTCTCCTGAGACCCACTGCTTCATGTGTTACTTTCTTTCACATCTATATCATCATCATCTAGTCAATTGCTTTCTAAGTGGTGGTGCTACAATCTCTCTGCTCTCTAATCTTTTACTCCCACTGCACATTTCAGTGACATTAATTTTTCTCAAGCTTCCTTTTGTCACTTATTTGCTTAGAATGTTCTTAGTTTCCTGTTTGTCTACAGCAGTTGCTCAATTTGCAATTCACCTCTCACCTTCAGGTAGGGTACTTCTGGAATGGGGCCTGAGAATCTGTTCAAACGCTAGGGGATTCTGATTCAGGTGATCAAGTGGCTCTGCTTTGAGGAAGACTAGCATAAAACTAAGAGTCCAGGTTTCTTAACCTGCCACCTAGAATCTTGTTTTATCCAGCCTCATTTTTCTCTGTTCTCATTAATACATCTTTAGTTTCAGCAAAAGGAGACGTTTCCTTTTCTCTACACTTAGCCATAACCTATTTTTGTCTTTGTCTTTTTTTGTTTATGTGGTTTCCTCAGCCTCAGTATCCTTACTGCCATTTCAACAAGTCCAGATTGTGGCTTCTTTCAGTCTTGGTTCAGATATGTCCTAAAAACATCTTTCAGTTCAGTTCAGTCCAGTCGCTCAGTCGTGTCTGACTCTTTGCGACCCCATGAATTGCAGCACTCAGGCCTCCCTGTCCATTACCAACTCCCGGAGTTCACTCAGACTCGCGTCCATCGAGTCCGTGATGCCATCCAGCCATCTCATCCTCTGTCATCCCCTGGTCCTCCTGCCCCCAATGCCTCCCAGTATCAGAGTCTTTTCCAGTGAGTCAACTCTTCACATGAGGTGGCCAAAGTACTGGAGTTTCAGCTTTAGCATCATTCCTTCCAAAGAAATCCCAGGGTTGATATCCTTCAGAGTGGACTGGTTGGATCTCCTTGCAGTCCAAGGGACTCTCAAGAGTCTTCTCCAACACCACAGTTCAAAAGCATCAATTCTTCAGCGCTCAGCCTTCTTCACAGTCCAACTCTCACATCCATACATGACCAGAGGAAAAACCATAGCCTTGACTAGACGGACCTTAGTCAGCCAAGTAATGTCTCTGCTTTTGAATATGCTAACATCTTTAAGTATCTTTAACCTAGAAGGCAGAGTTCAAGTTTAACTGATTTTGTATCTACTCCCCCATGCAGGGGCCTAAATGAGCACTTTTCAAATGATTCAGTTCATTTATTCTTTTATTAATTTAATTAATGAAATGTTTATTGACTGCTTACTATGTATTAAGTGCTAGTGATAAAGCAGAAAAATAAACACCCTAAAAGTCTCTGTCTTCATGGACCTTTCCTTCAGGTGGGTCAAACATTTTAAAGTAAATATTGAAGGTATTTTGAGAAGAGTTGTCTGTCAGTGCTATATGGAATACTTTAGGAAAGAGACCAGTGAAAGAAACTAATTAAGGAACTCTAGTAATTGGCCAGTGTAGAGTGGGAAGGGTCAGTGAGAATAGAAGATACAAAGGAGATAGCAAGGGTAATTAATGAAATGAAGGGATGACTTGCTCGGGGCCAGGAAAGAATATTTAATATTTGAGCCTTTTGAGAAAGAACAAATAAGTAAAAAGTTAAGATGTAGAGGCAGTATTTGGGGAAGGGGTATTTTTAAATGTTATGGTGATCTTTTGGATGTATGATATTAATAATGGGACATCTGAATAGAAATGCTCAGTAGCAACTACAAATATGGGAATCTTTGAAGAGCCCAATCCTTTCTCCTTTTC
This sequence comes from Redunca redunca, assembly GCA_006410935.1. NCBI lineage: Eukaryota > Metazoa > Chordata > Mammalia > Artiodactyla > Bovidae > Redunca > Redunca redunca. The sequence continues at coordinate 236,681 of SJYQ01000086.1, read as the reverse complement.
CCCTTCTTCAGCTCAACTCATCAATGTTTTCTTCAATCCCAGCGGTTCCAGAATCTACCCAAGAGATAGTCTGTGTCTCATTTCACTTTCTGAAGATGTGACATGGCTCCATGTGTTGGCCCCATTTCCCTGTCTGCAAGTGTCTGTCTAGAATGACGCCTCAGCCCAACTCCAAAAGTTCATCTCTAATTGTGCCCTGTCTTGAAATGGTTCTTAACTGATGGGGGACTTAGCTAGCTGGAGGAACTTGAAAGACGTAGTAATTGAACCAGAGAGTCTTTTTAAAATTGGGTAACTGCTTTACACAATTTTGCTGTTTTCTGTCAAACCTCAACATAAATCCTTCAATAAAAAATAAATTTTAAAAAATTGGGTATGGTAGTGTATCATCTCCCTATGTGACAGTGACGGCAGTCATTTATGGTTTTTGGGAAAACAGGCTAAGTTCGGACAGGCATATTTTTAATCATTGGCATAACAAGTAAACTGATTGGGAAGCTGCCTGGGTAGCCTGGAAAATCATCTTTCTGAATTCTTGTAGTTGACTGGCCAAAAGACAAATCATTTTAAACTCCTCCCTTTCTCTCATAATACACAACATCCTGTCCATCAGCAAACAGGGGTTGTGAGTGTGTGTGGTATGTAAATTTTTACTACCTGACTTCCCCACTAGAATGTAAACTCCATGAAGGTAAGGACTTCATTTCTGCTATATCCCCAGCCAGTGCCTAGAACATGGTAGATGTTTGGTAAGAATTTAAGTGAATCGATAATGTAAAATATAATTATTATTCCACGTTTTGCTCAGTAATTTTAACTTTGGCTCTGTGTTGAGGAAACTCAAGAAATATTTTATCCCAATAAAATTATTATAGCTAAAGTCCAAACATTAACCATACTTGACTGAAAAATGTTACTTAAAAATACAGTTGACCCTTGAACAGTGCAAGGGTTAATCTGTGTATGACTTACGGTGGACCCTCTGTATCCATGGGTTCAACAAACTACAGACCATGTAGTACTATAGTATTTACTGTTGAAAAACATTTGCATATAAGACGACCCGCACAGTTTAAACTCATTGAAGAGTTAAATGTAACAACAGTTTTAATAGAAATTTTATTCCTTAGCTAGTTTAGAGAGATGTACTTTTTTCCAGACTTGGTTACTACTTGAATGTTTGTAGAGATGATGCTTGATATTTGGGAGGGAGTAATGTACATTTTCTAACTTTTATTTAAGCAGTCCACATGACTGGGAATATCCTTAAGGTAATAGGTTGAATTACCTTCTTTAATGTACAGGACGTTTTTCTTTTAGAACTGCAAGAATTACTATGAAAGTATCAGCATTTGAAAATTAACCAATGTTGTAGGCCTAGCTGACCAGAGCTAAAGTTAGGAATATTTACCTGATTTAGAGAATACTTCACATTTCTAAGGTTTGAAGTGAGAAGTTAATATGATCAAAGCAGTTTGTGTGGAAGGGCATTTTGGCCTAGTGATGATTTTTATGGAGTAGCAGAGAAGAACAAAGTTATTCTAATGGAAAAGAAGAAATGGCTGCAGGGCATAAATGTTTCTCTCTAACATCTTGACTATTTTGCATCTCACATCTGTTGCATCATTAAGGTATTGATAACATATGACACTGAATCAATATGTAGCTTTAGTTCAATTTAGATTTAATCTGCCATCATGAAGTTTAAGGGTAGCCAATAAAAATTTGTAAATGAGCCTGTATTCTATAATGTCTTGATGTGCTTCAATAAAATTAGATACAGTGTAGAGAATACTGATATTCAGGTTTACTTTGAAGAAAATCTGCAGTTAACTAAACTAGGTTTGTTCAGATCTAGTAAATAAAATATATAATAAAAATCAGCTTAATATTTTTGTTAAATAACTATATTCTGTTTGGCAATGGAAATCAGCTACTGGTTATTAAAGTCAATTATGGATGTACTTAAACCATTTCCATTATTTTTCAACTGGTACTGAACGTTAGAGGAAATTTTTAACACATGCTTTTGCTTCGTTTCCATAATATCTGCATAGTTTCTTTAAAAGGGCATATGTGATTTGAGGGATAAAATAGTCAAGGATTCGTATAGATTTTTATCGATGGAAATTTCTCCAAGGTCAACTCTAGTTTTCTTATCAGAAACACAATTGCAAGGCAAAAGCCTACTCGAATAGTTAATAAACATATTCTCCTTCTACATTGCTGCAGAAACGAAATGCAAGCTTCTCTGTGACTCTTACAGAGAAAGCCTAGGCTGGTAAACTTTCATCTGCTTCAGGGTCAGGGCTGATTCAATCTTACTGTAAGTTTATGAGAGTGGCTGATGTGATACAGTTGTTTCTAGTAAAATCGGACTAGCTCTAAGGAGCCAATCTAAGTCAGTCTCTAAGTAAAATTCTATGAGAAACAGACTCCAACTCAGACACAATTGTAAACCCTGATATAATGAGGACTTGCAGCTGATTTAATCCTATTGAAAATCTTTAAGCAGCCATGGGACAAAATGGTTTCCACATTGACATCTGTGGAATGAACCTTGGATTTCATTGGTATGAAGAGTTGCTACCTTGTACACGTAGTAGCCACTTTTTAAGAGTTAACATCATGGCCATTTCAAAGCAGGTTGTTTCTGATGTAGAGGAATCTACTTAGATTAAGATCCAGGTTCCCAGAATGTGTCAGGTTTTATTGTGAAAAAACAAAACTAAATTCATTATAAAAAGCAAACAAGTCAAACTTAAACTCAGGAGTTAGAATAAATCAGTTATATCTAGTTTCCTTGAACAAAAATGACCAACCCATTCCAATTATATATGTGGGAGATGTTGAGAAAGAGAGGGAGAGAGAATCAGAACTGTTTCTGAGTTAAGAAGTCATATGTGAAGTCTTCCTTGAAACTGATTTTTTCTTTTCATGAATTTAAAAGCCCCTGAAAATAAGCATATGCTGTGAAATCATATATGTTTGAATGGGCAGACAGGCACAAAATGCTTCAGGGTCAGCTGTGTTGATGAAATCTCAGTATGTAGGATTTGAACTTGCGTGGATAGGTTGGTGTGTAAATTTTTTTTTTTTTTGGTTGTTTGGTTTATCGTATTGAAATGGACACTGATAATGATCTAGGCATTATAGTCAGCTTAGCACAGTAATTGGTCCCTTTTCATAATTTACAACTTAAGACAATAGACCAAACACAACTATAGTAAAACACAACCTTACCTGAACTGTCTCCAAGCTTCTTTTCTTGCAGGTAGCAGTGGTTTGAAATGTGAATATTTGAAATGATACTTAGCAGGCAGTAGTGGCTGGATACTGTTACTTCAAAGAGCCGGAAAAGTAACTCCACGAAAGGAGTACTGAAACTACAGTACTCTTTAGCATTCTGTCTGTTAAGCAGTGATGGGTATCATTAGTTCTGCTCTTTTGCATAATTACTGCAGTATTGTGAAAAGTTTTTGCCATCCAGCTGGGAACAATTATATCCTGTGGGCTCTTGTATAACATTTGGCTTAGAGAAATAAAATATTTAAAAACCCCTTGTTTTCTAGCACTCTGTAGTACCCAAGTACATACAGGGTTTGTTCAAGTTTTATAAGTGAAAAATAACATGGATTAGTAACATTGAAGGAGGCATTTCATATCAAAGTCAATTTATTCTTTATAATGTTTTTTAATTTAATATGCTTAGATAAATTTTATCTGGTGTATCACTGAGTTGTGATGGCATTTTGTCTGTAAAATGATAAAAGTTCATGAAGTACAATGTTGATATCGCTGAAAATTTGAGACTTAAAAATATATTTTTATTGTTCACTTGACTAAATTAATCAAGTTGAAATGAAGTGTATCTGATTGGTACAGCCTTTCCCAGCAGAACCATTCTACCCTGTCTTCAAAACCAAACCCTTTCTTGATACAGCTAGAAGGGTATATTTGCAAATATTTAGACAATGAGGCACATAATTCTGTTAAGTTTCTAAAAATTCTCCTTTTTAATTCCAGTATCTGAAACCGTTAAAATACTGTAACCAAGTTTTGTTTTGTTTTGTTTTATATCATAGGCAGCACGTTTACTTCTTTGAAAACATGACTACATTTTTTTGGAAGGGCAACAAAAATATAATAAATGTCACAGTGATATGAAGAAGTGACTGTCACTTTGATTTTGTGGTTTCACACTTGTCTCTATCATAGTTTATAAGATGTGGAAAGTGAGCTCATGACTGGCAAAAGATATATTGATCCGGGTCAAAGTGTAACTGCTGCTGATACATAACCATAATTTTGATGAGAAGGTGCAAAATATGTGGATATGTTTGTTTTTGGTGTATTAAGATTCCTTAAAAAGACAAGTTAAAAGAAATAGTGTGAGTTAAAATACAGGAATAGGTGCTGAATTACCCTTTCTTGGCAGCCATCAAAACAGAAATTATGTTTGTTTTAGTCTTTGTTAATTCTCAAAGTTGATTTCCACATATTTTTCTTTAAAATTTTAAATGTCCCCTTACTTGCAGCATTCTTAATATGGCTAACTTCCGAATATGCCTGTAAAAATGTTCGTATGGCCAAGCAAGAAGTTTCAATCCATCAAGCTTATCTTTCTTCACTCCAGAGTTCTACTGCAGAACATCTAATTAATATCATTTGAAATTATTTTAATGCATTCTTTGGTATTGTTGCCTACTCAAGTGTGATTTTAGCCACTACTCCTGAGATACTGTGACTATTACCAGACTCCAGGGTGAGTGAGCAAACTTACCTATCTCAATCCATTAAACAGAGGAATTAGCTTCAGTTCCCCTCGCTACTAGTCAGCTTTCAGCACCTTTTCTATGGTGGCTAATGACTGTACCACGTATAGCTGTGAAAGGATGGGGAGATGCACTAAAATGATCTAAGAAGTAAACTATCAACTTGACATGTTTCCCTAGTTATTGAAAACCTTCTCATATTGAAACCCATTGATAGTGAAATGAGAATTCCTCTGATTTAAGTACCATCTGGTTGTGCTCAAGGCTTTAAAGCTGTTATCTCTGCATAAAATTTCAGAGTCCTCTATTTTTTTCTTCACCAAACTATCCATTTTTAAGCCACAAATATTTTTCCAGCTCTTTCAGATTTTATCTGAAAGTATATTTTAACAGTATTTAAATAGTTCTTAAACAATAACAATTTATCTTGATAGATGGCATGCTGTGTTTTTTCATTTTATTTTAATTAGCCATTGTGGAACCAAATTCCCTTTTGTTTTAGTCTTTTGAATATTGTTTAATTATAGTTATCATGCCAGATATCTTAAAGGTTGTTTTACCAATAGAGTTTCATTTAACATAACCCATATGGAATCAATAGCCCAGTTTCCTAAAGTGAATGCTTGGAAAATCTTACATTCATATGTTAAGAGTACACATCCTTTCCTCATTAGTTGGAAAGTACAGGGATTTTGGCACAGGTTCTGTGTGGAAGCATTGTGCAGCTTTTATATGGATTTTGTTTTTAGCCTTTGATGACACTGTTTAGAATAGGAAGTATCTAATAAGTAAAGCATTTTGTCTCAAGTGCTGCCAGTGTGTTTAATATATGCCTGGAGGTCTGAAACATTATCTTCTTCTCTGCAGTAATATGCATTTAATTCTCTGAAAGCAGAAGGTCGAACTTTTAAAAGGGACGCAAAGTACATTTTCAAACAGAATAATTCAAAACATATGGAAGAGGGGACCAGAGTAATGTACAGTTGGTTTTTATGGTTTAATCATGATCATGTTAATGCACACCAGTAGCTAATTAAAGAAAACTTTTATTGTTCATTTTAAATGAGTTAGGTAAAGAGTGGGAGAGCTGATGTAATAGCACTGCCCAGAGATACATGTTTTCTGCTGCACTCACTAACAGCAAGCAGATATTGCTATTTTTGACAACTTAAATTATTACTCCCCTTGGACAATAATAAAGGAAAAGTTATTTTCAGAGTTATTACATTGTGAACTTTTCTTTCTCCACAAAGGAATAGTAAATTGATGCCTAAGTTTCGAGCTGAGCACACATAATTAATTATAAAACTTTCTTGATAGACCAGATGGTCTTCAATATAACAGATAAATCTGCAGTGGACTGGTGACAAACCTATGGATTTTTAAATATGTCTCAAAATCATCAGCTTATTTATTTCAGTTCTGCATAATAGTGCGGAAACTGAGACAAATGAAGGAAATCTTGGCTTTTAACCCATTTTTAAGAATTTAGTCTTCTAATACTGGGAAAGTTGTACTTTTTTTTCCTTCCAATGAGAGTCAGAGTCTTTCATCTCTGGGTCATTGGTTCAAATTCCATTCTGCTCAGTAGTGACTAGAATTAGTTACCATCTGACTTCTGTTCACTAACCCGTGTGACCTGAGCTGATAGCTGCCATCCTGCCCCTGCTGGTTATTTATATTGCAAGATCATGCCAGTTGACATTCACTAGAGTCTAATGCGGCAATCTCAACAGGTAATAGGGCTGGACACTACATTTATTTACCTTTACCTGTAAGTGGCTTGTTTTATCATGTTAATATTGATAGGGAACACTTTAAAGAAAGAGAAGCTAGATTTTTAAATGCAAATCTGTATATCAGGAGAAGAAAATATAAGGCTCTGTGCATAGAAGGTATAGACTCATGTAGTTGATTATGATTGCCTTTTCTGATTGAGAGAATAAAAACAGTTGAGTTCTTGATTTGAGTTTCTTGTGCAACTTAGAGGGTTTTTAACAATTATGCTATACACAGATATATTTAGTTTGCACAGTATATCCTAGATTACTTACGTAAATGATTTTATTATCTTTTCACATATTGAGAATTCCTAGCTCATACTAGATTTGGAGGTAGATTTGAAATTATTATAATAGGTAACTAAAATCTTTCCAATTTAATTATCCCTTTGATAATTGTCATATTTTTATTTTACTGAATTTTAAAATCAAATATGTTCATTAATTTGTTTGGTCAGCACACACTTCTTGAACTTTAACATTGTTTAAAGCAATATGGTGTATGCTACAAATACTAATGGTGTTCTCTCCTCATTGCCTACTAGCTGGCTGACCTTGGACCTATTGATTAATCTCTTTTAGCCTCAATTTCCTCAGCTGTAAAAATGGGATAACAGTACCCCCCTTAAAGGGTTGTAACAATTAGTAAAGAAAATGTATGTAATATGCTTCCAGTGTTTGGCGTGGTATGCTGTGTGCATGGTCAGTTGTGTCTGACTCTTTAAGACCCCCTGAACTGTAGCCTACCAGGCTCTTCTGTCCATGGAGTTTTCCAGGCAAGAAATACTGGAGCAGGTTGCCATGTCCTCCTCCAGGGGGTCTTCCCAACCCAGGGATCGAACCTGTGTCTACCTGCATCTCTTGCATTGCAGGCAGATTCTTTACCCACTGAGCCACCTGGAAAGCCCTAGTAAACATACTCAGTGGTATCTGATTTCTTATCTTCCATTGCTCCCAATCTCTGAAACAAACCAGTGTTTGAAAAATGCTATGAAAATGTTAGTTTGTTATGAAAGCATAGAAGCTAAAAATGCAAGCACCATCTAGCAAGGTTGAGAAAGTCTTCATAAGGAAGGTGAGTTCTTTTTTTTAACTTACCCTTTATTGAATGCCTACTACATGTTGTCAGTACATTAGTTAGTTCAGTTGCTCAGTCGTGTCCGGCTCTTTGCGACCCCATGAATCGCAGCACGCCAGGCCTCCCTGTTCATAACCAACTCCCGGAGTTCACTCAGACTCATGTCCATCAAGTCCGTGATGACATCCAGCCATCTCATCCTCTGTCGTCCCCTTCTCCTCCTGCCCCCAATCCCTCCCAGCATCAGAGTCTTTTCCAATGAGTCAACTCTTCACATGAGGTGGCCAAAGCACTGGAGTTTCAGCCTCAGCATCATTCCTTCCAAAGAAATCCCAGGGCTGATCTCCTTCAGAATGGACTGGTTGGATCTCCTTGCAGTCCAAGGGACTCTCAAGAGTCTTCTCCAACACCACAGTTCAAACGCATCAATTTTTTGGCGCTCAGCCTTCTTCACAGTCCAACTCTCACATCCATACATGACCACTGGAAAAACCATAGCCTTGACTAGACGGACCTTAGTCGGCAAAGAAATGTCTTTGCTTTTGAATATACTGTCTAGGTTGGTCATAATTAGCTCATGGAATCCTGCAGCAACTTTGTCAGTTGGGTATTAGCGTCCCCAGTGTGAGGACGAGCATCTGTTAGAGACAGTGGACTGCTTGAAGTATGACCAGCACACAGCATGGAGGATGCCGATAAGGAAAGTTCATGAATATATCTGGACAGACCTTAAAAGAGTACAGTGTACACATATATTTACATATTAACAATTAAATATTTCTTGTCTGCAGAGCAATTTTTTTCATTTAATATTGTATCAGAAACTGACATCTCATCGAACTTTTATGGATCCTCTCTAAAGTGTGCTAGTCACTGATGAGATAGTCCTCGGTGATAGAAACAAAACAATATGGCTCAGGCCTTCCAGCAGTCCTTCAACAGCTGCCCATTAGTGGGAATTTACTATATGCCAGGCAATGCACTGACCTCTTTACGTACATTAATTCATTGAATCCTTATGCTAACCCCTTGAGTTTGGGTTTATTATTCCCATTTTACAGATGAGATTATGTGGCCTTAAAGAGGATTGTAATTTATCCAATAGCACAAAATCAGAAAGTGTTGCACTTAACCCTGCTTCTGTCTGACTCCAAGATCTTTAGATTGTTTTAACACTATCTGAATCTGCCACCACAGAATATTCTAGACTACTCTAGAATATTCTAGTAGAAAATAATAAATCCTAAAGTGAAGGAATGGGAAACCTGGTGTGCTGCAGTCCATGGGGTTGCAAAGAGTCAGACACAACTGAGTGACTGAACAGCAACAAAAATAAAAGTATGAATTAAGTACTAGGAACACCAAGAAGGAAAAGAATTAAAAGTGCAACTCCCAGACAGGTGTCATTGTTCTGAGTCCTCATGGAGAGCTAAGTGTTGGCGTGCTACAGCAGTTTCAGAAGGGGCTCCAGGCAGGGAAAGCAGCATGGTATACAGAGAAGGATTTAAAAGAACGGGGTGTCTTCAGAGAAATACTATATTTTTTAATAACATTGTGCCCTTCTCCACAAAATTAAAATAAATTAACAAAAAATTATTTGAAAAATTTTAGTGACTGTTACATCATTGTCTTGAATTAACTGTCCTTTAACATTTTCACAAGCAACTTAAAATGTGGAAAAGTGATACTATATTGACCAAATTAAGGAAGAGCCTACAAAATGAAGCTCATTACCCAGTACTGTGGGGAATGTTTTCTCCTTGCTGATGGGAATACAGATTGCTGCTAAGTCACTTAAGTCATGTCCAACTCTGTGCAATCCCATAGACGGCAGCCTACCAGACTCCCCTGTCCCTGGGATTCTCCAGGGAAGAACACTGGAGTGAGTTGCCATTTCCTTCTCCAATGCATGAAAGTGAAAAGGGAATACAGATTAGTGTACCCTTTTTGGAAAGGTGCTGGCAATATTTGATAACCTTAAACTTTTTCATACTGTTTACCTAGTAATTCTACTTCTAGGATCCTGTCTTAAGAAAATCTCATTTAGATGTTTGTCATAGATGTTTGTTGGCAAAAATTGAATACCTAATTGTCCAGCTATATGGGAATAGTTGAACAAATTGCTCCTAACACTGAATGAAATATTATGCAGCTTTTTAAAAATGACATTTATGTAGAGTATATTAATATGTTAAAAAATTTTATTACCTATTTGTCTCTGCAATATTATTATAACCCTAAACGGTAGGGGTGAAGAGAACCTATGCAGAAGTAGGGAAAAAAGACAAAAGGAAATACACTAAAAGACTGTCATTGGTTGTGTTTGGTAGTAAGAAGGGGCTTCCCTTGTTGCTCAGCTGGTAAAGAATCCGCCTGCAATGCAGGAGATCTGGGTTAGATCCCTGGGTTGGGAAGATCCCCTGGGGAAGGGAAAGGCTACCCACTCCAGTAAAAAAGACTTCCCTGGTGGCTCAGACAGTAAAGCATCTGGTAGTAAGAAGGGAATTGGGAGGATTTTGTTTTTCTCTCAGATTTTCCATGAGTTCTTCCATTATTAGTGAAAGTCACTCAGTCATGTCCAGCTCTTTGCAACCCCATGTGCTATACAGTCTATGGAATTCTCCAGGCCAGAATACTGGAGTGGGTTGCCATTTCCTTTCCAGGGGATCTTCCCAACCCAGGGATCAAACCCAGGTCTTCCTCATTGCAGGTGGATTCTTTACCAGCTGAGCCACCAGGGAAGCCCGAGTTCTTTAATGAGTTCTTTAATGAATCTGAATTAATTCAGTGAAAAAGCAAGTGAGTATCTAGGACTCAAGAGTGTATTAGAAACTAATTAATGGTTGGGGGACTAATAAAAGGGAACCAAAGAATCAAATTGGGGTTCTTGCAGTTGTGCTGACAAAATAGTCACAACTGCTGCTACCACCACGTTGCTCTTTGTTCTCTACATAGGCAGTTGTTGGTGGAAGTATTTGAAAAAGTACGGATACATTTAGTGCACAAAGGGAAAATCCACATTCAACGGTTTTAATTACTACATTTTGCTTGATGACTTACATTTATCCTTGTTTCAAGTCCTATTGTAGTAAGGAAAATAAACATCATTTTGAATGGCACACATTTATTTTAGTTTACTTTTCTTTGTCTTTCATAATTTAGGACTACTGACTTTTCCCTCTCCTACTATCCAAAATCCTGTAAATCAGTTTTACAATGATAGAGTAAACAGTGTAATCTACTCCTGCCTAAAATTAATTTCAACCAATAGTAATCATGATTTGGAAACAGTTTATTGTGCTACTTGGAAAATCACCATTAAGGATACTAACTGAGGCATTATATGTACATACTACTACTTTGTGTTAGTCCAAAGAAAGTAAAGTCTGACGTTGAAAAGTATATTTTATTTATTTTTTCTTTCGGCTGAGCCACGTGGCTGTTGGGATCTTAGTTCCCCAACCAGGGATTGAACCCTCACCTCTTCACCTTTGGCAGTGAAAGCACCAAGTTCTGACCACTGGCCTGCCAGAGAATTCCCCTGAAAAGTATCTTTTAATGATAGAAATGCACATGTGATGTTTTTCTCAAGGATTGCCTTGGCATTTTAATATACATAATTTCTTGAAAGGGTACCTGCTTTATTTTTATGATTACTATTATACTAGACCCAGTTTTAGTGTTTCTATAACATTTACATAGTAACACTTGGAATATAATTAGTTTAAAATATTTTATCATTTTTCCTTGCAGATCGCTAAGCAAGAACAGAAAAAAATGGATACATATGATGGAAGCGTGGCTGATAGCTCATCTCGGTACAGTGGTGCCCAGGACAGTGGAATCGGCAGTGACAGCGTTAAAATCAGAATAGTACAGATAGAGCAGCACAGTGGCGCCAGTCAGCACCGCATCGCCCGTCCCTCACGCCAGTCATCAATTGTAAAAAATCTAAATTTTATTCCTTTTGACATATTTATTACTGCAAGTAGAATCTCACTAATGACCTATTCCTGTACAGCCTTACCCAAATCGAAATCGCAAGAACAAAAGGATAATGAAAAAACAGGCAAGAGTTCATTAAACCTGCCAGAAGTCGATTCAGATGTCGCAAAGCCCAGCCAGGCATGTATTTCCATGGTAACAGCAGAAGATCTCTTAAGCAGCAACATATCTTTTCCTTCAGGGAAAAAAATAGGGGTCATCTCTCTGGAAAGTCTGCATGCATCCACAAGGTCATCTGCTAGACAAGCCCTCGGCATAACTATTGTTCGGCAGCCTGGAAGAAGAGGAACCGGTGACTCGCGACTAGAACCTTTCTTGTACTTTATTGTATCCCAGCCTTCTTTGCTTCTGAGTTGTCACCACAGGAAGCAACGAGTGGAAATATCCATTTTTGATGCTGTGCTTAAAGGGGTTGCCTCTGATTACAAATGTACAGGTAAGAGCCTTCAAATTTACTAGGGTGCTAATAACCACCAGTACATATTAAGTCTTATTCCCAAAGTTTTAAGATTGATCAAACAGGAAACAGCTGGCAAACCAGACAAAACTTCTTTTCTCTGCCGAATATGTAAATACGTAAAGTTCATGTCCCACAGCTGAATCACGTTTAAGTAAATGTTTGAAAAGTAACAAGACTTAGCCTTGGTGTTCTTACTGTGCCTCTGAATTTTTTTTCCAGGAGCTGAATAAAACAGGGGCTCTTTCTGGGCTATTGAAATGCTTAACAATTTCCAATAATTAGGAAGCAAAGTGTTTTTTTTTTGTTTTTTTTTTTTTTCATATTAATGGCCCTTAGATTTGCTTTCCATGTCAGTGCTGCTAAGGTTAAAAAAAGAAAAACTTTAGAAAATGAAGTTTATTGTTTTGGTATTCTTTTGCCATAATCATCTTGCTGTAACAGCTTGATATTAAATGTATTTGAGAAGGTTTATTAGCAAAGTAAGATGACAACAATTTTACACATCTACAACAAGCATATTTACTAGTGGGTGTCGGCCAACTGCCTCTTGTTGCCCCATCCAGGCTTGCCTAAAACCAGAGAGCGCCATATATTATAATAATTACATTGAACGTCTGAAGCTTGTTGCATGTTGAGACTAGGAAAGTGATGAGGGATTCAGATTTAAGACGTATGTGCTGTTAAGTAATAAGAGCTAATGAAAACAGGGCCAGACCAGGTACAGAGACCTTTTCCCAGAGTTAATGCAGAATTTGGAGAAGGCATTGGCACCCCACTCCAGTACTCTTGCCTGGAAAATCCCATGGACGGAGGAGCCTGGTAGGCTGCAGTCCATGGGGTCGAGAAGAGTCGGACACGACTGAGTGACTTCACTTTCACTTTTCACTTTCGTGCATTGGAGAAGAAAATGGCAACCCACTCCAGTGTTCTTGCCTGGAGAATTCCAGGGACGGCGGAGCCTGGTGGGCTGCCGTCTCTGGGGTCGCAGAGTCGAACACGACTGAAGTGATTTAGCAGCAATGCAGAATTAGAGATTTGTCAGGAAAGACTTCCCAGAAAGGGTAGCAGGATCATCTAAGATCTGGTATTGGAAGAGGGCCCTCACAAGCTCAGGTATAACTCAGGCATTTTATTGTTCTCAGGTGGTCCCATCTAGCAGATGAACGTCAGCAGTAAGGCATTTGGATAATTTGTCCATTCTGGAAGTCAGGCTGGTTCGTTCTTTGCGCTAGGAGAGTCGTTTTATACAGCAGGCTCCCGAGGAGTAGAAGGGAGTCCCAGGAAGTAAGTCAGAGGAGCCCTGGGCTCTTGCTGAGGAATAGTTCAAGTCCTTGACTTTAGAAAGTGGTGACTGACCAGTTGCTAAGGAGGAATAGCCTAGGGTTACCTTCTAGACTGCCTGCTAGCCCTCTCTCCATTAGTGCTTGTGCTGGATCATACTGGCTCAGAAGAGCTAATTGTTAAATTTTTAGGAACTTTGAAAGACAGTTGTTAAACCACTGCTAGTTTAAATCACCATAGTGAGAGTATTTACAAAACAGATATTGGCAAATGCTGTCAATCAGCTCTCCTACTCTGAGAGCCAGCGTGAAACATTTATCAGTAACCACTGCCTCCCTTCTTCAAACATGCTTTCACTTACTGAGCACCTGTAATATAGTGGCTACTTCTGTTCAATGGAGATGAGAGAGGTGCTGAGGTAATTAATGTTATATTATTCAAGGACTCATGCCTACAGACCTGATACCTGTTTGGGTGTCTGCTTAGCATTAACAAAAACTAGGTGTACGACTGGGAGAACAAAAGTTCTTTCCACATCCCTCCCTAACGGCTTTCAGCTGCAGTTGCTTTATGGTTGGGTGGCTTCAGCAGCTTCTGCTAAAAGATATTGATAATTGAGTTCAGCAGAGTTATCAGGGCTCATAGCAAAGGTGTACATTGGAATTATAATAGGTTCCTAGCTAGAAATGATAAAGTATCTTAAAAAAAAAACCAAAACTTTCTTGTGCATAGACTAACGTGGAACCCAGTTTCAGCAGACGAAGTTTAGAAGATTATATACCAGATTGAGTATAGGGGGTTTACATGTGGGAGGAAAAGTCTTACTACCTCCTAAGGAGCATTCTTCACATAATATTCTTGTGGATACCTTGCTTTACACAAACAGCATCTCCTTGGACATTTACACTGTCCAAATAGAGTCATCAATATAAGTCATCATATTTCTTTAAAATGAATTTAGTGAAATTTGTCAGAAACAAGTAGTTAAATTTAACAGCTAAAAAAAATGACTAGCAATTATTGTGTACTCAGTCTGTGCCAGGCATTATAACTGCTTTAAATGCATTATCTCACTTAATCCTCCTAACAGCTCTGTGGGAAACATGTTCCCATCTTATATGTAAAGAAACTTAAGTTTGGAGAAATCACTTCTCCAAGATGACAAATAAACAGAGCTAAAATACAAAACCAAGATTTTCTGGACTTTCGAAGTCTGGTCTTTCAACCTGTATGGATCCTTAGAGTGGAGAGAAAATTATGAATCTCAGTTTTCAGTCAACTTCCATTGTCCTTCTCCAGACCATGCAAATGGTTCCCTTTCTTTGTTTTAACTGGTGAATTTGTATATATGTGTCCATGTGACTACAGAGTACAGCCTCTCTTGGTACTATGACAACCTGAGCTGAAATTCTAACTCTCACTTAGGAGACGTGTACCCATCCATCTCATAGGGCTATTATGAAATTGAAAAGAGATCATTAGTGAAAGCGTTGCAGGAAGGGGACCCCTTACAGGGCCCAAAACTGGGCTCTTGTCTAACATTCAGAAATGAATTGTCTGACAAAGCAAGAGATTTTATTGGAAGAAGGCACCCTGGTGGAGAGCAGTAGGGTAAGGGAACCCAGGAGAACCGTTCTGCCGCATGGCTCACAGTCTCGGGTTTTATGGTGATGGGATTAGTTTCCAGGTGGTCTTTGGCCAATCATTCTAATTCAGAGTCTTTCTCGGTGGTGCATGCATCACTCACCCAAGATGGGTGCTAGCGAGAGGGATTCTGGGAAGTGCACGGACCACCAGTGTCTCCTTTCGATCTTTTCCGAGCTCTTCCAGTTGGTGGTGGCTTATTAGTTCCGTATTCCTTATCAGGATCTCCTGTCATAAAAAAATGGTTACTATGGTGCCTGGCCAGGGTGGGCGGTTTCAATCAGTGTGCTTCCCCTAACAGGCTATGCAAGTACTGCACACTCACAAACTCACAAATGTTTGCTGCTACTGTTTTAGTCCTTAATATATAGTAGAAAGATTACTGGGATTCCCAGGTGGCTCAGTGGTAAAGAATCCGGAGACCTGGGATTGATCCCAGGGCCTGGAAGATCCCCTGGAGAAGGAAATTACAAAGTAGAAAGCCTGGAATTTAATTGGCCCTGCTATTTATTAGCAGAGTGATCTTAGCCAAGCATTTCACTTCTTTGGGTTTCTGCTTCCTTTTGTATATAACGTAATGATTATAATAGATACCAACAAGGTTCATTCCAGGTGTAGAGTTTTCTCATTCTGTAATTTGGAATTCATCTCCCCACACTTACCTTTCTAAAAATATTTAAACTAGCTTTGGCCTCAGAGAGTTGACATCTGTAAGCCACTACTGTATCAGATTACAGTATATTTCAATTTGTTTTAAAGATGCATATTTATATGCATATTTGATATTTTAGTGAACCATTCATTAGTTTATTCAATACTTAAAAACATAAATTTTAAAAATATTAATGAAGTTATTTTTCAAAAACTGATGTGAGGAATTTGTTTTAAATTGGTCCACTTGAATGAACTATCCAAGTCCCATTACCAATTTAGCTATCCAGAAACACTTCATGTAGCAATTTTTTATCCTGAAGAAAGCAATGTTCCATGTCCAGGATTCTTTTGAAGCCTTGAAATAGTAACCATGTGGGTAAGAAAACAGAGAAAATATGAATAACCATAGCATTAACATTCATGGGGAAGAGAAGCAGTAAGGTAAAGGTGACCATTTGCACTCCTGGATTCTGAAATGAAGGACTATTTACAGTGTCTTAATTGGAAGGACAGGGTGTCACCAGGCAACTTTCTAAGAAATTAGGTCAAGGAAAAGTTAAAGGCATCATAAGTTAAAAATTAAAGAAGTAATATGTCTTTCTGTAGTGTTCATGCTTTCTCTCTTAATACTAAAATTAATCCTTTTTAATAAGGTAACTCAAGTGGCAGCCAGCTCTTAGCAGTTTTAACATATATATGAATTTCAGTGATTGCCCAATTTTAACATTTCAGAAATGCCTGAAGTTGTTATGGATATAATGTGTTTTCTTCTTTAGGAAGACAAAAACATTTGATTTTTAAAAATTTATAACACAACAACTTGTAATTTTTTACTATTTTATGTGAAAGTCATAAACCATTGTTACATGTGCTAATGTTCCTTTGTATGGAAATCATATAGAATTTAAAGTAAACAAAGAATTTTGTTTCACTCTTTAAAAACATATCATGTTCAGAGGATGCTTTTTCAAAAAGTCATAATCCTTAAATAAATATAATATGAAGATGTCAGTGATTTTACTTAGTTCATTAATTAATGAGGGAACCAATGTTACCAAAATTCATATACAGGAGATCTGTAGGCCCTGATCCTCTCAGATTTTGATTCTTTTATTCAGTAGGGTCATAAAAATGATGAGTCACTTGATCATTGACTTGGGAAGCCCCAAGAAAAGCCCCCATGATCTTGGGAAGCCCGAAGGAAAGCTTAGTATCATTTGAATGGGATGATTTAAGGAAAACTGCTTGAATTTTTAGGAATGAAATAAGAGTACTCTTTTTTTTTCATAGTAGTAGATTTTTCTCTGAGTTTCCCCGGTGGGTCAGTGGTAAACAATCCACCCAGCAATGCAGGAGATGCAAGTTGGATCGCTGAATCGGGAAGATCCCCTGGAGAAGGAAATAGTAACCCACTCCAGTATTCTTGCCTAGGATATTCCATGGACAGAGGAGCCTGGCAGGCTACAGTCTGTGGGCTCACAAGAAAGCTGGACACCACAACTGAGTGACTTAAACAAAAACAACACCAAGGTTTCTCTCTAGCTACAATTCAGAATCATTTTTAGTATTCTGATTAATTGACCTGCCTGCTTCTTGTCTGTGTTTCTTTGTAATGTTTGTGGTTGCTCTGAGGTTTCCAATGTACATACTTAATCTTTCACAGTCAATCTTTTGCTCGATTTTCAATCTCTAAGTCGTCTCTGACTCTTTGTGACCCCATTGACTGCAGCTTGCCAGGCTTCCCTGTCCTTTACTATATCCTGGAGTTTGCTCAAACTCATGTCCATTGAGTTGATGATGCCATCCAGCCTTCTCATCCTCTGTATCCCCTTCCTCCTGCCCTCAATCCTTCCCAGCATCAGAGTCTTTTACAGTGAATCAGACTTTTGCATCAGGTGGCCAAAGTATTGGAGCTTCAGCTTCAGCAGCAGCCTTTCCAGTGAATATTCAGGGTTGATTCTTTGAGGATTGACTGGTTTGAGGATTGACTGGTTTGACAGTTCCCTTACTGTCCAAGGGACTCTAAAGAGTCTTTTCCAGCACCACAGTTCAAAAGTATCAGTTCTTCAGTGCTCAGCTTTCTTTATATCTGTCCAACTCTCATATCTGTACGTGACTACTGGAAAAACCATAGCTTTGACTATACAGACCTTTGCTAGCAAAGTGATGTCTCTGCTTTTTAATACACTGTCTAGTTTTGTCATAGTTTTTCATCCAAGGAGTTAGCATCTTTTCAAACTTAATCTTTCACAGTCTATTTAGAAGTAATATTTTATCACTTCAAGAAAATATAGAAACCTTATAATCATAAAGGTCCCTTTCCCCTTCCCCATTTATGTTATAGTTATCATATATATTACTTTTGCACCTACTGAAAATCCTACCAGATACTATTTTGACCTTTGTGTCAGTAATCTTACATACTTTAGAGAACTAAAGAGGAAAAAACTAGTATATTTTATAAATATTTCCCAGGTATTTACCATGTCCAGAGATCTTCCTTCCTAAAGTTCTGAGTTTTTCTCTGGTGCCTTTTCCTTCAACATTAAGAACTTCTTTAGCATTTCTTTGAGAGCAGACCTACTAGTAACAAATTCTCTGAGTTTTCTGTTATCTGGGAGTATTTGTTTCCGCTCATTCCTGAAGGATATTTTTGCTGGATATAGAATTCTAGGTTGATATTTCTTTCTGTACTTCAGAGATATTGTTCCACTGTCTTCTATCCTCTCTGCTTTCTTATGAGAAATGCATTTTAATTCCAACCCTTGCTTCCATAAAGGTAGTGTGTTGGTTTTCTCTAGCTGTCTTTAAGATTTTTTTTTGTTTACCTTTGATTTCCTGAGTTTTATTATGTGGTGTTTCTGGTCTAGATTTCTTTAAATTTATCCTGTTTGAGGTTCTCTGAGTTTCTTGACTCTGTAAATATTGAAAAATTAAATTTAGGAACTTTTTAGCTATTATTTCTTTCTATACCAATCTTTCTCCTCTTCTTTTAGGACTCCACAGTTAAACTTTTTAATATTATTCTTCAGATTCCTGAGACTCCATTCATGGTTCATTTTTTCCCCCTCTCTGTTCTTCATATTAAATAGTTTCTATTGGACTTTTCTGTTGTAATATTTCCATTTGATTATTTTTTATAGTTTCTTCTTCACTTCTGAGAACCTCTGTATTTCCATTCATTTCAAGCATGTTTACCTGTATCTCATGAAAAATAGTACCTCCGTAAGTGTCATGCCACCTTAGCACAGCCACTGCAGTACTTCACACACTCACACACATGCACCCTACCCTAGGGGGAAAACCAGAAGAGAAAAAAAAGAAAAAGAAAAAGCAGCTGGTTTCCCCATTAGTCTTGAAAACCACATGGGCCTTATCTGCCAGACGAGGTTTCTGTTGGACTTTTGGCTGTTCCTGCCATCACTATGCACCACAACTTAGAACTCACTCTCAAATCAGAGTCATAAGGAAAAAGACGAAAAACAAATGGAAAATTCACCACCATAGGATCATATCTGCAAGTTTAACTCCCCTCCCCAGTCTGTATTGTTCTTGTTTACTTTTCAGAGTTGTCAGGTATTTGTGTTTTGTCCTTTTTCTTGAGTTAATTTAAGCAGCATGGGGATTGGACTGTAGTAAGCTTATTCCAATTTTGGCTGGCACCAGAAATCCTGCAATTTTAAGATAATGAAAATATTTTCTGGTCCATTAGCAGAGGCATGGTTTTCTAAGAAACTTAATACAGGATTTCCTCTAAAAGTGATACTTTAATATCTTTACATCTATGAGCACAGATGAGTTAAATATATTGTAGTGAATAATAACTTCTCCCAGGGAGTTGTCAGCATTAACTTGATCCTGCCCATGTCACCATTAAGCAAAGAACATACCCCAATACCCAAAGGGTGGTAATAGTGTTCTCTCAATGTGTTTCTTAGGGATATTCTTTCATATATTATAAAATCAAGTTAAAAGAGGAAATGCTATAAAACTCATTGTTCCTATGTCAGTCTGCCTTCTCAGCAGTTGTGGCTGTATATATACACATATGTGTGTGTCATATATACTTTATGCACATATATTTAAAAACCTAATTATATATGAGATGCCAGCCAGAATAAAATGGAATCTACATGTATATCTGTATCTGCATTTGTTTGAGAAAACTGAAGTGAAATAAGAGTGATGAGAATTGCTTATGATTTTGAATGTGTCATTAGTAAAATTTAATCCCCATTCTGCATGATTTAGTGATCTTGAGTAGCATGCATGCTAAGTCGCTTCAGTCATGTCCATCTCTTTCAACCCAGTTATACCTGAAAGTATGCATATAGTGTTTCGTGTTATTCTCCATAATTTTTAAAAAATGGAAAATTATTTGAAGTATAAATTATCAACTTAAATTTCTTTTATAAATATTGGTACTAATAATCTACAAATGATTGCCCATCTAGTCCAAGTAGATAGTACATCTGTGAGTCGACAGGTTTCTTTTTAAAATATTAAAATATGGCCTTTCTCCATGCCCTTGTAACTTAGAGCAACCTCTAACAGAAATGAGATCTTCTGCCAACACCTTTACATGTAGCAGCTGTATTATTGGCAATTCTCATTTAAATAAAGATGTACGTAGTTGTTTTAACATAATCATATTAGTTATGTTTATAAATATTTAAAAGTTGGTATTTGTTTTGTTTAAGGTAATGGAGTCCAGATTGGAAGTTGCCTCATATCTTGACTATGCAGCCCAAGGCAGCATCAAAAAGTCATTTTTCTTCTTGTTTGTTTGGGGCTTTTTGTTTGTTTTTGAAGAAATGACTCTGCCATCTGGTCAACTGTGAAGAACTTGAACCATTCTGAGGGAACTTCACTATTCCTGCCCCACCCCCACTATACTTCCTCAGTATGCAGTCATTTGAGGGTCTTATTACTATTTATAGGTGCTAGAAACTAACAAAGTAGTTTGAAAACATTACTTTCATCCTCTTGCAACCTTTTTATCTTAACATCATTTTTCAGGCATTAGCCAAACTAAAATACAGAAATGACAGCTGATTAGAACTTATCTTGGGGCTTCCCAGGTGGCTCAGAATCTGCCTGCCAAGCAGGAGACATGGGTTTGATCCCTTGGTCAAAAAGATCCCCTGGAGGAGGAAATGGCAACCCACTCCAAGTGTTCTTGCCTAGGAAATCCCATGGTCAGAGGAGCCTAGTGGGCTACAGTTGAGGGATGTCACAAGGAGCTGGACACAACTTAGAGACTAAACAACAAAGAAACTTATCCTGCTGAAAAAGCAGGTTATAACACAACTCTTGTGTAAAACCCAGCAGGTAATAACACAGCTCTTGGGTAAAATCCATGTCATAGTACCTCTAGTAATGGGCCCTTTCTTCATTGTAAGGTTTTATAACATGACAGATATGACTTTAGGTTCAGTTAAGAGGCAGACATGGAATAGTTTATTAAGCAGTCAAGATTTGGAGTTAGTTCTGAGTTCTGATCCCAGCTCTACTGCATACAACTGTGTAACCTTGGGCAAGTCATTTAACCTCTCTAAACTTCAGTTCCTTATCTTTAATGTGTGGATATACTGGTAGCAACCTCCTGGGGTTGCTGTAAAGATTAAACAATATATATGACGCTTTTAGCTAAATGTGTAGCACAGAACTCAGTGGATGTTAATGTTAAGGTTGTTGTTGCTTTTTTCATCACAGCTAGTATCTTTAAGCTGATTTTAAAACAGTGGTTGTAATTGGCTAAAAAAAACTTCACATCATTTCAGTTCAATTATAGCTATTGTATAGTTTGAAGATTTTCAGTTATAATAATTGGCTTTTTAGTCTTTCATGGGTAGGTCTGCAGAAAATGTGCCAAAGACATTTGAGTAAACCAACAGTTAGAAAATCATAAACTGGGTTGTAACACCTCATAAATCATATCTTGATTTCATTTAGTTCTTGTGAGTTAAGAGAAGGCTTGAATTACATGTCTCTTTAGAATTAACAGTGTTGCTAATATCCCTGGAAAGGCTTAGAATTAACCTGTGACTTTAATGTCATAATGATCACAACTTGAACATTTATCTGAAAATTTAGCTGCTAGGAAAATTTCTCGCTGGCCAGTAATGTGAAATGAAATTATTGCTTTGACAGGACTCAACAAGTAAGTTGGTCTTTTAAATGGGAGGCACTCTTGTATGTCACTCAGGGAGAGTTGTGGTGAGAAAGTTAAGTAAAGAAGTGACCCAGCCAGTGGGAGGATTTATGTACGGTGAAGAGTTTGGGAATGGAAATCAGAAGCTTAGACTTTTAGTCATGGGTCTAATGCCAAAGCTCTTTCATGCAGATAACTGAGCTTCTTGTTGCTTTAATTTCCTTTTCTCTAAGATAGGTACAGGCATACCTCAGAGATATTGTGACTTTGGTTCTAGAACCACTGCAGTAAAGCAAATATTGCAGTAAAACAAGTCACAACTTTTTGGTTTCTCAGTGCATATAAAAATTATGTTCACACTGTATAGTATAGTCCCTTAAGTGTGTAATAGTGATACATCTAAAACACAGTGAACATGCCTTACTTTAAAAATACTTTATTGCTAAAAATGCTAACCATCATCAGAACCTTCAGTGGTCCTAATCTTCTTGCAGGTATAGTGTCTTGCCTCTTTGTTGTTCGGGATGGTGATTACTGAAAGTTCGGGTGGCTTTGGCAGCATCTAACATAACATAACAGTAAAGTTTGCCATGTTGATTGACTCTTCATTTCATGAGTGATTTCTCCTAGCATGCAGTGCTGCTTGATAGCATTTTACCCATGTAGAACTTCTTCCAAAACTGGAGTTAATCCTCTCAAAACCTGCCGCTACCTTATAACTAAGTTTATGTAATATCTTAAGCCCTTTGTTGTCATTTCAACAATCTTCATGGCATCTCCATCTCAAGAAATCACTTTTTTGCTCATCCATAAGAAAAAATCCCTCATCCGTTAAAGCTTTATCATGAGATTGCATCACTTTAGTCACATGTTCAGGCTTCGCTTCTAATTCTTGTTCTCTTTCTCTTTCCACTACATCTGCAGTTACTTTCTCCACTGAAGTCTTGAACCCCTCAGAGTCATTCATGAGAATTGGGATCAGTGTCTTCCCATTGTTGATATTTTGAACTCTTCCCACGAATCACAAATGTTCTCAATGGCATCTAGAATGGTGTACCTTTCCAGGAGGTTTTAATTTACTTTACCAGATTCATCAGAGAAATCACTATCTATGGCAGTTATAGCTTCACAAAATGTATTTTTTTAATAGTAAAGCTTGAAAGTTGAAATTACTCCTTGATCTCTGGGCTGCAGAATGGATGTTGTGTTAGCAGACATGAAACAACATTGATCTCGTTGTACATCTTCATCAGAACTCCTGGGTAACCAGGTGCATTGTCAATGTGCAGTAACATTTTGAAAGGAATCTTTTCTTCCCTAAGCAATAGATCTCAACAGTGGGCTTAAAATATCCAGGAAACCATGTTGTAAACAGATGTGCTGTCATCCAGGTTTTGTTCCATTTATAAAGCACAGGCAGAGTAGGTTTAGCTTAATTCCTAAAGGCCCTAGGATTTTCAGATTGGTAAATGAGCATTGGCTTCAAGTCACCAGCTGCACTGACCTATAATAAGAGAATCAGCCTTTGAAGCTTTGAAGCCAGGAATTGACTTCTCCTCTTTAGCTATGAGAGTCCTAGATGGCATCTTCTTCCAATATAAGGCTGTTTTGACTACATTGAAAATCTGTTGTTTTGTGCTTTTTTGTACACTTTTCTCTGCAGCTTCCTTATCTCCTTCAGCCTTTATAGAATTGAAGAGAATTAAGACCTTTCTCTGGATTAGGCTTTGGCTTAAGAAAGTGTTGTGACTAGTTTGATCATCTATCCAGACCACTAAAACTTTCTCCTATCAGCAATAAAGTTGTTTTATTTTCTTATTTTTACGTGTTCACTGAAGTAGCACTTTTAATTTCCCTCAAGAACTTTTCCTTTGCATTTACAACTGGGCTAACTGGTCCAAGAAGCCTAGCTTTTGGTGTGTCTGGGCTTTCAGTGTGCCTTCCTAAGCCTTATCATTTCTAGTTTTTGATTTAAAGTGAGAGATGTACAACACTTCCTTTCATTTGAATATTCAAAGTCCACTGTAGGGTTATTAATTGATCTCATTTCTGTATTGTTGTATCTCAGGGAATGGGGCTTCTCCAATGACTTAGCAGGTAAAAGAACCCACCTGCAGTGCATCAGACACATGAGATGCGGTTTCAATCCTTGGGTCAGGAAGACCCCCTGGAGAAGGAAATGGCCATCCACTCCAGTATTCTTGCCTGGAAAATCCCATGGACAGAGGAGCCTGGCGGGCTATAGTCCATGAGGTCACAAGTCAGAAGTCCATGAAGTCACAAGTCAGACACAACTTAGTGACTAAACCACCACCACCAGTATTCTTGCCTGAGATATTCCTTCATGGACAAAGGAGCCTGGCAGTCTACCTCCATGGGGTCACAAAGAGGCAGACATGATAGTAGGGACTGAGCACAGAGAACAGAGGGGCCAGAGGAAAGAGAGAGAGATGGGGGAATGACCAGTCAGTGGCACAGTCAGAACACATACAACACCACATTGTCTTATATGGGCATGCTTTGTGGCACACTAATACAGTTGCTGAGCCCACATGCTCTACTATTAGAATAGTAACACCAACGATCATTGATCACAGATCACCATAACAAATATAGTAATGAAAAAAATTTAAGTATCGGAAACCTACCAACATGTGATGATGACACAAAGACACAAAATGAGATAATACTTTTGGGAAAATGGCACCAATCAACTTGCTTGACAGAGTTGCCACAAACCTTCAATTTCTAAGAGTCAGTATCTACAAAGCACAATAAAACAAGGTATACCTTTATAATAATATGTGTTTTTTTGTAGTTTGATGGTTTAGTCTGACCTCCAAATGAGTTAATACTTGTGAAGTATCTTGAAACTATGAAATATTCAACTATAAATTGGGACTTCTGTAGTTATTAGCGTTAGAAAGGAAGGAGAGCTTAATGGTAATAAGACTTTCCTTTTTGGACATGATAAAGAGATGCGTGTCCTGGCCCTTTTTAACACCAATTGTAATCATCAGCGTATACTCATTCATAGTGAAGGAAAAATGAGAAGAATAATTTATAGTCACTGGATTTGCCTTCAGTGTTACAGAACCCAAACTTAGAGCAGAGCTGAGGCTTGCAGTTCAGATGAATTTGATCTTCCATGAATTTATATGACTACATTTTGTGACTAAACAGCTTCCTCTGTGTCCTTGCTCTGAATTTTAATCAGATGTCATATAAAGTATCTGAAACCAACATTAGAATTTATTTATTTGTTTTTGGCTGCTCTGGGTCTTCGTTGCTGCCTGCAAGCTTATTTTAGCTATGGCAAGCAGAGGCTGTTCTTTCATTGTGGTACACGGACTTCTCATCGTAGCTTCCCTTGTTGCAGACCATGAGCCCTGGGGTGCATGGGCTTCAGTAGTTGCAGCTTGTGGACTCTAGAGTACAGGCTCAGTAGTTGCGGCTTAGTTGCCCCAAGGCATGTGGAATCTTCCCATACCAGGGATCCAACAGTGTCCCCTGCGTTGGCAGGCAAATTCTTAACCACTGGGCCACCAGGAAGTCACCAACATTAGAATTCAACATTAAAATAACAAAAAAAAAATAGTAAAGGGATCAAGCACAACACTAAACGGTGTGGAAAATTAAAGGAATTAATTGAGATGATGTTTCACAGGTTATCTGCTGATTAGCATCATTAAGTGGAAAGAATGCACTTTCTTCTAGCAGGGTATGGAAAGTTTGGTTCAAAAAATAAGAAGCAGTAGACCCTAGTGATCACACATGCCAATAGCCATTTTAATTTTTTCCTCTTTTCCTTCCTATAGGCTCCAGGTTTGGAATTTCAAACCTGGAAATCTCCTTCTCCCCTTCCTGTCACATCTTATAAGGTGAAAAAAATGCTTAGAGTTAGTCAAAAATGGTTAGAGTTAGTCAAATGCCTAAATATTGACAAGGAAATGGTGCCACTGACCATTTATATAGCAATTTAGAATTGAGTTTTCAGTTGATTTTGCTGTTTTTTTCATTAGATTGTTACTGTGGTTTAGTTTTCAGGTATTGTAAAAGCCTCGTGGACTAGATTTGCTTCTGTGGCTACATTTAAAAAAAGAAAAATAATAAGATAGCCTTTAAGCTAAGGAGCAAAAAATAAATATAAAAAAATATAAGCAACTCAGTAAACCTATAGCTTTGCCTTTTGCATATCCAGTGGTTGGAAGGTGACTATTCTGATAGTAATCACTGGTTGAAAGGAGTTACACTTCCAATCATTTTTGAGCATACCAAAACTAACTATAACCATGACTTCTGAAGGAGGCCCTTGGGAGCTGTGACCATATGAATTTCATACATAGAGGCAAATTGATCACATACAGTAGATCCTCCCAAAATGCTTTCCTTAACATTTTATTCCGTTTATGTTAAGGAAAACTTTTGTATATTTTTGACTGGTAATAAAAGGATTCCACTAAAGAACCATCGAGGAACATGTAGTCGATAAAGCCAGAGAGAGGAAAGGAGAGTAGGGACTCTCTAAGCCCTTGCCTGTTAGTTACCCTGAGTCCTCTTTAGGTATTTCCTCCCACCCTCCCTCCTCTGGCTAGTTATGAACTCTTCTTGATCTTCCTTAAAAATAAAGCCCTGTGAAATTGAAATCCTGATGGACTCACTATATTTACTTATAAATTATTTTAAAGTGTCATTTCAGTCTCCTTTGTATAAGGTTGATATACCCAGCCACCTTTGTAAAAAGAGTCTCTACCTTCTAGTTTAAAAAACAAAAAGGAATCAACTTTGGCTTGCAAATTGCATATCCTTGACTCACTTGTAGGCCAAGCATTTCTAAAGGATGAGAAAGGAGCTGAGAATACAATTTTGATAACTATCAGAACCAAAATGCGAAGAAATTGTCAGGCCTATAATTTCTCTTTAGCAAAGATTATTTTATATGGAAGTAAAATATGTTGACTCATATTTCAGACTTCAATAATTATTATTTGAAAAGTTAAATATTAAGAAGTTTAGTAGCTTTTAAGGTTGAAATTGGGCATATGAAGTGAGGTGACAGTCGCTCAGTCGTGTCTGACTCTTTGCTGTCCCACAAACTGTAGCCCGCCAGGCTTCTCTGTCTGTGGTATTTTCCAAGCAAGGAAACCGGAGTGGGTTGCCGTTCCCTTCTGCAGGGAATCTTTCTGACCCAGAGATCGAACCTGAGTCTCCTGCATTGCAGGCGGATTCTTTACCATCTGAGCCACAGGGGAAGCCCAAAATTGAGTATTATTTCCACTATTTTTTAGCTTTTACATTATATTCCTCTTATTTTATATAAGCAGTAAAGATTTTTCAAAATTAAAAAAAAAAAAAACTAAGAAGAATGATATTTGAAAGAAATACCACACATATACTCCTATTTTGTTTAGAGTTTGTGTTTAAGAAACAAAATAGTGACTGTTTATTGAACATCTACCATAACATGTCCATACAGACCACAGTACATATATTATCTAATACAATATTCTCAACATCCCCATAATTTAGTTTATTATCCCCATTTTGAAAACAATCAGAGACTCAGGGAAGTTAAAATTAAATTTACCCAGTTTAAGGAGTCAGGATTTATATCCAGATCTATGTACCTCCAGGGCTTCCCAGGTGGCTCAGGTGGTAAAGAATCTGCTTGCAGTGTGGGAGATCCGGGTTCAATCCCTGGGTTGGGAAGGTCCCCTGGAAGTGGGCATGGCAACCCACTCCAGTATTCTTGCCTGAAGAATTCCATGGACAGAGGAGCCTGGCAGACTACAATCCAAGGAGTCACAGAGAGTCAGACACAACTGAGCAACTAACACTTTCACTTCACTATGTACCTTCTGAATTCATGTTCTTTCATTACCCTACACATTTTTTTTCCTGTTACAAGCTGAGTCCCTGATGGTGTCCCGGGCCCAGTGACCTTCTTGGGGTCCCTGGTGGCTCAGCTGGTAAAGAATCCACTAACAATATGGGATACCTGGGTTCGATCCCTGGGGAGAGAAGGGAAAGGCTTCCCACTCCAGTATTCTGGCCTGGAGAATTTCATGGACTGCATAGTCCACAGGGTTGCAAAGGTTCGGACACGACTGAGCAGCTTTCACTTCAAACTGATATAAACTCTTCTTTAAGAAAATGTTAGAAAGCTCCATGGAAGAAAGGCTGTTTTCAGTAAGTCCTGTGTCCGTGATAAACTATTTCACAAACCTCTTTAATGTGACAGTATCTTATCACTTATCAGTTGTCCCTGGAGAGTTCATCAAAAGTCACTTAACATGCTCTTTCATAAACATGAGGCTTCCCTCATAGCTCAGTTGGTAAAGAATCTGCCTGCAATGCTGGAGACTTCAGTTTGATTCCTGGGTCAGGAAGATCTGCTGGAGAAGGGACAGGCTACCCATCCAGTATTCTTGGGTTTCCCTTGTGGCCCACCTGGTAAAGAATCTGCCTGCAATGCAGGAGACCTAGGTTTGATCCCTGGGTTGGGAAGATCTCCTGGAGATGGGAAAGGCTACCCACTTCAGTCTGGAAAATTCTGGCCTGGAGAATTCCATGGACTATATAGGCCATGGGGTCACAAAGAGTCGGAAACAATTGAGCAACTTTCATTTCACTTTACTTAATAAACATGATGGCTCTGGATACCTCAGGCCAAAGAGAACCAGTCTCTGTAAACAGTCATAGATACCACTTTGGTTCTGTGGCATCCTGGGATATGCCTGGGTTCAGTACCTACAGCAGACTTCAGCATGCTTGTGACATAATAACAGGGGGCTTTAAAGTGAATAAAATATATAATCTGTTTTTCCTTTTTAAAAACCAAATAGTAGGTCTTTCAAAACTTTCTAGAATTAGTAAAATGGAGACAAGTAAAATCTTGAGGCTCTTTGCAGTGCTACATCATACAAATATTTGTGTTGTGCCACTGAGAAATTTCAGATGTTTTCATGATGTGCTAGTATCAGAAAATTCAGGGTGGGTGGGAGAAAGGAAGGAAAACTCAGTGCAATATGAAATCAAAGCCAAAAGTTGCTGAAATTTTAATCTAAAGTAATAGTTTAGGAAACACATTAATTTTAATTATATATCATCAGTAAGCATCAGTAGGATTGAAAATTAAAGCATGATGTAATTTCAAAAGTATTTGATAATACTGAGCAAGATTTTGTTAGGATTGCAAACAGCAACAGGATTACATTAGTACAGCAAGAAGCTAATACAGAAATAAGATGACAGATTATTTGCTTACTGTAGAAAACATGCTTAAAGTGACGCACACCAAAACCCAATTAATCATATTTATTTTTCAAGATTTATCCCCCAAATTTCAATTAGTAATATTTTTTCTGGTAACATAAATTTAGAGGAACTCTCTATCATGGGGAAATTTGATTCCCTTGACCTTGCTCCCTATATAACTTAGCGTTCATTTTCCACAGAATGTAAAAGACAAGGGTATCAGGAGAAAATTGAATCAAAGATTTAGAAACATTATGGTGACTGTAGTTACTTGCATCTTCCTCCATGAAAACTTTGCCTGGAACTTTCAGGGAAAATAACCAGTGGGCTAATTCTCTTTCTGCCCTGCTTTAACCAGTTCAGTTGTGAGAGGTGTTCTTGAGCACAAAAGTAGTACTCATGGCAAAAAAAAAAAAACAAAAAAACAGTTTTTGTCTCTCTGAAGTATCTGGTATAAAAGTAAATGGACTTCATAATATATTCAGCATTATATCAATCTTAAAATGAGGAAATCCTCACTGAAATCTGTGGGGAAATGTCTCCTCATTGGGACCTTACTGAAAATTCTGCTTAGTAATGAAAAAGAAATATCCTGCCACATAGTATTAATAAAACAAAACCGAGTACCTATGAAGCTTAAAAAGTCTGCAGCACTCAGCTGTTCTATATGAGCTTGGAAAATAAGTTTTTTGTAAGTAGAAGATTGCAAAGAAAATAAATTCATTTCTAAAGTTTCATTGTGAGCTGAACACATGAGTCATGTTATATTTTATGTAATTCAGATGTTAAGCAAAGACATACTTAACTCTGTGAACATCTGCTAAGGGTCAAAAAATAACAATAATGAGCAGCACTAGAAAGATGACTTTATCAGAATCAGAGAAAAACAGAAAAACCTCCTAAGCAGTTAAACGAAATGTAGGTTTTATGAAGAAGACAAAGTAATCTACAAGCACAAAGAATATAATCTGAATCAAGCTCTATAAAAGCCAACAGTACCTTGGTCCATCTTTAAGCTCTGAATCTTCCCTTTGGTGTTCTTTGTGACATAATATGATGAAGTATTTTGTTTTGAAGTCCAGGTCAACCCAGAAGAAAAACAAATATTATAACTTTGTCAATACCAGTGTCTCATGGAAGTGAATGCTAACTGATTTTGAACAAGATTTATGGCTGTGAACAGTTTATTGTGTGTTTCTGACCCATTTCCCACAGTCTGTTACTCATAATAAGATATGGCTTTCTCCTTTTTTCTTTGGCCTAGGGACAACAGTGTAAATGTAAACATGCTCATTAACATCAGCAGGGGCTTATTCTTTTTGAGAGCTTCCTGTACTTAAATAAATAGGTGTTCGCTGAGTATGAAGAAGAAAGCTGGCAAAGTCTGACAGAGCTTCCAGTATGATAAAGTCATCCCTATTTGTCACTCTGTTTGTATCATATTCACAGGCTCCTTTAATCTTGGGTTTTCTGGTGCTTTTCCAGCTATATATTAACCCCAAGGAATGTGTAATATGAATCCGATTTTCTAGACCTGATGATGTAATCTAGGAGAAGCTAAATTGAAGACAGTTCAGGAAATCTAAAAGTCATCCCCCACATCATCTAGCCATGAGAGCCAGAGGGACTCAACAGTGATTTACACACCCGAGCTATCTATCCTCTGGGATTCTCATACACATTTCTGCTACTGCTGCTGCTTCATCTCACCACAGTGACTGTAGGCATATCCAAAGTAGAGGTTTTAGCCAAAACTCAGGGAGTAGCCACCAGCCCTGTCATACATTCAGTATTCATCAGCCATGAACCTATGTTTTCCTGAACGTTCTTAATTTCAGCTATTCTGTTCTTATATCAGCCGTCTGAATGCAGCTATACACTGTAAACCAGGGATATAATATGTGGCTTCCCAGGTGGCGCTAGGAGAAAAGAATCTACCTGCCAGTGCAGGATATGTAAGAGAGGGGAATTCAATCCCTGGGTCAGGAAAATCTGCGGAGAAGGAAAGGGCAACCCATTCCAGTGTTCTTGCCTGGGAAATCCCATGAACAGAGGAGCCTAATGGGCTACAGTCCATGGGGTCACAAGAATCGGACATGACTGAGCAACTAACACATTCTTACCTATCACACATGCTATCAATATCAATTTTTCTTCCTCCCCCACACAAGATATTACACATTTTAAGTTTTTGTTCATCTGTCAAGTGAAAAAAAAATTGTTTCTTGTTTTAAATAAGCTTAATTAATAGTGGACATGAGTTTGGGTAGGCTCCAGGATTTGGTGACGGGCAGGGAGGCCTGGCATGCTGCAGTTCATGGGGTCACAAAAAGTCGGACATGACTGAGAGACTGAACTGAACTTAATTAATAGACTGAGGAGTTTTTTTCCTTTTTTCATAAAACAGTGTTCTCCAGAAGGATTAAAGAGCTAAAGGTAAAAACAGATCTTATAAATGCTTCAGTAGACTATGGGAAAATATATACTCTACTTAGGGATAAATCTGTAAGACATGTTAATAATTTTTACCTCATTTATTCAAAAGTATGCATGTAAAAAGCATCAGGATATAACTATAAGGCAACTAACATACCAGGAAATAACATTTGCTACACATGGCAAACAAATCATTAACACCCATAATATATAAGGAGTTTCTACAAATCAGTAAGAAAAAATTCCCAATAGAAAAAAAATGAGTATTTATTTTTAGAAGAAGAATCCTAAATGGCCAATAAATGAAAAAATATTCAACCTTTGTTATTTACTATTAACATAAAATGTTTGTCTTACTATGTCAATACATATAAACCTTGATTCTTTTAAACATTATATGGGTTATTGGTTTTTATTTAAATATTAATCCATTGATGGATGTCTTAGTTCTTTTCTACTTTTTGCTATGATAAACAATTATACAACGAATTTGTATGTGTGTGTGTTATGTTCGGTCGCTAAGTCGTGTCCAACTCCTTGGGACCCCAGGGACTGCTGCACTCCAGGCTTCCCTTCACTATCTCCCAGAGTTTGCTCAAACTCATGTCCATTGAGTCGATGATGCCATTCAACCATCTCATCCTCTGTCACCCCCTTCTCCTCCTGCCCTCGATCTTTCCCAGCATCACTGTCTTTTGAGTTGGCTCATCACTTCAGGTGGTGAAAGTATTGGAACCTCAGCTCCAGCATCAGTCCTTCCAATGACTATTCAGGGTTGATATCCTTTAGGATTGATTGGTTTGATCTCCTTATTGTCCAAGGTCGTCTCTAAAGTCTTCTCCAGCACCACAGTTCTAAAGCATCAATTCTTTGGTGCTCAGCCTTCTATATGGTCCAACTCTCACATCTGTACATGACTACTGGAAAAACCATAATTTTGACTATGTGGACTTTTGTTGGCAAAGTAATGTTCCTGCTGTTTAATACGCTGTCTAGGTTTGTCATAGCTTTTCTTTCAAGGAGCAAGCGTCTTTTGATTTCATGACTGCAGTCACCGTCCACAGCGATTTTGGAGCCCAAGAAAATAAAATCTGTCACTGTTTCCATTTTTACCCCTTCTGTTTGCCATGAAGTAATGGGACCAGATGCCATGGATTTTAGTTTTTTGAATGCTGAGTTTTAAGCCAGCTTTTTCACTCTCTTCTTGCACAGACATTATCTTCTTGCATAGTTTTTTTAGTCTTGGTAGGTAGAAAACTCGACTTATTTTAAAAAGGTTTTTTTTTTCCCTTTAATTATTTCTAAGATGTAGTATCTCCTAATGTTTATATTTTAACTGCTTATACCATTTGTTTTTCTTCATTTATTACTTGTTTATTTTCTTTGTAAATAAGTGCTTTTTCTACCCTTTACCCATTTTTCTGTTAGTGTCTGTATTGATTATACAAACTCTTTATATAGTCATGATATCCCTTTTCTGCCATACAAGTTTAAATATGTGATTTTTATACCTTGTTATACTTATCATCCTAATTTTTACTTGCCAGGTTTTTACACATCATATTAATATTTCTACATCAGTTTAATTCATTCCTGTTCATTATTTATTCAGCTACATCATTTATATGTTTTTGTCATTAGATCCTTGTTTTCTCTCTAGATTGTATCATCTGTAAAATCAAGAAGTATGTCTCCTCATATAGGTCTGGCACAGTATCACTTGATAATAATGATTTCTTCTTAATGATGGCTACATAGGTGAAACCTAGAAATAGATGCTCAGGTCCTGACAGGCTACACAGAACCTACAGACTGATTATAGATCCTACCAGCAATAGACTTTTGCCATCCTTTCACCAGACTTTACCATTATATTTGAACAACAGAATAGTATAGTGTTACTGTGTAATAGATCTACTATGCATATTCTCACTGCTTTAAATTCACTGATTATATAAAAAGAGAAGAATGCACTAGTTTAGTGTTTGATCTTTACCACATAGATCTAACGTCACAATCAGTTGCTTTCAGTATTTTCTTTGAAATCACATAAAGGTTCATATGTGCCAAGTTTCATAAGGATCACATGATAAGGTCAAGAAATACAAATTCCAAGGCAGAATTTATATGCCCAGTTCACATATGACAGTAATACTGTATAACCATATGTTGAATATAATACACAGTATGTAAATGCTCTTCTTGAATGCAATCCAATCAATAAAACCTAAAATAAATAACACTTTAATAACACATTTCAAATCAACTGAAAATGGAATAGATGGACTCTATGGCAAGAACATCCCTATAAAATTGACATTGAAAGGCCATTAAAACACAAGAGAGTAAAACAATCTTGACTAAAGAAAAACTGTGAATATTTAGAAGTTTTTAAAAAGCCTACTACATTGCATGCCAAGATATAGCAGTCGTTTTTATTTAAAGAGCTATTTCAATAAAAACTGGATTGCGAAGCATTAAAAAGTAAATTCCATTTACCATCACCAATAACTGAAAGAAACTTTAAAAAAATATACAATATTAACCTTAAAAAACTTAAAATGCACAATATTTAATAGAAAAATCAAAACCGAAAAAGTCCACTTTTAGTCATAATTGGAACTGTTGAAAGACTGACCTATTTTATCTTTAAAAAAGGTTATGGGAAAGCTACTGAAGTTAACTTCAAAAGCCTAGCAGTAAAAGTGATTGTAATGTCGGTAAAAGTGATGGTAATGTCGGTAAAACTGAAACAGATCGAATAACCCCTAAGTAGTACTAATCCACTGCATCTTTGAACATGTATATGCCTCTTTTTAAGCTGGAAAGATTGCCCTTTTTTTTTCCCTTAACTTGTTTCCAACATCCCTTTAGAAAAGAAATCTATCTATTCAACTGTTAACAGTCAGCAGCTCAGTACAAAAGCTACCTTTACTCAATGGTGATATGAGCTAAGATTTGAAATATTTTTTCCTCTTTGGCCTGGTTCTGGAAAACATAGTTTCCTCAGTCTACCTTGTACAGAGAGGGCTTCTCTTTAAGTATTTATGTACTGTATGTATACAAACAAATGCATTAATGAAAGTGACATACAATATTTTAACTTTTTTCTCTTGGTTATCAGCTCAAACTCTTACACCAGAATTGATGTTTCTGTTGTAATTGACATTTTCAGCTTTAATTTTGTCTCTTCAGATCCTGGGAAGACTTTGCCTGAAGCCCTTGATTATTGCACAGTTTGGCTGCAGACGGTACCTGGAGAAATAGACAGCAAAAGTGGTATTCCACCTTCACTTGTAACGCTACAAATTAAAGATTTTCTTAATGGACCAGGTAAGAAAGTCAATTCAAGCTTTTTGTTCCTGTGAGTTTCTCAATGTGTACATGGAGTCTGCTAGTAATATTGACGTTCTTTGCCAACCATGAGTAATTCGTTTTCCAGACGTGTACTCTTCTCAGGTTACCTATTTTAGACAGCAAAAGGCAAATATTAATATGCATTAAAAATTACCATTAGTTGACAAAAAGTAGTTATCAATCTTAAAAGTAGTTGTCATTTTATTTCTGCCTTTTCTCATAATTAACTGTGGGGCCTTAGGCCATTGTCTAATCTCCTGTGCCTCAGTTTCTTTACCTGTAAATGAAGAGATAAAATAGGTAATGGATGGATAGATGGGTGGGAGCATGAATGGATAGATAGGTGGATAGGATACATGAATACATACACAAGATAATACACATAGGTAGATTGGATTAGGTAAACACACATTTCAAATGCTTAGCAAAATGCTTGAGACATATTAACACTCAATTTTCAATAGATATAGATATCAAAAGCTATTAAGTGCTTATTATGTCCCAGGTACTAGGTACTTTATATACTTGTATAAAGCCAAGGTGTAGGCTCTATAATTATTCCCATTTTACAAATACAGAAGCTGAGACTTAGAAAAATGAAGTCGATTGCCTGAGATCACGGTAGCAAAGCAGCCATTCAAACTCAGGTCTTTATGACTCCAAAGACCTAGGTCACTTCTATACTGCACTAATTTTAGTTTTTTCTTTCTTGTCTTTCTCCTCCTCATGCTCTTTCTTTTTGCTGCTCTATTTCTTCCTCTTTCATCTCATTTTTTTAATTAATTTTTTTTATTTTTAATTGGAGGATAATTCCTTTTCTTTTCTTTGTTAATCTTACATCACCTCTTTGAGATCTGAGCTGTTTATTTAAAAAGAATTACTACAGTTAAGTTTTCCTTTTGTTATACTCACAGTGCTGCGAACATGTTAGTCATTCAAAGAATACCAGGTTCTTCATTAGGAGTTTAAAACTGTGGTGTTATACTGTCTTAAGATCTCTAGCAGTATACTGCAAGGCATGAATTTTGGTGATTGAAAGCTATCTCTATGTGGACCTGATTAAGTTTGTGTGCCACAACATGCCAGTAAATTATGGTTCATGGCTGCAAATAGAGAAAGTGGCCCACCCTCAGGACCAGAGTAGAGATCACCTCAGCTGGCCCTTTCAGTGGAGCTCAGTTCTTCTTATACATGTTTATCTGATGCTGGGGTTTAAAACATACAGATGTATGAAGAATTAGTTCTAATTTTTAGTATCTAGATTTACTATATAGGTGTGGTTTTAAAGAGTTGAAGGAAGGGAAGAAACTGATGATGAAGTCTAAAGGATTCATTAAAGATGGAAGCATCCTTTGGAATGCTGGACGGTTGAAAAAGAGTGTGAGTCCTTAGTGAGTGAGTGTGAAGTACCATATTTCATGGAATTCAAGCAACTGTCAATGTAGGAAAAAACATAAACTACTAAGAAAAAAATAAAAAAATACCTGATACTTAAGCTATTTTATATATATATATAATACACATGTATATGATGTTTCACTGATGGCTCAGGTGGTAAAGAATCCACCTGCAACTTGGAGAAGGAAATGGCAATCCACTCCAGTATTCTTGCCTGAGAAATCCCATGGACAGAGGAGCCTGGCAGACTACAGTCCATAGGGAGGCAGAGGGTTGGTAGCCTTCTTACTTCATCAGTTGCAGGACAAAAGACTGAACATGCCAGAATGAATGAAGTAGGGTAAGAACATGAGTAGTTCATGGGGAAGTGATAGGGAAACTTGCATTTACTTCCTTTTTCTCTCTTTTAGTTTCAGATTTCTTTTGCTTTTAGGCACAGTCTTTCACCTTTTGGCTAGAAAGTTCCCTTCTAATTTACATTTGATTGATTTGTTTCTAAAAGGGATGGGATCTTCAAGTCAACAGTAAATTGTATACCATATTTTTGTGGCTCCCATATAGTCTGAGTTTTGAGAAATATCAATGAGCAAATTAAAACTTACATTTTTATCATTCTGTCATTCAATTTGACTGTGTATGACTTTTACAACAGTTGTACTTTGTGTTTATTATATTTTTTAAAATTGGAAACTACATATTTGCCGTTTCTAATTTTATGCCCATTCAGTAATAAAGATTGCCTATCTGGGGGTTCAAACTTTAAAATTAATGAATTGAAATAGTTATTTTACAGCTGTGCTTCTCAAACTGCAGTATGTGTTTGAACATCTCTGGAGTTTTAGTTAAATGCAAATGTGGTTTAATAGGGATGAAATTCTATGTTTCTAACAAGCTCACAGGTAAAATGAATACTCTGGATCTAGAGACTACACTTTTTCTACCAAGATTGTATATGACTCATACATTCAGTTCAGTTCAGTCGCTCAGTCGTGTCCGACTCTTTGCGACCCCATGAATCGCAGCATGCCAGGCCTCCCTGTCTATCACCAACTCCCGGAGTTCACTCAGACTCGCATCCATCGAGTCAGTGATGCCATCCAGCCATCTCATCCTCTGTCGTCCCCTTCTCCTCCTGCCCCCAATCCCTCCCAGCATCAGAGTCTTTTCCAATGAGTCAACTCTTCACATGAGGTCGCCAAAGTACTGGAGTTTCAGCTGTAGCATCATTCCTTCCAAAGAACACCCAGGGCTAATCTCCTTCACAATGGACTGGTTGGATCTCCTTGCAGTCCAAGGGACTCTCAAGAGTCTTCTCCAACACCACAGTTCAAAAGCATTATATCTTCAGCACTCAGCTTTCTTCACAGTCCTACTCTCACATCCATACATGACTACTGGAAAAACCATAGCCTTGATTAGACGGACCTTAGTCAGCAAAGTAATATCTCTGCTTTTGAATATGCTATCTAGGTTGGTCATAACTTTTCTGCCAAGGAGTAAGCATCTTTTTAATTTCATGGCTGAAGTCACCATCTGCAGTGATTTTGGAGCCCCCAAAAAATGAAGTCTGACACTGTTTCCAATAATATATATTTACATATGATTTTCTTAATACCATCAATACAATTACTGAGACTCAAACTGCAGATATTTTGGGGCATAGGAGAGTGGGAAATCATACAAAGAATGACTGTTTTTTTATTTTATTTATTTATTTTGGCTACTCTGGGTCTTCACTGCTTGTGCTGGTTTCTCTAGTTGCAGGGTGTAGGCCCACCAGGGAGGCCCTGAGTGATTTTTTTAAATACTATTTTATTATGAGAAATCAAGTACAATATCCAGTATAAAATGGTTTAACTTCTTCAAAATCTAAAACAAATTTTTTAACGAAGAGTACTTTTCTATCATAAATTATTTGAGGGGAGATTAGTTTGAATGATATGTCAGTTCTGTGGGATTCCACTAGAACATTAAGCTAACAGCCTTGAACTACTCCAGAATTCGCCACCTTAAGAGAAAATTTCCTTATTATAAATAGTTTGTCATGTAAAGTATGTACATAGGTGTTATTAAATAAAAATTGTTATCTCTCGGTAAACAGCTACTGTACATTAATTTAGAGAGCAATAGGAATAATGAGACACAATAAAGCATTTTTTGCTGTTGAGTTCAGTTGCTAGGTTATGTCCAATTCTTTGTGACCTCATAAACCACAGGATACCAGGCCTCCTTGTCCATCACCAACTCCCGGAGTTTATTCAAACTCACGTCCATCCAGTCGGTGATACCATCCAGCCATTTCATCCTCTGTCGTCCCCTTCTCCTCCTGCCTTCAGTCTTTCCCAACATCAGGGTCTTTTCAAATGAATCAGTTCTTCTCATCAAGTGGCCAAATTATTGGAGATTCAGCATCAACATAGATCCTTCTAAAGAACACCCAGGACTGATTTCCTTTAGGATGGACTGGTTGGATCTCCTTGCAGTCCAAGGGACTCTCAACTTGTCTTCTCCAACACCACAGTTCAAACGCATCAATTCTTCTGTGCTCAGCTTTCTTTAAGGTCCAACTCTCACAACTATACATGAATACTGGAAAAACCATAGCCTTGACTAGATGGACCTTTGTTGGCAAAGTAATGTCTGCTTTTTAATACACTCTCTAGGTTGGTCATAACTTACCTTCCAAGGAGTAAGCTTTTAACTTCATGGCTGCAGTCACCATCTGCAGGGATTTTGGAGCCCCCAAAAATAAAGTCAGCCACTGTTTCCCCATCTATTTGCCATGAAGTGATGGGACCAGATGCCATGATCTTCGTTTTCTGAATGTTGAGCTTTAAGCCAACTTTTTCACTCTCCTCTTTCACTTTCTTCAAGAGGCTCTTTAGTTCCTCTTCACTTTCTGCCATAAGGGTGGTGTCATCTGCATGTCTGAGGTTATTGATATTTCTCCCCACAGTCTTGATTCCAGCTTGTGCTTCTTCCAGCCCAGCGTTTCTCATGATGTACTCTGCATAGAAGTTGAAAAAGTAGGGTGACAATATACAGCCTTGACGTACTCCTTTTCCTATTTGGAAGCAGTCTGTTGTTCCATGTCCAGTTCTGTTGCTTCCTGACCTGCATACAGGTTTCTCAAGAGGCAGGTCGGGTGGTCTGGTATTCCCATCTCTTTCCGAATTTTCCACAGTTTATTGTGATCCACACAGTCAAAGGCTTTGGCATAGCCAATAAAGGGAGAAATAAATGTTTTTCTGGAACTCTCTTGCTTTTTCGATGATCCAGCGGATGTTGGCAACTTGACCTCTTGCTCCTCTGCCTTTTCTAAATCCATCTTGAACATCTGGAAGTTCACTGTTCACGTATTGCTGAAGCCTTGCTTGGAGAATTTTGAGCATTACTTTACTAGTGTGTGAGATGAGTGCAATTGTGTGGTAGTTTGAGAGACGCTGGACTGGCAGAAACACAAGCTGGAATCAAGATTGCCGGGAGAAATATCAATAACCTCAGATATGCAGATGACACCACCCTTATGGCAGAAAGTGAAGAGGAACTAAAAAGCCTCTTGATGAAAATAAAAGAGGAGAGTGAAAAAGTGGGCTTAAAGCTCAACATTCAGAAAACGAAGATCATGGTATCTGGTCCAATCACTCCATGGGAAATAGATGGAGAAACAGTGGAAACAGTGTCAGACTTTATTTTTTGGGGTTTCAAAATCACTGCAGATGGTGATTGCAGCCATGAAATTAAAAGACACTTACTCCTTGAAAGGAAAGTTATGACCAACCTAGACAGCATATTCAAAAGCAGAGACATCACTTTGCCGACTAAGGTCCATCTAGTCAACGCTATGGTTTTTCCTGTGGTCATGTATGGATGTGAGAGTTGGACTGTGAAGGAGGCTGAGCGCTGAAGAATTGATGCTTTTGAACTGTGGTGTTGGAGAAGACTCTTGAGAGTCCCTTGGACTGCAAGGAGATCCAACCAGTCCACTCTGAAGGAGATCAGCCCTGGGATT